>VZTM01032987.1:20860-63360 GCA_013400555.1 Jacana jacana
GGAGGGAGTCATTTACCCACAGGCATCACGGTGTGCCAACACAAACGATGATCTGAAGCAAGTACATTTGCATCTTACTAAGAACTAAATGGTACTGCCCAGCCCATTCCAGGAAAATATAGTCATTTCTCTCAATCCAACCAACAATTTTCACGCTTAGCTTTTCTCTTCCAACTCCGCGCTCTGTATTAAGCCATTCTGGGGTTCCTTGAATTCTATGATTCTATGATTCCTACCCTTTTGGGTGTCTGAAACGTGGGTTTTTTTCGAGCTGTGCTCTTTTTGCAGGAAATATCTGGGATTCAGCAATGACCTGGGGCAAGAATACTTCACCATATGAATGAACGGACCAATATTAAACAAACGAACTGACTAAACATGCCTAGCATTAAACATAGCACTGAGCAGAGCTCTGCTTTACCCTTTGCCTTTCCATTATAACCATAAAAACCGACAGACCATTCTCACGTGCCGTTTACCCTGTTAGAGCTCCACGGTGAGCCATAAGGACTAATAATGTATGTTACTCTGCGCACACAACCACACGCGTTTGGGTTTCGGGAAAAGTCTTACGTAGACAAAACCAGAGTGTGCTGCCCCAGAAATGCCATTGGGAAAAAAACATAATCAGGGTCTAAACTTGTTAGTTTTGCTGTTGGTTGAAAGCCTCTTTTTCTTTTTTTTCTTTCCTCATTTTATTCTAAAAAAAAATATAAATCACATACCTGTGCTTTTTATTTAGATTTGTCATTTTTAATGGCAAATCAGGCCATGCTGTTCCCTAGACCCAGTGATTCTGATCATAATAAGAATATTGCTTCCTGAAGAAGGCTTTTCAGCAATACTTGCTTGCTCTCCATAGCATGAGGAATCCAAAAAAAGGCTCTTGTTACAGTAAGGCCGAAAAAGAGGACGGAGAATCAGAGCGCTTAAAACAGGAGAAGGAGATGACAAGGTGATGAAGGTGCAAGAATCCCACCTGGTCTGCCTTACACGAGAGCAGGGACACAAATCCTGGATTTCTGTGCTCTCAGGGCATGAGAAGGAAGAGGGAAAGCTCAGTCTCAAGGGCTGGGGATGAGCGAGCTGAAAGGGCAAAGGCAGAGCTGACCCACATCCTCCCTGCCACTGGGGGGGGACTTTTGATGACCAAGCGATGCACGTTGGGGACTTTCGTCCCTCCTGTACATTTATTAACAAAACATCCCTTTCCACTGGACCATGAATTTAATTCTCTTATGGTACAGATTTTTTTTTTCCATATTACTACTTTATGGGACAGTATCCAGCCCTTTATGACTTAAGTGCCAGAAGAATTGAAATCTAGCTTCTGTTCATATCACATTACGTTTAACGCGATTATAAAATTTAACAAAAGTGTTACAAGAATACTACAAAGTAGGATGTGGCACTTTCCCCTCAACACATAAATCAAATGTTACCAAGGTACTTCAAGATTTCAAGGAGCAGCAGCAGAGAAATGACACAGTTAATGTTTTAAACTGTTCATACCATTTTTTTTTTTGCACCAGATGGTTTCAGTGAAGTACATGCTTTTATTTTCCTTATTCCTACACTTCTGGGGTGCTTTGGGTTTTCTTTTCCCTTTTTTAAATTTTTTTAAATTTTTAATTTTTTTTTCCTTTTTCCTTGTCATTCCCATCACTGTCTCCAAAATAAATTCTCTCTTGACCTTCTTGATGCTTGGTAACTCTCCTTTTCTATAATTTTTTGGTGGATACTAACTCTGACGTGAAGAAATTTTACTCGTAGTCCTTAAAAATACATTAAATGCTTAGAATGTCACGTTATCCTTCAGGAGTGTCCCCATCATCAGATATCTCCCCTACTTCAAAATCATCCTCCATCAGTTAGAGATAAACCTGCACCAAAACAGCTGGGACTCCAGATGAAACCAACTTACTAGACTCAGGCTGTAGAAGATTAACATTAATGATCTAACAAAAAGTAACTGGATCGGGCTTGATTTTATACTTGTACTATGAGAAACAATTCAAGTTTGAACATGGGCTCTTGAGGCATGCCATATTGGATGGTCCTGGAGAACGGCAGCTACTACTTGAGATCCAAACCACGCTCAGAGACTGCACTGCTCCACCACCCTGTCCTGACATGGCTTTTTTCAATAGGACATAAATAGCCATCAGTTCTTTGAGCTACCAAAACACAGAGTCATGAGCTCAGTTCCAACGGGGAACTGTTTTCCGTACCTAAAAAGAGAAGAATGTTGAACCTTTATGCTTTTGTTCAGCCGTTGTCTTTCCTGCTAACACCACCCATGGAGACTTTCAGATGCTTGAAGGTTAGGCTCCTGTCTGCTATACACCCTCTCTCCTACCTTGGACTAATTTTAGCATTTATCTTGCCCATGCCTTTGCACTAGCAAGCAAAGTGTAAACCATCAGCTGATGCTCTGAAGGCCTATCCAGCTCCTGGATCAAACAGTTTTTAATGTCCACTGGCAAGGGTCTCCCTCTGAAAGCTGATCTAGCACAGGAAAATCTGTATCTCAATTAAAGTGCCCTTATTTTGAATCGAGGTACTTTGTTTAATATGGGAAAAGCCACCTCTACTCTGTAAAGCATCACCTTCTCATATTTTGTTCAGAGGCATCGCTCAACCAAAGCTCGCTTCAGAGGCCTTTTTGTTTTGTTAAAGAGAGAGAGAGAGAAAGAAAGAAAGAAAGAAAGAAAGAAAGAAAGAAAGAAAGAAAGAAAGAAAGTAAGTGCTGGTGAAAAAAAAATTACATTTGCAGTTTAAATACATTATCCCACTTTAATTTCAGAAAAGGGTCTTTCTTGGCAGTACCATGCAGAAGTATTTGAAATGCATTAACACTTCGGCAGATGCTCAGAATCAAACAACTTAATAGGCATCAACTTTTTTTTCAAATAATTGCAAAGCTTCGATTTAGCCTTTTGCATACCTTGCATAGTTAATTACCTAGGCTTTAATGTTTACATGCAACGAGAGTATCTACAGCTATAAACTACATAATTTATAATTGATGTAAATGGGTGTTATTATGTCAATTAGGCAGCTGTGTCCTCCACCTTCTCAGTAAACAGAAATGAGTGATAAACCCAGTTTGCCGGGAGAGCCCCTCTTTTCTTCCTAACAGATAAAAATAAATTACCCAGGTAGACCAGGTTGTCCAATTGTTCTCTGGTGAGGTGGATGTTATACGTGGGCCCTCTCTTTTGACCTGTTGACTGCAGCAAATGGTCAATCTCGTCACGCACCGCTGCAAGAGCTTCTGGGTGCCGCAGAAGATAATACATGGCCCAGAATGTAGCTGGAATCGTGTTTCCCACAGAGGCCCACAGGAAGGCAAAATGATGTGCTGGGAGAAAATAAGTGAAAAGGAAGATTAATAGCGTTTATTACACTGATTAGATTTGCAGTGTGCTAATTAAAAGATGTTAGGACACAGACCCAGCCAAGGATCAGTGAATGCTAATGAGGACCAATAGGCTTCTGAAGTCTAATTTTCTGCTTAATGAGAATAGTTTGAAATGTAATGTCGGGGGGGGGTGGGGGGAATAAGGGGAGGAAATGCAGCTCAGTTATAATCTTTCTCATTATCACCATTAAGTATCTTGTTTTACCACCTCAGCACAAAAAAAAAATCAATTATCATAGAGGGTTGTTTCAGAGTAAAACATTTTATCATTAGCCAATTAGAAAGAACATAAAAAAATTTCAAGGTCGCCATTTTGCCTTTTTATTTCAAAGGTCTATAGTAAATTATTTTATTTTAGACAAGCAATCATTCACAAGTTTCCTACCTGCTTTGTCATAATCTCCAAGCAGCTCATATTTCTCAAATATATCTTGTCTGGCTTGGACCACTTTTGACCCTCCCAGCCATTTTGTCATGTTCTGAAGTAAAAAATGATGTATAAGCTCCTTCCGAACCTTCTTGGTAGCTCCTAGCAACTCAATCGGTATGTTTGCAGCTAAATAGGGAAAGCTGGCATCAAACTTGATAAATTTGTCTCTGATTTCACTAATAACTTTGTGGCCATCTGCAGCAGGAACTCTTCCATATAGTGTTACAAAACTGGCTTCAAACATTACAGAGCAGCAGAATTTGTACATTTTTTCTGTTTCCCAATCTGTTGCTTGTGAGCATTTCCATTCAAATATATCCTGGAGATTTTTCATCATGTGGTCAGAAATGATATCCAAAGGCTTGCCTTGTAGATACTGGTAGATTCTGTGCAGGTTTTCCTTGAGATCAGGGAATTTTCCTTTCGACAAGGCTGGGTAGTCAAAAGTTTTGGAAGCCATTTTATCAGCAAATTCATGAAATTCCAGTTGCTTGCTGTTTCGGATGACATAGACATATTGAAATGGGTCCATGATAAAGGTAATATATCTACCTGAATAGAAAAAAAACAAAACAAAACAAAACAAAACAAGAAAAAAATAGACACAGGTGTACTTTTATAATGTGGTAACACTTTCAGGAGTAAAGAAGAAAATAAGCTCAGCCAATGTCTATATGAAAAGCACGCAGAAAATCCCCAAGGCAAAGATCTGTGAAGAAACCTGCAAAGCCAAAAAACATAAAAAGAGAAAAAAAAAAGGGAAGATGCAACAAGTCTTATTGAGATTCTTGTTATCAGGATGCGGATTTCACCTGCGTGCACTTTTATGGCTCTTCTAAAACCAGCATGAAGATGTCTCCATGTAGACTGAGCTACTGGTTTGGCCAACTGTAAGGCATGACCTGCAACTGTGGCCCTCTAGAATAAATCATTGACTACTCTCCTATAATTACTGAAAACACAACGTGGAGTTGCAGCAGCATTTGAAAATTGAAGTGTTTTACCAGCAAAAAGGAAGAAACACAAACATTTCCTCTGGATGGAGGAAAGCGAATGTCGGGGGTTGGAGTGGAAAACATGCCACTTGGGTATCTTTTCTTCCAGCAGATGACACAGAGACCCAAAATCTTCTGTTATGGCTCTAACTGCACACTGTGACCCCCCCAGCTTTGAGAGTCTCTCTGGCATCTGTTTTTTTCCTGAAGTTTTGCTAACTTTTTGTTACAAAGGTGCTTAGTATCCATAAAATGACTACCTTGGGATTTGATTTTGAAGCCTTAGCAGCTTACAATGGAGCAGGCTACTGTGTTTAACAGGGGGGACACCTGGGGGTACACACTGTCCCAGTGCTGTCATTCATGGTACCAGGGGGCACCAATAACTTCCTACCCTTCCTGATGTACTCAGTGAGGTGACACGGCTGTACCTTCAGCCTCTTGGACAGAAGAGGGGACAGCATCAAGCCTGATGCTTTTTCAAATCGTCCATGCCAAAGAAACCCTTCAATTTCTCCCTAAATTTTAAGTCAACTACTAAAGAAGAGCATTTTGGTGAATTATCATGAAACAAAACGCTAACACTCCAAAAGCTCAATTAAATCTTAACTCTTTATAGATCATTCCCATGTTAAATCCTAATTTAAGGGTTCCCAATCCTTAACTTGAATGGAGAGGTGCAGTAGGAAAAAAGGGTACCCATTAAAACATCCTGGCTATAAATGTAGCAAAATAAGAAAACTTCCAGCACTTACAGTCTAATTCTGTCTCACTAAAGGGACAAATCTCCTTTGATTTTAATGGGAGCACTACATACTTAACTGAGGACCAAATTTGGCTCTGTGACAGATGTCCTGAGATAAAGTAATCACTACCACTAAAAATGTCAAGAAGTATCCATGGTTACCATATAGTGATATTTGAATTATCATCGTTATCCCCTATTCTGACTTGTATATACAAAACGTGCTCTATGGCAAATCTGGGTGTGCTCTGGACGTCCTCTGCAATTACCTTATGCCATAATTTCCCTCCCAATTACATCCACTGCAATCTCATCGAACCAGTAAGAAAACATAAGGATAAATGGAGACAGAATTTGACCCCCTTTTTTTGTCAATGGTGTGTGAAGGTGCTCTTAGAGTTTCCTTTACTGCAACATAACAAACCATAGATGTAAATTCATTTTCAAAGAATAAAAATACTGAGAAAACATCAGGAAAAGGAGATCTTCAATTCCCAGTCCCCTTTTCTGACAATTCCTTCCTCCCCTGACCACGGAGGCTGGCAGGAATTTTTATTCTCGACCTCTGCAGGATCTTTGTTAGGAGTCCTAGAATTTCTCTCTCTTTCCAGCTTTCACTCGCTGTCAAGTTCTTTATTGAGGCTACCATCTTTGCCATCAAAGCTTGGAACGAATGCCCATTGGAGCAATTTTTAATAAATAGATTTGGAGTGTTATTAACCCTAAAGATGAAAGCTGGCTTCCTAACTTTGCATTTACAGGGTAAACAATTTAAGTTAAGATTTTTAATTAATATTAATTTAAACCATCTGTCCACCATCTGCTTATTTCTGATGCAAAATATGAGTTTCTTTGTGATCTTTAATCAGACACTTAGCGAACGCACATCAATTCTTATCATTTTTAAGTAAGAAAATGATTTTCAGCAAATCAGTTTTCAGACAAACACACTATTTTAGCAATAATTTTAAATCAAAACTCACTCAACACTAGTACATACTTTGAAAAAAAAAAAAAACCAATCTCTGAGAAACAGAATATTACAGGCACCGACTTTTATTATCCTCATCAGGTTCCTGGTAGCAGCAAGTAAGTATATACCAAAATATAATTCAATTTTTAGAATCGATTCAGGCTCCAGACCACATCCCTGCAAGTCAACAACATATACATATAAGCACAGAAACCAAAATGCTTTTGTTACTGCATTTAGTAAAGATCTATATAGTTAGAAAAGTGGAACCCCTCTCTAACAAAGGCAGCTTGTTTACGTACCTCACCGAGAATCTAATTTTAGATCTCTTAATTAGAAAAAGACTAAAATCTAGGGCTAATTAACTGCAGTTAGGAAGTTGTTGTTGTGCGTGTGGGTATGGGAGCCTTCAGCAATTACAGTCCTACTGGCACACAGATGCACTGTGCGGCTATACCAGTTACCCCAGTCTCTTCCATACCGGAACAGATTGCTAATTACAAAACCGTGCCCCAACACCTCCTCTACCCTGAGCAGCAAACATCCAAACTGGAACAAACTCTCCCACCTCAAGTTATGATTCTATATTTTTTGAGTGTCGATATGGTCCTTAATTTTTCCTTTTTAAATCCCATCGTTCTTGCTGCTGAGGTCTCTTCCCACTTCTTGTCCCTGGTGATGTCAGAGACCAACAAATGCAAATCTTTCCTAAAGTTTCCACTTATTATGTGGCATTTTAAAATGCAGCTTTCTTCCCTCCCCTCCCCTATCTTTGCATTGCAGCTTATACCAAGAACCACCTCGTAAAAGTAGCCTTTTCTGAAACCGAACCAAAACCTTGATGCTCACGAGTTCCCATCAGGGAACTGGTAAAGGTAAATGCCAGATCAGCCAAAAGTGGAGGCACGTCACACCCTCCACAAATCAGGAAGCCTTGAATGGCAAAGGTATTTATATAGAAATCACTGGGGACCAAGTCTTTCCTTGTCAGATCCTTCAACCCAAAATGCTATAGTAGACATGTCCATACAGAACTGTCACACTCCACGTCTCAACAGTTTGAGTGAGCTTTTTATTTAGGACCGTAGAAAGAAGTCAAAATAAGAGATGTATGCTCGTTCCTGTAAAAAGCCACTTGCTTATTTTTTAAATACAGCTACAGAGAATTGGTACTTTCTCACCCAGTCCTTCCGTCTGCGTTACACCCGTGCTGCAAATAGCCTGGGTATCTCCCTTTAGTTTATACAGCCTCCCAGAAATAGAAGATTGATGTGGAAAATATGAAAATTGTCAACTTTGGTAAATCTGAGCACAGAAGCCAGTATTTGTATGATAGTTAAGAAATTACTCTAATAATGCATTCTGGAGCTTTTTAATGCTAATGATGAAAGACAAGCATTTCAGATAGCATCTAATGATGGATGTTATTTCAGTACCACTTGCAGCAGGCTTCAGCTAGGTAAGGAGTTATTGTAAATTACCTTTTGCCAAAGAGAGAAAAATGTGATATGTTACTGTAGGTGCATCGTGATTTAAAAGAAAAGAATGACTTAGCAGCAGTATTTTAAAAGGGAAGTGTCCTTAGTAAAAAAAGCCCTAAGATTAGTTTATTAAAAGTTGGGCTGGTCTCAGAGGGTTGTAAGGTTTGTTATCACTCCTAATAACTTGTCAAGAAAAAGAGACAAAGTTTAATCCCGAGAAACAATGAGAAAACTGCTTCAAGCTCCTTACCTAGCCGTCTGCCTACGCTGCTGACCCTGAGCAAGCAGAGAGGTTGGCTTGGGAACTCGGACCGCCTCAACACAACAGACTCTCTCTCTCCTTCTCCCCTCTCTCTCCTTATTCTTTCCTTTTCTCTTTTCTCTGTCTCTTTTTTGTTGTTTTTTTTTTTTTTTCTTCCCTGAAGACTATCGCATTTATGTAATCGTCCTCTTATTAGGGAGATTCTGCTGAACTGCTGACAATGATGTACAGTGGTGCTTCGCCGGCATGACGTTTGGGGAAAACGATTCTGCTGCACCACCACACAAAACCAATTAGAGAACTATTTTCTGCGACAGGTCAGGAATTTACATTGTTTCTCATGGAAAGATGTGCTTTTTAATTTCTTTATTAAGATGACATCCATGTCCCTTGCGACTTTTAGGGATGACAATCATTTGCTCATCACATGGGAAAGTACAATCAGCGAAATCGCGTTACCGGTACGGGGCAACGCCAGAAACTCCAAGCATCGTTCCGCATTTTCCAAATGAACTAGTTTGAGAACCAATAATTAGAACAATATATATTGATAGAATTTTTTGACAGGACCTTTAGACACCCACCAGGGGGGTAAAGTAATGATAGGCCGTATACAGCAGGCTACGCTATGTTTGCCGAACATATAAACCTCATCTTTGTCAAATCAGTAAGACATATAGAAATCCTGTACGTCTTCAGAGCAGGACACGATCGAGGGCACTAGCTACCTTCAGCTTCTCCCTCGACTCGTGGATGACAAACTGTTTCTCTTTCGTGAAATCTTGATTGGTCACTATTTTCCTACCAAAAAGAACTTAAAAGCGGTAGCTCCGATACGACAAATTCCCCAAATCAAAGATTTCCCTGCGTAAGGCTGAAATGGTGCCCAGAACTCACTCCATTTACCTCCCCTCTCTGTCAAGGAAGGCCTCCCCAAAATACCTGAACACAGGGAGAGGGAGATAAGTTGAAAAGGAATTTTGTTTACCATGCAAATAGAAATTTGTGAAACTGGATTATACTCATAGATGGCTTAAACACACAAATCTCTAAACATAGACTTGCATAAAAATAATAAAGAGGCGAAAGAGAAATAAATATTTGATTAAACACATTAAGGATTCTGAAGTATGGCTGTATCTGGTTTTATGAATGTAGTAAGTCTCTAAATTATAATTATCAATTTGTATTTGTAAGAAGTCACAACTGTATATATAGTGTGAATGTGGATTAACAACAAAAAAGGTTGCATTTCAATAAAAGTTAGTCTTGTAATGCATCAAACTCACTTTCAAGATGGAAAAAAATCTTAGCCTATCAGTTTCCAAAGAAAAAAACCCAAATGGATAAAAAAAACAAAACCAAACACATTTAATAGCAGTAAAAATGCTCTCCCAAATGGAAAAAAAAAACCCAAAACAAAAGAACAGAATTGGTAAGAGGAAGAAAAATTGTATTAATTAAACATAAGGCTTGCAATTTAATTAATAATCTTTTGTGGTTAAAAAAAACCCTGCAAATATTGCTTATATGGAAATATAAAGCTAATGCTACTTCCATAAAATTAAAAAGCAAACTTCTTACTTTACATTTTTATTTGAAACTCCATAAAAATACAGGAATAGCTAAAAAAAAGATAGGCTTAACTCTGAAGATAATAATTTGAACAAGGATATCAGCATGTAAAGGGGCAAAAGATCCATTACATCCACCTACACTAATAAGGGCTTGCCTTTTTTTTGAACAGAGGAAAATACTGAATTTTAAATAGATTTCAGTAAAAACTACATCTGTGTGTGTGTATATATATATACATGTAAATTTATATATTTAACTTTCATTCAAGATTCCGTTTTCATTCTATGCTGTGCTTTTCCAGCTAAGCGACTCTGTGAACTCACTCAAATGTTTGTATTGGAGCTAGTGTAGTAATCCAGCTATAAATACAGAAAGCAGGGAGGTTATATCATACTTTATTATATTGTTATTTTCAGCAAGCATGATCAGAGTAAGAGGCTGGCAGCGGGAAGTTTCTGTGTTCCAGTCCTGATCGTATCACTGAGTCAATGTGTCATTCATTCCCTTGTGTTCCTGTCAACCAGTTGTAAAATGTGTGAGAACATGTTCTGCACTTTTTTCTTAAGTGTTTTCTAAATTTAATCTGATATTTTTCTGTGCAGTGTCAAGATGATGTTAGTTCTCCCTTCTTTAGGGAAAAAACCCCCACAATACACAATTAAACGTGCTGGCAAAATCCATGTTCATACGTTACATGCCTAAAAATTCTGTATATAGCTGTATATAAATCTCCATGCTCATAATTATATCCTGTGGATACTTATTATGTATACTATATATATGAATTGAAGTAATTTTTATTGGCCTATGCAATACAAAAATGTTTTTGGATAAGGAAAATTCTACACTCAATATTTTAATTCATATTTAACTTCACCGATGGAAAGAATAAAGAGAAATACTAAAATATTTCTCACCAGCGATATGTACTGTGAAAATATCTCCAAGTTTCTTTTGCTGATCCAGTAAGAATTTGAAAGCATCCTTTCTAAAAATCAAAGCCTTCCCAAGGTAAGGAATCCAGCCATTTATTAGCGGGGGCTCTCCACTCTTCCTGTTGGAAAAAAAAAAATAAATAAAAAAAAATCAGGAATCAACTTTGGCACGAGAGCAACTCATCTTTATATCTATGTAGATCTTACACTTAGACCTATGCATATAATTCTTGCAAGGTATAATATGTTGTACAGAAAGTTCTTCAGGCACGATGGCAGGTTAAATCTAATCGCACCTCTGAGCACGGAAGGCTCGGCGTGGTGATTAGGAAAAATAAGGGAGAGAAATTGAGATGCATTTAACCACAGGTCGCCCAGTTATTGCCAGCAAGTTACGAAGGCAGGAAAATGACATTCGGTCGAAAATCTCCCAGCAAAGGGTCCTCGCATTTTCAATATTTGGTGTGTCAGAGGAAAGCGTATCGGAAGGCAATTATGACAGATTTAGGTAAATAGGACGCCGACATATCTCACTAAACAACCAGCTTTACAGATCGTGTTTTCAGAATTTCAGTTTACCAGCACAGAATTGCGCTACCTTTCTAATTAAATACCTTTAAAATATAGAATAGCAGAGGCTGAACATTTACCATAATAAATCTCAGTCTCCCTATATTTATAGTCTTCTAAACTAGGAATGTGCATGGACAGTTTAAGATGAGATTCTAGATACAGATATTTGCGTCTCAGTCGAAAAAAGCAGCCACGGTGTGCTAGTTACATTTATGGAATAGTAAGAAATACCTTGTAAGAATCTAATAAGCAACATTTTTCTTTAAAAAGGAAAAAAAAAAGTGTTCCCACACTGTCCTATTCCCGACTGCAGGTAAATGTCTTTCCTTCGTGCTGGTCTTTAGTTGCTCGGATCTGATTTACAACAAAGAAACATAAAGCGTGCTTGTTCTGGAAAGGATTAAAACAAATATTCACGAACAACTCTGCTGCTACATCCCATCTGTGAAGGTGACTTATACTACATGCAGAACAACTCATTCTGATTAAACACAAGATATTTACTAGCTTGGATCTAATCAAAGATCAAGGGATCACAAGCTTTACTACTATCATACACAGCATGGATTTTTATGTGGCTGGATTAACCCTATCATAGTCACAGTTTCCCTTGAACTGCTGTAATAGGAATAGAAAAAAAAAACCCAAACCAAAACCCAGAGGTCAGTATGATATGCGCATTCAGAATTTGTATTTTGGCAATTAAAACTTTCCAAGCAGCAAATGACAAGGGGTTTGATCTCTTACTTTAAAAAGTTGTGTATAAATTTCATTTACGGATAAAGAGATGTGGCCAAACCGAGTTGCCTGTCTCAATCTCTTTCTGTTTAACTGACTGCTATGTCTGAATGTCAGTTTTCAAGAACATCCTTTTGTCCTCTGGAAAACCAGTAAACCTGCTGGTCCCACCCTGACAATTATCTCAGGGCCGACACTTTTGCCCCGGCTTTTTTATTTCTTTGGGGTTTGTGGCTTTGGGTTTTTTCTTGTGGTTGTTTTTTTGTTGTTTGTTTTGTGATATGAGGTTATTTTTTTTTATTGTGGAGAAGGTGGAGCTCCTCTTTTTTCTGTACATCCCATAAACCACTGCATTATCCATCCTCTAGTGGTCAAATAACACCGCTGTTTACTCAAGTGGTCCAGAAAACTTTGTAACGGTTAATTCTGTATTAAGTGAATACAAGAAAAGAACTAATCTGAGATTACACGAGGGGGATCACCAGCCCTGCATGCAGAACAGCCCACTCGATACCCTCAATTATCCTCTCCAAGCCCATAAAGAATCTGGATGATTTACCCAGTTTTTCCCTTCCCAGACCGTTAAGTCCCGAGAGCGGCCTCCTTTCACTTCCCGGGCTGGACACCGCATCCCGTAAGTAGCATCCTGACAAATATTTAGACAGGCTTTTTGTCATCTTCTAATTGAATGCATCTAATTTCCCCCTCCACGTTCTGTCATTCGGTCAGAAGCTGTATTCTTCACAAGCTCTCTGCCGGGTAAAAAAGGAGGCAGCTCAGAAATCCAGGGGAAAATTAACTTAATGCTCCAAGTCTGCGGGATCACGTCAGGGAGACATCCTGCTATCGCGAAGACGTGAGGGTCATCGTTGGCTTCAGACATGTTTAGCTCAGCAGCAATAAGCTTAACACTGTTAAACACCGTGTCAAGGCGGCCCGGCTTTCAGAGGAAAATATAACACCAGTTCAACTTACGACCCACAGCAGACTGATAACAGAAATGTGTCTTCATTTCTAGCTTTCCTTCCCTTTGGAAGGCGGAGGTCATCTTCATGACTTATAGATCTCTGCCAACGCACGGCAAAGAAAGGAGCCCCGCGTGTGTTTTAGTGCCTCCCAAAACACAATGCTTGGCTGCACAAACTTTTAAGCAGTGCCATGCAGCTGACCCCGGCTTCCTCCAGGACTCTCACTCGAATCTTGGCTACCTCCAGGACTTCCTATCACCTTTGAATGCTACACCGAACCGTTAAGAAAGCCCACAGATATTTTTACTGGTTAATTAAATTGTTGAGAAAGTTTAACTCTGGATTCATGCTTCACAGCTGTTGTAAAATTTGATAATTAGACAAAATATGGAAGTGGAAGTTAAATTTTTCTCATGAAATTAAATTCCACTACAAAAGTGGAAGTTAAATTTTTCTCATGAAATAATACACATTTTGTATCAAATGTAAAATATAGTCAAGAAATATAAAAAAGCAGTATGAAGTGTTTTGATGGCAATTCAAGTCTGTGACTTTTTAAATTGAAGCATTTAGAACCTCCAACCAGATTATGTTTTATTCAGTCCCAGTTTAATGGGTTACATTCTAATGAATTCTAATTCTAATTCTAATTCTAATTCTAATTCTAATTCTAATTCTAATTCTAATTTTCTATTTTTAATTCTAATTTTCTATTTCTAATTCTTCTAATTCTAAATTAGAATTCTATTCTAAATTCTAATTCACAGAACCATAGAACTCATCACACCTTGTAATATTCCCAGGCCTTTCTACTCCGTGCTTCTATACTTTTTATAGATTGGGCTGGTTTCACTTATATACAATAACTTTACTTCTCTGAGAAGCCTCTCTCAAGTCAGTAAGACTCAACGGACAAATTTCTCACATATGTGAGTGAATTTTACGAATCAAGCATCCACAATGTGTCCAATGCTATCTACAAGTAGACAAATCAATTACAAAGTGGAGGGAAAACAACACAGTTGTACCATCCATCACTGCTAAATGGATAATTTCAAATGGCATTATGCAAAAATCAGATGGCTACAAATACAGCCCGTAAATAGAATGAACAGATTTTGATAACTGTGATTTTTCTTTGCTTTCACAGAGAAAAGATACGTCCTTGTTAGCAAGTAACAAAGTTGAAAAGTCTACTCCATGAAAGAAGGAAAGTTCTGGAGTTAGTTAACGGTTTCTTTAAGGCAGATTTTTTTTCTAGCTCGCCCAGAACACAAAAATCACTGACTCAGGTATGATTATTTAGCTATTGAGGTAAGGAAGAATATAAAAATGTGGATGTTGTACCTGTGTCTCACTTACACTAAACAGCAGTGATGCAACAAAGCTGGAGTAAAATTGTCCATAACACAGACTGTGTGGAAAATAGATTGACAAATATATTTGTAAAATTCAACATCTTTAAACATTTATGTTTCAACTGCGAAACAGAATTATTTGGGCAACCCAAATAAAGTAGTTTGTTAAGCTCTCTGAACATTAACATAACATTTCTTTTTCTTTTTTTAGTTGTAAAGAAAATACCCCAAAGGTTCACAAGCAAAGAGACTTTGTCAACATTATCTCTCAAGGAAATATTGCGGCTTTATAAAAAGCACACGAGACTATTCTTTTGCTGGTTACACCACTTCAGCTCCTCTGCAGGGAAGGGAACAGGATAAGTGTAAATGAGAGGAGAATCCTTCTCTTTTCACTGGTTATTTGTATTCCAAAGGAGCAGATGCCTTCCAAATTATGCAAAAATCCACAGCGCATCTCGTACTATAGCAGATGAACAGGTTAATTTTTCTCTTTGCACATAATAAATCATAAGTGCTTTAACACCCATAGTCGCATTTCATGAACATAAACCTTCTGTTTAATAATGTCTGTTTACAACTAGAATCAGACATACAGTAATCTCTTGCCTGGGATAAACATTAATCCAGATCTGTCTAGAAAAATTATACAATTCATTACCATAAGTAATCTCTATTGTGCCCTGTGCTTAACCTTCATCTTCTCTTTTTTTTTTTTTTTTTTTTTTTCTTTTCTTTTTTTTTCCCCCCTGTCCTATAATCTTGCAAATCCACCAGTGGTGTATGATTGGCATCTGGTGTTTAACGCAGCCCTTCACTGCACACAGCAGAGCTTGAAAAGCCCGACATGGACACGTCACTCGGCAGGGTACCGCCGGTTCAGCTGACCACTTCTCAGCAACTTTCACCAAAAAGATGAAAAAAACATCCCACCAGCCAGGGAAGAAAAAGCGCTAGCCATATCTTTTGCCACCCAGAGCCATTTTTGCTGCCCAAACCGTAGTTACCACCCACAAAAATGAAAGGTATCGGTCTGATTTTCCCACCCCATCTCCAGTCAAACCATCACGTACCACGTCCACGCTGGAAGACACAGTGCCAAGGGACTTTAAGGAATGGAAATGGATGGGTACAGAAGTAGAACAAAAGCTATTATGAACACGTCAAAGCAGTCTGAGATTATTCACAGGCTCGATCACAATATTTAAGCAACAAGACATGACAGACATTGTCTTTCCAGGGGCTTATGAACACTCTTAACTGTGAGGAAAAGAATGAGGCCAAAGGCTTCAACCCCAAGAAAGGTAATCCCCAGAAATGTGGTGTCTGGAGTGTCTCCTTGTATTATGAGAGAGAGAACACAGGAAACTTAGGACAGGAGAAAGCCAGTAAATCTATGTTTCTTTCTTTCTTTCTTTCTTTTTTTCTTTTTTTGTTTTTAATTTAGCAGTTGCATTTTCCCCCCAGACCTGCTAATAGCTTTAGGTGTTCTGTATCTGAGGACAGAAAAAAATATTATCTTCTGAATACTTGTCCCAAAACAATTTTTTGATACTTATAAAATTATGCATACCTTAAATAACTGGTCTAGATTATCTGCCCCAGTGACCTCCTGCAACTCTGAATTTTCCAGGTTGAATACATGCAGTATGAAAAAGTATTCCCTGCAGAATAAGCCAGCTGAAAGGTTTAGCAATATACAGTCTTCTACCTTTGAATCCTCAGCTTAAACGCTTCCTGCGGAGGTAAGGACCACATGCTGCTCCTATCTGATCAGTATTTGAAGGCTTATGTGGAGCAAATGGATGCATCAGGCCAAGTCTTGACAGAGAGATGCAGACACGGCTTGACTCAGTGAGGAAGAAGAAGAAACAAGAGCCCTGGGATGCAAAAAACCTCACACTGATGCTGCCTATACCTTCATCTGGGTAAAGTGATTTCATGCTACAGTACTGATAACCTCCTCTTTTTTGCTGGGATAAAAGCCACTCCTAAAAGAAAAGGAGAAAGACTCAGGAAAAAGTGGCAAAGGCACTTTTGAGCACACCAAGGAGTGAAGAGTTTATGTGCACTCCCAAAAAGAGCAATACAGCAAAGACAGACTCTAGTGGTGATGCGAGACAAACTGGGAGAAATGCTGACGAAAACAAACCAATCAACCAGTGAATATAGAGATTTTTCTTATTATTTTTTTTTTCACAGCAAAATGCAAAGCTTTTGTTGAATGCTTTTCATGTCAAAAACTTCTGGGATTTTAATAAAAATACATATTTTTTTTTTTCCTGCAGAAGCATACTAGCTTTTTGGTGATAAGAACTCTAATTGGTGTTGTAATCTGTTCATCACAGGAGCCTCTTCATTTTTCCCCTCTTCTAGTAATTTCATTTGGGTCATCCCCAAATATAAAAAAAACCCGCCACTACTCAAAAATTCATTCAGTAGTAATGAAATCTCACTCTGTAAAATCGTACTCCTTTGCCATTTTTTAGGCTACATTATCTCAATAACTGTGGGTTCACATTGCACATGTAATTTTTTCACACTTCAAAGTTGTGTGTTGAAGGAGACTTATTAATTCAACAACTGCTTATATTGACTGGTTGGGACATTGTCTAAAAAGCCAAAGGGTGGGGTAAATACCATAATGGGCAAATCATCTGAACAACTTAAAAATGGAAATCCACTGAAAATGCCACTTTTGGCTCACATTTTGTCAGAGGCTGAACATTCCCAAGACTCTACACTTGTCCTTGTTATATTTCATTACATTTCTCCCCACCCAACTCTCCAGCCTGTCCAGGTCCCGCTGAATGGCAGCACGGCCTTCTGGCATGTCAGCCACTCCTCCCAGTTTGGTGTCATCAGCAAACTTGCTGATAGTACACTCTATTCCCTCATCCAAGTCATTGATAAATATATTGAACAGTACCGGTCCCAATACTGATCCCTGAGGGACTCCGCTAGAAACAGGCCTCCAAGTAGATTCTGTCCCATTGACCACCACTCTCTGGCTTCTATCCTTCAGCCAGTTCACAATCCACCTCACTACCCTATCATCCAGGCCACACTTCCTCAGTTTAGCTACAAGGATGCTGTGGGAGTCTGTCAAATGCTTTACTGAAGTCAAAGTACACCACATCCACTGCTTTACCATCATCTATCCACCTGGTTACTTCTTCATAAAAGGCAATCAGGTTGCTTAAGCATGACTTAATGGTGACAACATGGTGAAGCCATGTTGACTGCCTCTTACATCCTTCTTATCCTTGATATGCCTAGAGACAACACCAAGGATAAGTTTTTCCATTACCTTCCCAGGAATAGAGGTGAGGCTGACTGGCCTATAGTTACCCGGGTCCTCCTTCTTGCCCTTTTTGAAGACTGGAGTGACATTTGCTTTCCTCCAGTCCTCAGGCACCTCTCCCATTCCCCACAACTTGCCAAAGATGATGGAGAGTGGCCTAGCAAAGTTTCTCCTCACATTTAAACTTTATCTTCACGTTCTACCTCAAGCCCACTACTTCTCATTCTGCCTGCAAAGAATAAGAGAATAAATGATTCCCTTCACTTCAGCAGGAGCCCTTAATGTATTTAAAGGCACTTATCATGTTCTCGCTTAGTCTACTTTAGGTTGAACAACCTGACTTTCCTCAGGTGTTTCCTCATAACTATGTTCTAGACCTTTACATACTTATGCCACTCCCTTCTTGATTTTCTACCATTAGCCCACACTTTTCTCTATGGCAGTGCCTTGCACTGAGCTCAGCAGAGAAATTACCTTTTCCATCTCGAGGACGACGCACCCGACTTTGCCTTCCAGCACAACCTCAGCTTTCTCTGCAAAATCACCACCGTGTTGATAAAAACCCCAGCTGGGGAACCATGACAGCCCTCAGCCTTTTCTCAGAGAAAAAATCGTGGTCATGTCCAGATGCTGTTCATTAGTCCTCTGTGTTTTCCAGTTCGCCCTCAGGAACACTAATCCCTCCTTCACGGGCTTGCAACCGCTCCTCCATTGGTATTTTCCACAAACATTAACACCTCTTTTGCTCTGCATTCCTGTGAGAAGGATGGGACCAGAATATGAAGTCCACCAGTATTTCCTGTTCTCGCTATCTCAAACGTATTTATACTGCACACTAACTGACTTTACCTAAGAGAACCCAACGAATCTCGCCTAATATCCGTCTCTTTCATAAGCCATTTCTGCACTTTAATATACTGCCTCGCTGCAACACATGTTAAAACTGTACACAGTAAGTAGCTCATAGTAGGAAATCATATTAACCGTCTGGCCTAGAAATGACAAGTGAAGTGTGGATAAGGATGTCAGCACTCCCCACAGAAATATATTCCAACAGGCAGAAATCATTCCTTTACGTAATAAAGAGCAAAGAAATAAATTCAGGAAATCTCAGAAACAGTGGTGGGACATTATCACGTTTAAAAAACCCTGGTAACAAGGGAAGTGAGGAGAATGCTGGATGGAAAGATATCGGCACTTCTGTCTGCAGCAACTGTATTTTCTTTGAGCATGTAGTATATAGTTTCAGAAGTAAAAAAAGGGAAATAAATTGTAAAAATCAAATATTAGAACCACAGGAATCATAGGACGGTTCAGGTTGGAAGGGACCTTAAAGATTATTGAGTTCCAACCCTCCTGCCATGGGGGGGTTAGAATTTCTTCCTAAGATCTAATCTAACTCTCCCCTCTTTCAGTTTAAAACCATTCCCCCTCGTCCTGTGGCTCCACTCCCTGATCAGGAGTCCCTCCCCATCTCTCCTGGAGCCCCTTCAGGCCCTGGAAGGCTGCTCTAAGGTGTCCCCAGAGCCTTCCCTTCTCCAGGCCGAACACCCCCAGCTCTCTCAGCCTGTTCATATAATTTCAACTTCAAGTTTTATTCACTAAAAAGCAGACTAAGTAAGGTGCCTGGGGTATTTTTGTATTTGTTCAACTGTCCAGACTACACTTTGGAATTTTGCAATACTTTTTTGAGCAAAACCTGGATTTCCTGAAAGGAGGTTGTAGAGAGGTGGGTGTTGGTCTCTTTTCCCAAGGGAATAATGACAGGATCAGAGGAAATGGTCTGAAGTTGCGGGGAGGGGAGGTTTAGACTGGATATTAGGCAGCATTACTCAGCTGAGAGAGTGGTCAGGCACTGGAATGGCCTGTCCAGGGAGGTGGTTGAGTCACCATCCCTGGAGGTATTGAAGAAACGTGTCGATGTGGCACTTTGGGGAATGCTCTAGTGCCCGAGACTACAGGGTGTGGGTTGTGCTTTTGTGTGTGGTTGGACTCAGTGGTCCCAGAGGTCCTTTCCAACCATAACAATTCTGTGATTCCTGACTGTGAATTCTGCAGTGTAATCCATGGAATGTCTGACATCTGAAGCTCGTGGGGGAGAGAAGGGAAATTACTTTCAGATCGCCATGTGCTGTGGTGCTTCCACTTGGAGAACTGCATGGCCATATCTGTGGGAGTCATGAACTTGTTAATTAAAGACTTCATAGCTGTGTTGCATCCTTTTTTAAAGATTAAATGCAAAATTTTTTGTTCATGTATTAAGCTGTATGCATGCAGATATTAAGGCAGAGTAAGTGGCCCTGTTTCTCCAGTTAATTACCTTGATAAATCAGGAGTGTGCTGCTGGTATTTGAAAACCCTGTGTGTGGTAGACAGAGCAAGGGAGAGAACAGCTTTCTGCAGTGTTTGATTGTTGGCCTATAATGGTATATAATGCACTCAGGTCAAAAGGGTGGTACTGATATTCACTCCACCACCACGGCTATAACTTCAGAAGTTTACTGAAATAAAACTAAATATTGCAAGAAAACTAAATGTGTTACTCTTAGAACAAAAATAAAACATAAAAAAATAAATAAAATGCACCACTCAATTTTTCCTATGGTGAAATATCACGGAATCATGGAATCGTCAGAGTCAGAAAGGACCTTTAGAGATCATCTAGTCCAACTGCCCCACTGAAGCACCATTGCCCAGAGCACATCACTCAGGACTGCATCCAGGTGGGGCTTGAAGATCTCCAGAGAAGGGGACTCCACGACCTCCCTGAGCAGCCTGTTCCAGGGCTCTGCCACCCTCACCGGAAAGATGTTTTTCCTCATATTCGAATGAAACTTCCTGTGTTCCAGCTTGTGCCCATTGTCCCTCGTCCTGTCACTGGCAACCACTGAAAAGAGTCAGGCTCTATCCTCCTTCAGCTCACCCTTTAAGTACTTGTAAACAGAGATAAGGTTTTCCCTCGGCCTTCTCCAGGATAAAAAACCCCAGCTCTTTGAGCCTTTCCTCATGAGGTGCTTCAATCCCTTAATCATCTTTGTTGCCCTATGCTGGACTCTTTACAGTAGTTCCCTGTCTCTCAAACTGAGCAGTTCAGAACTGGATGCAGTATTCCGGTATTCCATGCTGGTTACAGGTCTCCAACTTGACCCTGCTCCAGTAGTTACAACCCTCTGAGTTCTGTCACAGAATCAGGACTCAATCCACATCACTGTCCCCTCATCTAGCCTACACTTCCTTAATATTCTAATGAGGATGTTATGGGAGACAGTGTCAGAAGCTTTGCTGAAATCAAATTAGAAGACTGCTGCTGGTCTCCCCTCATCCAGCCATCCAGTTATAACATCATAGAAGGCTATCAGATTGGTCAAGCATGATTAATATATGCAATATGTGTATGCATATATCTCAATACATGCATCTGTGCATCTGTGTGTGCATATATAGAAATGGTGGTCAGATTCCAGAACGGATTTGACTGAGGATGAACTGGAAGTGGAAGCAGGTGGGTAATATTTGGAGTAAGAATATGTTGCAGGAGACGAGAGCAGAGGCTCCCCAGATCTGAACAGGAGCTTTGGCTTGAGAAGGAGGTTACAAGAGGGTGAGCAAAGGGACTGAACAGTGGTGACAGGTCCACAGAGCCACTCCATGAGGGATGGGCAACCAGGGTGGAAGGACACACAGGGATCTCAGGGGAAAGGAAAAAGTTTGCAGATGAATGGGCCAGGAAAACTGATGCAAAAAATCAAATATGGGAAGAGACATGATAGAATTAGTGAAATTCAGGGGAATCATCCTCTCTTTGCTATGCTAACCTATCATATCATTAATAAAGACCAATACGTCCAGAAAGCCTTTTCATTCCTTTTATCTCTAGTGGTTAAAAAGAACTTAAAAGATGTCCAGATTAAGCAAGATACCAAAATTCTGGACAGCTCAGTTACGTGAAATGAAGGATCTATTTTTATTACCCTTTTTGTTCTAATGAACATCCTGCATTATTTAGCATTTATGCAGTTTAAAAGGAAATGATAAACAATAATTCCTGTTGGAATGGGTCCAGCAGAGGACCACAACGATGCTCAGAAGGATGGAGCACGTCTGCTGTGAGGACAGTCTGAGAGAGTTGGGGTTGTTAAGTCTGGAGAAGGTTCCAGGGAGACACCAGAGTCCATTCCAGAACCTGAAGGGGCTACAGGGGAACTGTGAGGGGGGACTCTTGATCAGGGAGTGGAGCGACAGGAAGAGGGGTAGTGGCTTTAAATTGAAAGAGGGCACATTTAGATTAGATCTCAGGAAAAAATTCTTTGCTGTGAGGGTGGTGAGACACTGGAAGAGGTTGCCCACAGAAGCTGTGACTGTCCCATCCTTGGAGGTGTTCAAGGCCAGGCTGGATGGGGCTTGAAGCAACCTGGTCTGGTGGGAGGTGTCCCTGCACAGGGCAGGGGAGCTGGAGCTCGATAATCTTTAAGGTCCCTTCCAACCCAAACCATTCTATGATTTTATGGTTCTATGATATACTGGGAGAAGGTAACTAATCCAGTCATGAATGAATATATCACAGTGCTACACGTCTATTGGGTCACACATAGCGCTACACATGGGTCATTTTCAAGCCAGACTTTCTCATAGTTCCTAGTAGGATAAGTCCTGTTCCTGCCTTAACANAAATATTGCAAGAAAACTAAATGTGTTACTCTTAGAACAAAAATAAAACATAAAAAAATAAATAAAATGCACCACTCAATTTTTCCTATGGTGAAATATCACGGAATCATGGAATCGTCAGAGTCAGAAAGGACCTTTAGAGATCATCTAGTCCAACTGCCCCACTGAAGCACCATTGCCCAGAGCACATCACTCAGGACTGCATCCAGGTGGGGCTTGAAGATCTCCAGAGAAGGGGACTCCACGACCTCCCTGAGCAGCCTGTTCCAGGGCTCTGCCACCCTCACCGGAAAGATGTTTTTCCTCATATTCGAATGAAACTTCCTGTGTTCCAGCTTGTGCCCATTGTCCCTCGTCCTGTCACTGGCAACCACTGAAAAGAGTCAGGCTCTATCCTCCTTCAGCTCACCCTTTAAGTACTTGTAAACAGAGATAAGGTTTTCCCTCGGCCTTCTCCAGGATAAAAAACCCCAGCTCTTTGAGCCTTTCCTCATGAGGTGCTTCAATCCCTTAATCATCTTTGTTGCCCTATGCTGGACTCTTTACAGTAGTTCCCTGTCTCTCAAACTGAGCAGTTCAGAACTGGATGCAGTATTCCGGTATTCCATGCTGGTTACAGGTCTCCAACTTGACCCTGCTCCAGTAGTTACAACCCTCTGAGTTCTGTCACAGAATCAGGACTCAATCCACATCACTGTCCCCTCATCTAGCCTACACTTCCTTAATATTCTAATGAGGATGTTATGGGAGACAGTGTCAGAAGCTTTGCTGAAATCAAATTAGAAGACTGCTGCTGGTCTCCCCTCATCCAGCCATCCAGTTATAACATCATAGAAGGCTATCAGATTGGTCAAGCATGATTAATATATGCAATATGTGTATGCATATATCTCAATACATGCATCTGTGCATCTGTGTGTGCATATATAGAAATGGTGGTCAGATTCCAGAACGGATTTGACTGAGGATGAACTGGAAGTGGAAGCAGGTGGGTAATATTTGGAGTAAGAATATGTTGCAGGAGACGAGAGCAGAGGCTCCCCAGATCTGAACAGGAGCTTTGGCTTGAGAAGGAGGTTACAAGAGGGTGAGCAAAGGGACTGAACAGTGGTGACAGGTCCACAGAGCCACTCCATGAGGGATGGGCAACCAGGGTGGAAGGACACACAGGGATCTCAGGGGAAAGGAAAAAGTTTGCAGATGAATGGGCCAGGAAAACTGATGCAAAAAATCAAATATGGGAAGAGACATGATAGAATTAGTGAAATTCAGGGGAATCATCCTCTCTTTGCTATGCTAACCTATCATATCATTAATAAAGACCAATACGTCCAGAAAGCCTTTTCATTCCTTTTATCTCTAGTGGTTAAAAAGAACTTAAAAGATGTCCAGATTAAGCAAGATACCAAAATTCTGGACAGCTCAGTTACGTGAAATGAAGGATCTATTTTTATTACCCTTTTTGTTCTAATGAACATCCTGCATTATTTAGCATTTATGCAGTTTAAAAGGAAATGATAAACAATAATTCCTGTTGGAATGGGTCCAGCAGAGGACCACAACGATGCTCAGAAGGATGGAGCACGTCTGCTGTGAGGACAGTCTGAGAGAGTTGGGGTTGTTAAGTCTGGAGAAGGTTCCAGGGAGACACCAGAGTCCATTCCAGAACCTGAAGGGGCTACAGGGGAACTGTGAGGGGGGACTCTTGATCAGGGAGTGGAGCGACAGGAAGAGGGGTAGTGGCTTTAAATTGAAAGAGGGCACATTTAGATTAGATCTCAGGAAAAAATTCTTTGCTGTGAGGGTGGTGAGACACTGGAAGAGGTTGCCCACAGAAGCTGTGACTGTCCCATCCTTGGAGGTGTTCAAGGCCAGGCTGGATGGGGCTTGAAGCAACCTGGTCTGGTGGGAGGTGTCCCTGCACAGGGCAGGGGAGCTGGAGCTCGATAATCTTTAAGGTCCCTTCCAACCCAAACCATTCTATGATTTTATGGTTCTATGATATACTGGGAGAAGGTAACTAATCCAGTCATGAATGAATATATCACAGTGCTACACGTCTATTGGGTCACACATAGCGCTACACATGGGTCATTTTCAAGCCAGACTTTCTCATAGTTCCTAGTAGGATAAGTCCTGTTCCTGCCTTAACAAGCTGCCACAATTTGGGAGCAACAAACCCTATTACTTGTGAATTTATTTTCCTAGGGGTTGGTAATGATACTTTTCACATTAGCATGAAAAATTCATGCTACATGCCACATAACAGCAGCCCAATGGAGTATCTAGCCTGAAGTGAGCAGATATGAAGTGCAGTTTTTTTACTGAGCATTAGCACTAGCCTGAAAGTAGACCCCTCAGTATGAGGGAAATTCTGAAATGTCTTAAAACATTTTTCTTTTTAAAGATTTTAAAAAAAAATAAATCTTAAATACGTTTCCCACAAAACAGCTGCTCCTCGATTCTATTTAGCAAATATTAGATTGAAGACAGTCACAGCCTTCTCAGCCCACAGCTTTTCACAGAATCGCAGAATCACGGAATATCAGGGATTGGAAGGGACCCTGAAAGATCATCCAGTCCAATCCCCCAGCCAGAGCAGGAACACCCAGAGCAGGTCACACAGGAACACCTCCAGGCAGGTTTTGAATATCTCCAGAGGAGACTCCACAACCTCTCTGGGCAGCCCCTTCCAGTGTTCCCTCACCCTCACTGTGAAGAAGTTTTTCCTCATATTTAAGTGGAAAATCCTTTTCCCAGGACACTGAAAGGACTGATGAGAGGCATTGTGTCCTCTACTCACTGGGGGAATTTTGCAGAGCTGCCCTGCAGCCACCCTGTGAGCCAGGCAGTGAGTCATGAGACTGTCCTGGTTTGAAGTAAAACAGAACCAGTTTTACTTTTCAGCTAAGCCTCTTCTAACTAACTGAACTCTCTGAAATTAACAGCACATTTTTCCAACAGTATTTGCTTCCAGAGTGATAAGATATGATGGTTTGTAAGTCATAGCAAGGAATGGTGTGCAGAGATGCTCTTGACTATTCTTATTGCTATCACAACAAAGGTCAGCTCATTTTATTTGCCCCGTTGGAGGGTCAGAAGCGAAAGAACATAGACAGGTTGCATCAGTGGGGAGGACTGGACAGGAGAGGTGACCCCAAACTGACCAACAGGACGTTCCATCCCATCTGCCTCCTGCTTAGTATAAAAGCTGAGGGATCAAAGGGTCATCCCTCTTTCTGCAATAACCAATATTTGAGGAGGACTCTGTCTGTTCATCTGCCTTTGATCCCAATCTGAGCAATCCTGAATCCAGATGTGGAATCCAGTTCCCATCCTTCGCTGAGTGAGTGTGTAACTTTGCCCATGCCTGCTAGTGAAGTGATCATCATCTTGGGAACTTGATATATTTTTTATATATTGTATATATTCCATTATTTTTTTTTCATTATTTTATTAATATTTTAATTAGTTTAGCTCCTTTTCAAACTCATAAGACTCTTTTCCCTCTTATCCCCCTCTCCCTGAAGGCAGATGATCTCTCTTCTCTGAATGGGAAAGAAGTAAAAGAGAGTATCTGTCGCTCATCTCAGTGGTCAGCCCAGCCAAAACCACGACGGAGTCTCACAGACAATCTCTGTCCGACCTCCCCCTGGGGGGCTCTCATCTGCTTTTCCCTCTCCTGAGCCTAAAACTCTTCTGAGCCTGTAACAGACTTAATATGTATTAATTTAAGAGCTTCAGTGTATTGCCTGAAAACAATGATGCTTGGAAAATATATTCCTTTAATTGGTCTGCAGCTGCCCTTCTTAAATATTTATGTAAACTCTGTTGTGTTCAAGGGCATAAGGGCTAAACTTAAATAAAGCTCCTGGGGTTGTGTTTGTTTGAGTTCTCTCTCCTTGATGGTTTTAGGTAACCTAACTAATTCCAGTTTTAGGTAAATAAAGGGTACACATTTATTCTGCAGCCCCAGAAAGCTAAAACATTATTGGTTGAAGATCATAAGATGGACCAGTAACTGGGGTATAGGTTTGAACTTGTTTTAAATCCCTCTGCTGTGAAAGATGAAGTAGAAAATACAAATACAATTCTCACTTTTTTAATTACATTGAGTAAATACCAATGTGGGGATTGTAATCAGAGACATTACAATTGCAAATGAATATTTGTATCATTGTTTTCCTAAGTTATTTCCCGCACAAAATAATACTTGAGCTATAAAAGGATCACTTTTCTGAAGAGTCCAAGACTTGCCTGTCTTCGATTTTCTTAAATACATTATCCTTTTCTTTTCTCCCCCAAATAGATACCAAAACCTTAACTGCATAATTTCCTACTTTGGTCCAAGGGTACAGGATAGATTTAAACTCCCTGCTGCAAGTAACATAACACTATTTTCCATTTTCTGTCAAGTTAAAGGCTTGAATTTGAAAATTAGAAATTTCATTTAAGAAATGTTCAATGTTTTCCAGCCAGCTATTCCAACTGTGTACTATTAAACCTGTTTTGAAGCCCCACATAATTAAATGCTGAATCCCAGACAGCAGATGAGGCGGCTGTCTGTACACAGGGCACAAAATTCATGAAAATGTCAAAGCTTCATGAAATCTTAAAAGTTTAAAGCACTTCTGCTGGGGAGATAATGAGCTTTATAGGTTCTGATGAAAAGAAAGTGGGCGCAGCCAGAGAGAGAGAGAGAGAGAGATTCAGGACACCTCACTCATGTTACTGGGCAGAAATAGATGCAAACTTGGGACTACGGCCAGGTGGTTCCCCCATTCATCATTCCTGTTGCTGAAACGCCTCCAAGACTGGCTCTACAGTAACTCATCTGGTATGGAAAGCTGTAGGTGTGGATGTCTTGGAGTACGCTCAAGGGTGTACACATCTCTCATGGCTGGCTACTTGGCCCAGCAGCTAGCCCACAGCCCATTTGCACCTTGAATTTTCACAGAATCACAGAGTCACAGAACATCAGGGATTGGAAGGGACCTTACAAGATCACCTTTTCTTCTCCCTAAGGAAGGGACCTTAAAAGATTAGTCCAATCTCCCTGCTGGAGCAGGAACACCTAGATCAGATCACAGAGGAACGCATTCAGGTGAGTTTTAAATGTTTCCAGAGAAGGAAACAATGTAGTAGTACAAGTACAATGGACTCTCATTATACCAAAAGGCTGATATCAAGAAATTGTAAACTGATGGTCAAACATGCAAAATATGGTCTCGCTGAAGTCAATATTAACCTGACTGTTTAGAATACCTGTGAAAAGACTTCGTGTCGTGTGCTGCACCTGGAAGTCAAGTATGAGTTGTGTCCTGAATTTCATATTAAAATCTACAGGATGTCTCATTGGTGACATCATAGGGACGATGAGGAGTGCATCAAAAGCATGGCCAGAAGCTGATTGGCCATGTGGAATTTTGTTTCGAGGGTCAGCAGGAACCTGAGTTACGGGTTTTCCTAATGATAGCTCTACCTTGGTTATAAACTCGGGTCTTTACAGAAGGAATTTAAGTTCTCCAGCACCAATAATTTTTTGATTTATATGCTACATTATGTACCTTTGACTTCATTATTTTTCAATTAGAAAAAAAGCCTAAGAAAAAGAAAATTAGAAATGAAAGGTTATCAGTAAAAAAATTTAACAATTCCAAGCGTTTGCACCATTCTGATCCAATGCAGCCCTTCTGTTAATGATACATCTGTCATTTTATTGACACCCCTAAAGAGCTTTATTCTCTTTTCTAATTAAGAGACAAAGCTGATTATGTCAATCTATGAACTGACATCTGAGCACTTTTGTTATAATGTAAGAAGCAGTGAATATGGCTATTGTTATGCTAAAACAAAAAATGTGGGAATTTTAACAGGGAAACCCAAGATAGCAAAATATATACTGGTAAAATTAAACCAGATTCTTCCTATTCATGTAAAATGCACATGTGATTGTATTATATAATTAAATGAAGATATTGTGTGAAAAATTAATTCCCAGTAATAGAAAACATAAAGCAACAACGATACATATTGTGCCTGACTGAAATATGTGAGGAGAAATCATCAGATCATAAAATATGTCAAACAAATAAATGACAGGCTAAGCTATCAATCCTTAAAGAAAAATTAAGCTATTAAATAATCCAAAATACTCGCATGTCAGGACATGATTTCAGCTTCATCCTGCTGCTAAATCAAAGATACCTGCTCAGTGGGCTCTCCCATGCAAGGGAATACATCTGGAAGAATTCTCCAGTAATTAAGAGTGCAGAGAATCTCCAGTTTTCACCACTTCCCCCAAGCTACCATAAACATCCCTCTGGTTTGTGAAGCAGAACTAGCCACAGTGACTGCTCAACCTCGTGAACAGATAGGTATTTTAAAGACAACACTATGGATAGGATGAAATGCTCACAGAATCACAGAATGATCTGGCGTTGGAAGAGACCTCTGGAGGTCATCTAGTCCAACCCCCTGCCAGAGCAGTGTCACCCAGAGCAGGTTGCACAGGAACGTGTCCAGGAAGTTTTTAATGTCTCGAGAGACGGAAACTCCACCACTTCTCTGGGCAGCCTGTTCCAAGGCTCTGCCACCCTCACAGGAAAGAAGTTCTTCCTCATGTTCAGATGGAACTTCCTGTGTTCCAGTTTGTCCTGTCACTGTGCACCACTGAAAAAAGACTGGCCCCATCCTCTTGACACCCACCCTCTAAGTATTTATAAACATTGATCAGATCCCCCCTCAGTCTTCTTTTTTTCCAGACTAAAAAGACCCAAGTCCCTCAGCCTTTCCTCATCAGAGAGATGTTCTAGGCCCCTCATCATCTTTATAGCCCTCTGCTGTACCCTCTCCAGCAGCTCCCTGTCCTTCTTGAACCAGGGAGGCCAAACTGGACACGTTTACCACGTAGGAAGGCCTTTGTGTCTGGATGGATACAGGTAAGATTCTGGAACAACCTCCCCCACACCAGCATTAATTGCTGCAACCTGTCCTGTCTAAAAAGGCCAGGAAGAAGACAGAATCAGATGATCTTCAACATTTTGGAATGTTAGCAGTTTTCAGATTCAAAGATAACATGAGACAGTTTTCTCCTCAGTTGCAATTAAAGGCAACCGACAAAGGTTATGTGTCTCTTCTGGCAGTGCTAGATCCTCAGGACCACTGCTGGTGCTGAAGTTCCTGGCAGGAGAGCATTGAATCCTTTCCAAGGAACTCCACTGATCCCATCTAAGAGGTTCCTGCTGATGGTACTGGGTGTCCCCAGGACAGAGCTTAAAGTACTGCAGACTGACACAGCTCTCCTGGCACCAACCGAGCTAAATGAATTTACACCCTGAAGATCTAGTCCTCAGCTGCTGACTGCATCAACCAGTGTTGACATACATCCAGCCAACACATAGAGCTTTCTTCTTTCCTTTAAAAACTTCTGTTCTAAATTATCAGAAAAAGCCAAGACATTATAAACTACAGAATCAACAGCCTTAAACCGAATTATGGATTATAGCATCTGCACTCTCTCCCGTGCACACCACACATGGTTACAAGCTGCCATTCTTCTACCATTTGCTGGTCAAGGGATAGCATCCAGATATCTAGAGGCAGTGAGTGGCTGAATGCCTGTGACCTCCTATCTCTGCCTTCATGGAGGTTTAGTCAGCAGGGAAGGTACCTTTCTTAAGACAGGTCTGGAATTATAAGCTGCTGGATGTGCAGGTTGTGCATACATCTCTGCCTGACTGCGGGGGTATGCAAGATAGGAGGTGATTACTACTTACAAGACCAATGGTCTTGCTCAGTACTTCAAAGAAATCACTCTACCTCTGTTGCACACCATGGAATACCTAGTTGACTGAAATGAAATTTTGGTGACTGCTTTTAAGGAATCATTAAAAGGGATAATAATTTTTCCTCTGCTACAGGATCTCCTCTAACAGCCCACTCAATTACCTGCTGCTACTAAGCAGTTCAACTGCGTTCCAATTCTGATGGCTACCCACTCCTAAGGTTGGGCTCTTCACCGCTTAGTAGGAGAAAGGGAACATTTCAAAATGTACGTCCTTTGTCTTGGGAAGCATCATGACCCTTTTCAAGCCATAAACATTTTGCTCACACTGAAGTAGCAAAATCAAGACATTTACAGAAGAGTCTGGAAACACATCACACTCCTAACTGCAGCCTCCATCACGTATTGGGTCACCTTAGAGCTGACTGACAACAGCATCAAACTATCCAAATACAAAATGTAACTATCTGGAGTTAGGAATACTAAACAAAAATTTATTGCTGATATTTGGTGTCTGTGTTCTTTAGAAGTTTTCTCTTGAAAGGAAAAAAAATCAAACTACAGCCTCACGTTTTTCTCAATTTCATCTATATGAGCAGGAAAATAAAGACCAAATTAAAATCACGAACAAGACTAGCAGCCTCAATTTCAGTATTTCTACTGTGAGGCCAGATAGTACTGGGTAAGGAATAGCATCTGATTAACGTTGGTACACCAACAAAACAGAATATGAACACCCACCAACATGCAAGACCTACACACCAGTCACCATCACGAGGAGATTCCCAGAGAAAGAGGACTCTGTGTCATCTGAAGAGCTCTCTATGAACACCTTTGAAAAGCAGATTATTAAACACAAACCCTACCACTGCATCCGGGCTGTGACAGAGCCACAGAATCGCTCTTGCCCGTGCTGGGATCAGTTCCCACCACAGCCAGCCACTGGACCTCTGCCAGCTGCAACAGAAGCGAGGGTCTTCCAGCAGAATAGGCATCACGGCCATTTCTAAGCTTTGCCCTTCTCTTCTTCTCCCCCGATTCCCCCCTCACCCCCTCCTGACGGCTCCTCTGGCCGGCCTAGAGGACATGGCCAAAGGAAGAGAAGTGCAGCCAAGACTTTGCTATGCCCCAGCAACCCCTCTCTGCTGTTACAGGGTCACTGGCAGCCAGGATGATTTAGAGCAACCTCCAGGCTATTCTAACTTACAGCGAGGGACTTGACTGACTCATTCCTGCTCCAGGACTGTGGGAACATAAAAGTTACCTTAAAGCCATTTTCAGACATCCCTGCTTGTGAGCTGTGCTATTTTATCTTTGCCTGCGATTGAAAAAAGCCACCCTGAGCACAGGGGCTGTTTTCACACATCTTGCAGCTGCAGCAATGGGGTGGTTTCCTTCACCTTTCTTCTGCCTTCATCTTTTTTTTTTTCCATCTGCTTTGGCTTTACAGAGAGCTCTGGTAGCATTTGTGGCCCCCACGTTCCATCAGAAAGGATGGTGGTCTCCACTCTGTTGAAGTTTCTCAGCTGCCCTGAGAGCTGGCTGGCTGCAACCAGGGCAAGCAACGCTCTCCTGCTTCACGTTTGTGCTGTGCCCACCAGGGATAATTTAGTAATTTAGCATCTTCAGTTAAAAAAAAAATAAAATCAAATACCAGTGGCAGGCTAAACGTGAGAGATCAACTGTTTCTTTCCAATTCTTATCAGCTTTGCTTATTTTTTTTTTACTTCTGAGGGACTTTGGTTTAAATTTCTGCATCAATAATCTAGTTTGTTAGTGCACAGAAAATACCCAACTACATTTATTCTACTTATTTCTGCAGCATTCAGGCACTTAAAATATATCGTCTATTTTTCCTTCCTTTTCAGATTTGCCATTTTAATTTAATGCTCTTGATTGCATATTTTTCACACTTACCCTCTTTGTCCTTTTCCTCTGTAACACCTTTATTAAATTCAATATTTTTTATAAAAAAAAAAGTACTTCCATTTTTTAATGTTATTGCTTCGTCTCTATCACTATCTAGATTTTACATTTCATTAAGCAGACAGTTTTAATTTTACTTTTCTCTGGCTGTTCCTTTCATTAGGCTGTTTCTTGTCTTGACCCTTTCATTTTATTTTTCTCTTCTGCAATTTGCTTATGCCCTGCCTAAACGACGTGTGTCTCTTTTCAAGTGTGCTTTTATTCCCTGCTACTCTCCTTTTGCTGCTCGGTGCTGACAGTGTTCCTCCCCACCCCCTGTGAGTGACAGTGACAGCATTTGAGTGGTAGCTGGCAGATCCAGGGACAAGGAGTAGCTGCCTGCAAAGATTTTATTTGCTTTTATTTTTATTTTGACGGTACAATCAGACCTCTCGAATCCTAGAGCACCAGGGGGCATTGTTTCATTTGGAAAATAAAAAATTGTCGTGATAGCTATTAACTTCCCAACAAGTCCACTGCGATACCGGTCAGAGCCAAAGGAAAAACACAAATATCAAGATGGAGCTGTTATGTCAAACACAGCAACCAAGGCGGGTTAGGGGGTCGAACGTTAAAGGCGGGTATGATTCTGATGGGTAACGATGGGTACGATTCTGGAAAGCTGCTCCTCGGTGAGTGAGAAGTCTTGCACCCCTGACCATCCTTGCACGCTTCCATGCTCGTGTATAGCATCCAGGGGGAAGTAGGAGAGCAGAAGTCACAATGACAGCTCCTGAACAGAACCCGGATTTTAATCAATGGTGGAAAACACCGAGTAAAGTATCTAGAAGGAAGAGGCAGTGACAGCCAGGGGAAATTACACATAAACATAAAGAAACAGCCTGAACTGCCGTTAAAATGAATAGAAATGTAAAGCAGCAGGAGAAAGCAGAATATCCCCCAGGATCGGGCCCAGTGGTTACATTTTAGTGAAATAATTAATAGGCTGCATTTCATAACCAAGTGAGGGGTAATAACAGACGTAAGTGTAGCTTCACAGCTGGCTAAACTCGCAATAGCAACAGGCGCCTCTATTACCACTACTGAAACAATCCTGTTTGCCAGAGAAAAAGAGAAAAACAAGGCAGCAAAACCATCTACAATTATGAGGGAAATCATCTATGTAACAACTTAACTAATGCCCAGAAGCCGAATGACTCACAGCATTAAGAAAATTAGAAAGGGTGCTCAGTAGTTATCGTATAATTCAGGACACGTACATTAGAATATCATGGTCTTAACATGCCAGCAACAAATTTAAGCACTGTGCAATATACGGCTCCAAACCCTGCACAGCACAAGCAAATGCTTAACTCCAACCACGCTGCAGAATTAGGCATGCAGCTATTTACAGGTTATGGATCTAAATGTCCAAAGGTAGATTTTTGATGGTGGTGGTTTTGGTTTTTTGTTTGGTTTGGTTTTATTTTCATAGAAACATAGAATCATTCAGGTTGGAAGAGACCCTTGGGATCACTGAGTTCAGCCATCAGCCCCATTCTACAAAGTTCTCCCCTACGCCAGATCCCTCAACACCACAGATAATCGATTCTTAAACACATTCAGGGATGGTGCCTCAACCATCTCCCTGGGCAGCCCGTTCCAGTGTCTGGGAAGAACTCTTTCCTAATGTCCAGCCTAACCCTACCCTGCTGCAGCTTGAAGCCATTCTCTCTCATTCTATCACTAATTACCTGTGAAAAGAGACCAGCACCAACCTCTTTACAATGTCCTTTCAAGTAGTTGTAGAGAGTGATGAGGTCTCCCCTCAGCCTCCTCATCCTCAAACTAACAGTCCCAGTTCCCTCAATTGCTCTTCTAGAAGATTTGTTCTCCAGGCCCTTCACCAGCTTCATTGCCCTCCTCTGCACTCACTCCAGCACCTTGAGATCTCAACACAATACTCAAGATGTGGCCTCACCAGTGTTGAGTACAGGGGGACAATCATGTCCCTACTATTTCCATGTGATTTGATGCTTGCGCAGCTTGAGGAATTCTTGCTCTAAGGAAAAAGAAATGAAATGTAGCTACCTCTGAACTGCCTGCTGTAGGTGATGACCTCCTGACCCAACTGATGGGCAGCACTGTGTGAAACAAGCACCCTGCTCACAGTGATGAGCCTTGCTATGGCTCTGTGAGATCCTAAGTCCAGCATGAGGCCACACACAGATCATAAAAAGAAAGTAAGAAGAAGCTTGATGCCATAGAGTCATAGAATGGTTTGTGTTCAAAGGGACCTTAAAGATCATTGAGTTCCTCCCACCAGACCAGGCTGCTCAAAGCCCCATCCAGCCTAGCCTTGAACACCTCCAGGGATGGGGCAGCCACAGCTCCTCTGGGCAGCCTGTTCAATGCCTCACCACTCTTACAGGAAGAAAGAATTTCTTCCTGATATCTAATCTAAATCTCCTCTCTTTCAGTTTAAAACCATTACTCCTTTTCCTATGGCTCCACTCCCTGATCAAGAGTCCCTCCCCATCTCTCCTGTAGGCTTCCTTTAGGGACTGGGTGGCTGACATAACGTCTCCCCAGAGCCTTCTCTTCTCCAGGCTGAACAACCCCAACTCTCTCAGCCTGTCCTCAAAAGAGAGGTGCTCCAGCACTCTGAGCATCTTTGTCACCCTCTTCTCATGTCTTTCCTCTTCTGAGGACTCCAGAGCTGGACACAGTGCTCTAGGTGAGGTCTCACCGGAGCAGAATACAGAGGCGGTATCATCTCCTTCAACCTGCTGTCCACGTTTCCTTTGATGCAGTCCAGGATGCAGTTGGCTTCCTGGAATGACAGTGCCCATTGCCAGCTCATGTTGAGCTTCTCATCCACCAGCACCCCCAAGTCCTTCTCCTCAGGGCTGCTCTCAATCCAATGTCACTCACCTAATCCATGAATCTTTGAAAGTTTCCAAATAAAGGTTAACAACGACTCTTATTTTTTTGTTTGGGCCCCAATTCAACTCCAACAAGAAGAATCACAGGCTGTCTTCACAAATACCCACTGAAACCCACAGGAGCTTCTTCAAGTCCAGATTTCCCCTAGGTAGAGCCCAGGAGACACTGTGTGTGCCACAATGTGAAGTCTGCTGGAAGGCAGCAGAAATCAGATATCAAGGTCAAAACTCATACCACAAAGCTCTTACAGGGCAACTATTTCATAGATCTCCACCCCTTCATGTTGCCTTCAGCTTCTGAGCCTCTGCTGTTCTGTGTTCCAACAACAGGGCATCACCTGGCACATCATACTCTTCCTCTGAATGGCATATCGATTCAGCTGCCCAGGGAGGTCGTGGCGTCACCATCCCTGACTGTGTTTAAGAGTAGATTGGACGTAGTGCTGAGGGATATTGTGTAGGGAAGAACTTTGTAGAGTGGGGCTGATGGTTGGACTCGATGATCCCAAGGGTCTCTTCCAACCTAAATGATCCTATGATTCTATGATTCACCACAGGAAAGAGAATCACGCAGCAGACACTTCATGGTTTGCTCTAAAGATCAGAGCAATATATGTCTAGGTATTGTCTATGTACAAATAAATCAATGACCGATGCATTGAACACAAAACCTTCCTTTTACCCCTTTTGTATTTCATGCAAACTTTTTCCTACTACTGACAGAAGATGTAGTTTCTTTATTTTAACTAAAAAAGCTCATGCTGACCTCTCTCCTTTACAAAGAATAAATAACAAAACATCCATTCACATTATATATAATAACCTCCACAATATTACACCTCTCTACAGAGCTAATTCAATTCCTGCCATTTCCTTAATACCAGTGCTGTATTTTTCCTACTTGTGCATTATCATTTTACTGTTATAACTGATATGACTTTAAAAGCTCATTTTCTTGTTATATTATAAGCAACCTGTTGAAGTCTAATTGAATACCAGATAAGTAATTTAATCTTGAGCTTCTACTGCCATCTGTAATATTAGCAAAATAACTGTAGGTAAATTATAACCATACACCCAATTGGTTAAGAGTTTACGGTTCCTCAAGAAAATGCTCAGCACAACAGCTTGCTGTAACTCTGTGCATAATTTTCTGTACCTATTATCAATGATACCTTTTATTTCTTTTCTTGCAAATTGGCATTTTAAAAATGACGTGTTTATGTTTATTGTTTCCTTCATTAAGGCTTGTTTTAGAAATAATGTGGCTAATTTTGAAACACAATGCTTAAAAGTAACAAAAATTTGTGTTCAGCCAATGCTTACGTGTGGAGTTAATGTACTTAAAACATAAGTTAGAGCTGGAAAGGAGGTGGACACAACCTCATTAACCCATCATCTAGCTACCTGAGAAATCATCTAGCCATCATCTAGCTACCATCATCTCCACCTGAGAAATTTGGGAGCATCATTAGAATGTAAAGCCTCCAAATATATTTTGGGGTCAATCTTAAAATCTCTATTTGAAATATCCTTATAGAATATATATAGAGACAAACCTATTCATATCTATTAATGAATAGAGCTCTGTGTTTTCAAGAACCGCTTTGAAATCTCATCCTAAGCAGCTCTGTAGGGCTACAGCTACGTTACATCTCTCATTTCCTAGATGTGCAACGATAAAGAGAACATTATTGTTCATTCCAATTTAATGTGTGGCTAATACTGTCCCTAGGCACCAACTTTCTACCAAGGAAGTTAGATTATTGTAATATCCACATAATTAATTGCATTATCAATTTTCCTACTTTTTATACATTTGCTTTTGGTTGGAGAAGATTGTTGCCTTGCTTCTAAAAATGTCTTTACAATTAATTAGCTTTCATTGCATCAAGCAATTAGGAAATGGATATTAATCACATAAGACTTTCTTAAATTGCTGGGATTATCTCATTTTTAGTTACAGGTGGCATAAACAGTTATAAACCCAGTTGTTTGTGCAAGAAATATGGCAAAATACTTATAGCCTCTGCAATGAGCCATTTTGTACAGGTTTCGGTCTACATATTTGTTTGCATAAACCATTCCAGTCTGCCTTAGAAAGGCTTTTCAGCTTCCTGTATCATCTGTAGGAAGTTTCATCACAGAACACAAACATCAGCCATCAGTTCATCTCTGCCTTGCAGCCAGTGAGTCAGGGATGTCTTCCCAGGGGTTGTGCTCCCAGACAACGCAAAGCAATGCCAGCATCTCATTGTAAAGACTTCACTGACGTGTGAAAGGTCCATGATCTTAAATAGAAGCCCTTGCCTCAAAAATGTAGCTGACTGCTACTAAAAATGCCAGTTTTCTAACCACCAGCATGGCTTGGTGCTGTGTTGGTAGAATGCTGGTCCTCCCTGCCCAGCTTTACACCACAACTGAGCAGAAGTATGCTCATTGGTGGTTCTGGCTCCATCCATGATATGCCCACAACACCCAGTGCTCAGCTAGTGGGTCCCATCTCTATTGTGTGAGAGGCCAGCAGATACTTTCCCAACCAGCCAGCTGGGCAGAGCTGCCTGAAAGAAGTTCCAGGAGAGGGAAGAAGGAAAAGGAAGAAGGAGAATGGAGAACGGGATCAAGAATGAAACAATGGAGATCAGCAAGCTGAAACGGAAGGAATAGATGTGGGAATCACCAAAGATCTAGGAAGGCAGAAGACAAGAGAAATAAAAAATGCTGAACTCCAGGGAACAGGAAGACAGTATCTTTATCAACTTGGTCCAGATTTCAATGGAGCAGAGGGAGAGGATGAGGGGTAACAGTTTTAAACTGGAAGAGGGGAGATTTAGACTAGATATCAGGGAGAAGAGTGGTGGGGGCACTGGAACAGGTTGCCTGGAGAAGCTGTGGCTGCCCCATCCCTGGAGGTGTTCAAAGCCAAGCTGGATGGGGCTTTGAGCAACCTGGTCTGGTGGGAGGTGTCCCTGCCTGTGGCAGGGGGGTTGGAACTGGATGGTCTTTAAGGTGCCTTTCAACCTGAGCCATTCTATGATTCATAGTATTTAGAGGGCTGTCCTTTAACTAGAGCCCGGTAGGGTGTCTGTGGAAACTGTACTGTAGAAACTAAAGGTTTGAAAGGTTAACCAAACAATTAGCAAAATCTATGGATGGAAAGTCTAAAATTAGTAGTTCCTATATATATATAAATATATCTATACCTAGACCAAAAGCTTGATTGTTCTGCATTAATGCATCATAAAAATCTAGTTGTGAAAGAAAAATCCTATGGAAAAACACACCAGCCAATATATGCTTCTTTGCAGCTAGTGAAGCAGCGGTCTCCTCTCACAGCCATAGCACTGAAAATGGTACTGCTTCATATGCTTGCTCACTCCACTGCTCACAATGTTATTTGTCATATAAACTCATTCCTATCCAGCTTTTTATTTCATCAGTTGAAGCTCCAACTGTAGTTTTAACTATAGGCAAGGAATAAGAGTTACCTGATCCTTTCCTTTCTTTCAGGTCTTTGGATTCCTGGAAGGTTTCTGTGCGAATATTTACTTGTTCATCTCAAAACTTAAAATTAAGCAACTTGTGGGTTATATAAAGGCTTTTAATTCCAGCTAACTAACGTGCAGCCTGCTGTTCAGACCTGTACCCCCTCTGACAAAGAACCTCCACAATCCACCTCAGAGTGTACAGTAAGTGTTCTGATGTTCAAACATGCTTTATTTTTCTCAGAAAACCCCTTCGTCTTTCTGCTGTTAGCACTAGTAATAGGACGAAACCTTCTGATTCTTGCAGGTGACACTAACCCTACCTGCTCTACAAAAACATCAGGGGGCAAAATTCCCACCCAGCAGTCTTCGCTTTCTTACATTACCTCCTTCAGCTGAGATGTTTCCTGAGTCAGATACTGTCTGTAAATGAACAGAAAGGACTATGACTTGTCACTAATTCAGCCCTTTAACAATGAGATCTTGTTAGAGTAGATAAAAGATAAAAGCTCCCAAGGAAAGGAGAGCTAAAGGAGGAAAGACAAGACGGGGGTTAAGCAACGTATGAAGCAGTAAGGTGCAGGAAAAGGATTACGGATCATACTCCCAAGCGGACTCAAAAGATTACGCAGAAAGAGAAACTGCAATGAAAAATTGTGACACCAAGTAAGAGACAGGAGATCAGAGATGTGGGATCATGCAATCAACCCATCTCACTATCACTCTAATGAAATGCAAGATTCTGAGCGGAATTACCCTGAAGTAATCTATCCTAAACGCTTCGTACACTATTAAATGTGCTAGCTGGAATTTAAATTCAAAGCCTACATCTCTTTCACAGTTACTATGGAAGCGCCTACCCTCTGTATATTTCAGATCTACAGCCTTAGACTTGGCCTTCTTTGCACATTAGATTATAACAAAATGCTGCCACTTCTTCCTGAAAATATCTCTGAAGATTGACCTTTCTCTTATCACGTACAACTAGAAATCTCATCAAGTGTCCATGTCACTTTGCCCCTCAAAGCTACTGGACATAGTTCAGTAAGGATTAAGTTCTTCCTTCTGAGAACCTCAGAGGTGGGGTGTTTTGGTGGGGAAGGAGGCCACATCTGCCCTTTGGCTTTCTTGTCACCCCTGTTTCAGGTACAAACTTATCTTCTCTGCTGCTAAGACTCTTCCATGACTTAGCTCTATTCAGAGTTTTTAACTAAAGCTCCAATCATGAAATCATAGAATAGTTTGGGTTGGAAGGGTCCTTAAAGATCATGAAGTTCCAACAGCCCTGCCATTGCCAGGGACACCTCCCATTAGACCAGTTTGCTCACAGCCCCATCCAGCCTGGTCTAAGAGCTGACTGTCCATAGCAGAGGTACAGGACTGAGGTCTTTAAGTGTACATTTAATTAAGTTCTCACGATGAGTCCTCTCTCTGCTGAAGATGAAGCCTGAATGACTGATTCTACCAAATCCGTGGAGTGAGCAAGGACTTTAGGGCTGCCTGAAGCATTTGCAACAAACTCTGGAAGTGCATAAACAAAAATTAATTCCACATATACATTAATTTCTCCATTTATATTAGATTGTGTCTGACCCTGGGTTATACATCTTCAAACAAAGCTTTTTTGCTGAGGATAGGACCATAAGACTCCATATGACAACATGTCAGCTGAGATCTTTTCCACCATGGTACAAACTAGACTTCAGTAATCATCATAGATGTGACCATTCCAACCCTGTCAAAGACTACCAAATGTTTTGGGGTTTGGGTTATCTTTTTAAATTTTGTTTTGGTTGTTGTTGTTTGTTTGTTTTCTTTTGTTTTGGTTGTTTGGTTGGTTTGGTTTTGGGTTGTTTTGGGGTTTTTTTTTGTTTGCTTTTTGTTTTTTAATGCAAAAGGCCAGGGTAAAGAGAGCTTATTTATTCTTGTATAGAGGTATTTAAAAGTCAGGTTGACAGAGCGCTCAGTGACATGGTTTAGTGATGGTTTTTATCAGAGTTAGGTTGATGGCTGGACTAGATGATTTTAAAGGTCCCTTCCAACCTAGACAGTTCTATCATTCTAAGAAGTTCTGCATTGTTTTGAAATGGTAGATCTAAAAGTTAACTAAAAGTTAGCAAAGGGGAAGAGGGAAGCAATGATATTTGTATATTTTTCCCCGTGATAAGAGAAATTTCTAAAGCCATAGGAACGTACATAAACCTTTATGAAACAGGTAACTCTTTGTAGGAGGAGCACACAGGGCAGAGATACTAGAGAGAGTTAGATAACACGTTACTCAAAATAGACCAGAGCTAAATATGCCGGCTCTGCTCACTTTCCAAACTTTTTTTTTTTTGAAATGCTGACCAAGCTCAGCTGGGCAAGACCTGCTTAGTGTAGTCTTTTTCACATTCCCACTGAACATATCAGCTCTGACAATATTTTTTTTTTTTTTAATCTCAGCAGCACAGAGTGCCACATAATTCCTTGTAACACAGCCAAGGAAGAAAAAATAAATAAATTTGAGAAACTAAAAATGCAGATACAGTATTTATTACACGAAATTGTACCAAATTTTACAATGATCCGATGTTCCTGATATTTTTATCTTAACACATCAAGGGTGATAGAAGCTTCTTTTTGCTGTCAAAGTGATCAAAGAGAGGTTGAGAAAGAATCTATAAACAGATGCTGCCCAGTGACAAACCTTAAAGAACAAGACTGTGGGGCCAGATGTTTGAGTGACCTTCGGACTACAGAACATGTTGGCATGGTGTTGATTTAGATAGCTGTTGGCAGGGGCTTTCGATCCAGCAGCTGAAAAAAAAATATCTAAATTATGGAAATATTTTTTTTCCTCATCCTTCCCCTAACTACAAAAACTGAAACTACTGGTCAGTGGGGCTGATGGCTGTCAAAGAAGTTGAATTCACCACACAACCCTGCCAGTAGGTATCACATCAAAAAGGAGTTAGCTGAATGAACAAGAACATCTTCAGGCTGTGCCATTTTGCATCCCCCTCAACTTTCAACAGCTGTTTCTTGAGCGAATACAGATGCAAAATAATTATATGAAATGTTTTACATTTTCAATATACTACATAATGTAAATCTGGAAACTATGAGTACTTGCGGGTGATATAGCATAAACCACCCTCGGGAAAGGATTTGGGAAGTGGAATAGGAAACCAAATCACTAATCTATAATGGTGACCTTCCCAAATTACGTTCTTTATACACCCTATTTGTAGAAATAAAATGGCACTACAAAAAAACCCCTCAAACAAGGCAAGGATAATTGATCACATACATATTGTTTATATCAAATACTAGAAGACCCTGGAAAATATTATTAGATGAAACACTAGTTGTGCTGCACTTTTCCGGATCTCAGTCTCTGCAAGTGCTTCCATTTCTTTAATCAGCTCACAGAAATTAGTCGGGCATTAGGAAATCCAAGAAGAAAACAGAAAGTTCTCAATCCAAAATTCCAGCAGATACTTGAGCCTGAGCCACCGCGCGCTACCGGAACAAATGGAGAAAGCAGAAAAAGTCTTGCTTTGTAACATTAAATGTGATTGAAGACTGTACAGTTCTTCTTACGCTTTTAGACGTTTTGTCACTTTACCTGGAGAAATATACACTGCTTATTCTGAATTGCTGCTGATGTCCAGCACTTGTCAAAACCGCTATCTGTCAAGCACTTCACAAAGTGTTGCAAAATGACAGATCAGGATGTCTGAATAGATGGAGCCCCAGGAAAAACAGAACAGATAGAAAATTCATGACTCTAAACTACATCAAAGCGACTTCTGTCAACATCATGTCAAAAGAAGGAAAAAAAGAACTGTTCATTTTAGAGGGTTTTTTTCATTATATAAACACTTTTTTCACGTATGAGCTAAGTGTAAGGAAAAATTAACTTGGTGTACAGTATGATCATTCGAATGTGCCAAAAATACTCT
>VZTM01032987.1:68360-106674 GCA_013400555.1 Jacana jacana
GCATCTCATCTCAACATTTGCTTTTTTTGAACTTCCATCTACAAGAAACTCAACTCTCTCCCAAGGCTCACCTGGACCCAGACCTGGTTTTCCCAGACAACCCCGGTGGGGTCCGTAGCAGCAGGCAGAGCCTCCCCCAGCTTTCTTTGGAAAGCAGACAGCGTTTGCCGACAGATTTCACCAGCAACCCCTCCGACAAACCCAGATGAAGCTTCAAGTGGTTACAGAAACCTGAAAGCCGGCGTGTTTTGCCTGGCTGCGAGTTTCACTAGAGAAATTTCACATGGCTCTAAATATATCTCAACAGCAATATTTATTTTATTTAAATGTCTCAGAACATTGCATTTGACAGAAGACAACAGACTGGAAAATTGCTTATACAAAATGCAAGAGGTAGTTGCAGTATTTTCTGGCATGTGGCGTTGCTCTTCCTTTCGCTGACACCCGTATGGCTGCAGCCGCCCCAAGCCCCCCGTCCCCGCACCCTCCCGCTCTCTGCTTTCTGACACCAGTCTTTAAGTGATTACATTTCAAATAATTACCCAGAGGATCAGCAGCATTTCGGCTGCTGGAAGTTGTATTTTTACCAAAAGCCCATGGTTTTAAAGTCAGGAGGGTGAAACTTCCTACAAGGAGTCAGACCCGGGTCCAAGGATGGACGTATCAAAAATGTACCATGGATTCAGCCCATAAATAGCCTGCTGGTGATCTGTCTTCTAAATTCAACAAAATATTACCAATATAGAAACATTGTGAGGTTAAAAACAGAACAAAAGATGCCCCAGGCAGGTTTCTGTGTCCACCTCACAGAACTAAAAGCGTGGGCCAAAATCTACGAAGCCACTACTCCAGGATTTACAGCCGGGATGAGTTTTGGAGGGAGAAGAGTTTAGAAACGAAGGGCTCTTTCTGCCTGTTTTCAACAAAACACCACAGCCACTCGGCGAAGGGGGAGAGAACAGTGACAGGAGGCTTTTTATTTTTGTTCTCTGAGAAATGAAGTGAAAATGAAAATGGTTTTTAGCCCAGCTCAGCGCGCTGGAGTGAGCAAAACAAACCCGGAGCTATTCCGTCCCGCTTGCATCAGTTTGCTAAGCCAAACCAGCATCCTAACTGGAAATGCAAACCCCTTCTCAGCGGGGCCCGCTGACACCCAGACGGTGTACACAATTTAGTGCCTTGCTCCCGAGTACTGCTTGCAGGTGCCATAAAAAGGAAATACAACGTGCTTAAAGGCAGCAAGAGGCAGGGTCCCTAGGAGCCACCACCCCGGCAGAAACCTTCCTCTTTGCCGCCTGTGCATCAACCTCATGAAAAGCCAAATCATTCAGGCAGCAAAAACTCCCGGGGTTCAATATACCCCATCCCAAACTGCTGGGGACTGTCCCCTCAACTGTCTTCCATTCCTCCTTTGTTTCTTTTTCAGCTCTGCTAGACAGGGCACTGTTCAAACGTGATGTGCATACCCCTGTAATAGGCGGTGCATAAAGGATAAAAGGCTTATTACGCTTTCAGCTAAAGTTGTTAATCCCCTAAGAAGCTGAAACAGCATGTGCCACAGTCCTTGGAGGCTCAGGGTTGGACGAGTAATCATCACCCATGTAGGAAGTTGTTGCTACAACAGCAAACCAGCACGGTTCCTTCTAGCTTTCTGAGAATCATAGAACAGTTTGGGTTGAAAGGCACCTTAAAGATCATGGAGTTCCAACCCCTTCCATGGGCAGGGAAACCTCCCACCAGACCAGGTTGCTCAAAGCCCCATCCAGCCTGGCCTTGAACCCCTCCAGGGATGGGGCAGCCACAACCTCTTTGGGGATTCTCTTCCAGTGTCTCACCATCCTCACAGGAAAGAATTTCTTCCTAAGATCTAACCTATCACTCCATTCCTGATAAAGAGTCTCTCCAACCAAACTCAAGGAACAACACTTGCAATCTCAGATTAAAGGTATGTTGCTTTATCAAGCATAAAGTTAGGAAGTACCAGAATTAAAGCCATCCTGCTTTTACTGTATCCCATTCTCTTCCTTTTTGTACATTACGACCCAATCATCAGCTGCAGACTTGTGTCTGCTGTCTTCTTCCATGGCCTCAGTGTACCTTAAGGGCAGTTTTCAGGGAGCAAATTAAGACCAGGCAGTAAATGAGGTCATTTTCATCAAGGCTTCTGCCTCTAAATGTCTCTCAGGGTCAGAGATTTTCCAGCAAGAGAGAGGGAAATGAAATCATGTCGGGGTATTGGTGAGAAGCATTGGTGAGAAGCAGTTTTTTTTTCAAGGGAAACGAACAGCACACCAAAACCAGCCCTGTGCCCTGCACTATCCCAGATTTCCTGTCTCATGTGTGTCCAGGCCTTGACATCAACATTTTGACAGATGTCTCCAGCACGGATGTCATTCTCTGGATGGAAAATTCGTGCTACCTGAACTTAAGCAGGCTTGAAGCACTTAGGGCTGGTATAGGTATTAACAGGGTTTGCAGCCATACAATGTCTGGCAGGAAAACACCACGGCTTGGATAACAGGCAGCGTGCTAGGAGGTATTTAGGAGGGTTTTTGCTATCATCTTTGCTCCACCAGTAGTTCACCACATAGAAATGAGTTGCCTGAGACTGTCTCAGTTTCCCTATTTGTAAAACAGGTCTAATAAGAATCTTATATCTCCCAAAGGAATCATAAGGATTAATTAAGTTCACATTTAACAGTCTCTAAAATACTGTACTGAAAAGTATGAACACCCCCCTCATCTAGCTCTGGGCTGGTTTTAGTTGCTAATGTGGTGAGGCCCTTCTCCAACAAATTCTTAGGCTACCCTCATCCCCTCTATCACAAACCAATCTATTACCTGAAGAATAAGAAAGAAGAGGCCAATCATGTGGCAATAAAAAGCTCATCATTGCTTACTGCATTGTGTCTTGAATTAAGGAGAGCCAGGAGGGCTTTGGGAGGCTCCAAATGCCCTTGTTAGCCCCGCCAAGCCTCGCACGTCCTCAGTGTGTCTTGAGAGGGGAGGCACCACCTGCGAGCCAACGGTGTGTTTAAGAGATGAAAACTTGAAAGCCCAGAGAGGGAAAGCTGTAAAGGTGCTCTGCCCTGTATCCTTCTTGGACAGGGATGGCAGGAGTCAGGCTATTCTGGTTCTTTATATTTAAGACAGAGATTCAAACTGTTTGGCTTTTTTTTTGTTTTTTTTTCCTGGTAAAATAAATTTTCTCAGCTGTGTCATCCTCCCCTCACTCCAACAGGGGAAAAAAACAAGAAAATGCAATGGAGAATCGTAGAATCATAGAATCGTTCAGGTTGGAAGAAAACTTTGGGATCATCGAGTCCAACCATCAGCCCCACTCTACAAAGTTCTCCCCTACACCAGATCCCTCAACACCACAGCTAATCTACTCTGAAACACATTCAGGGAAGAAGGAGTCTGTTATCCTTTGGTGTTCCTCTGCCCAAATTCAGGATCTTCCAAGTACACAGCCCAAGCAGAAAATACAGACTCTTTGTTCAAGTAATGCAGTACATTACTAGCTTCCCCCAAGCCAAATGATGCCAGAAGGATTCTCCTGTTTTATTTGAGTACTAATAATTTCTCCAACTGTTGGTACTGCAGAAGCAAATAAAAGTCCAATTAAAATTTGGAATCCCTTGTATTAGGTGCCTTCATACCTGCTTCTAATGTCCTTTTGTATTACTGTCAAACACTGAATTTCCCCCAGTATAAATTTTCCTGTTGGAAACCACTGGCATCCTCCCTCCTAAACAGCCTTGTCAGAGACTGGACTAAGGCAAATTACACTGAAGCCAAGAATATGCCTATTCTGGCTATACACTTATTTAAAGTCAAGGACATTTTAAAGAGCAGCTCCGAGCTACTGTAGAGATGCCAGCCTATGATATTTTGTGAAGTGTGTCTATGAAGTAAATAAAAATAAGCATAAAAAAAACCCAACATGTAAATAATCTTTATTCAGAGACATTACCCATTACAGAATTACCCTGAAAACTGCTGTGTACCCTAGCTGTTACTCCGAAAAGAAAATACACTACAATTAAAATGCTCTAATATGTATTATCCATCTCCAGAGATGAATTATTTAAGAAATTACAAAGTGGTACTTTTTCACTGGGCGCTTCCTACTGACACATGAATAGTCCATTCTCCTGAAGTAGACTGAATTACTCCAAGAATGAAATTCTTGGGCTTTTATTAACAACCATCTTTGCTTCTCTAATTCTCTCAAAGGTCCTTTTCTTGTCCATAAAGGCTGTCTTATGCAGCTTGCAGAACTGTAAGAATTCCTGACTGACTAGGGAGGTGTTATTTTTCCTTCAGGAGGGAACGATTAATAAAATATTGCCTCAGCAATGAGAGATGATAATACATTTCTAAAATGAAATAAATACATAAAATAATATTTATTTCACGCAGTTAGAGATACCTACTGAAAGTTGTATCTCATCTTGTCTAGGATATAGAGGTGTTCTGTCACCTATACCGTGTACCGGATCGTAATCGCAACAATGAAAAATACCAGAGCTTTTCTCCCAATTTTTATGTAACATTATTCAGATCTTTCTAACTTTCTGATAGAAGAAGACCGTATGCCACAACCAAACATACACGCAAAAGCCCTGAGTTATGGAGCGTGAGAGAAACATAAACATGGAGCTGTTTCACTTTTATGAATTTATGGCTTGGTATCATTTGAATGTATGTTTTATGGTCGGAATGTTGAAAAAAGGCCCCGCGTGATCTCCCGTTTCGCATCCACAGCTTCACAGTGTTAAATTCAAATCTGCCCCTATGGCACGTGGAGAGGTAGGGTTAGCTTATCCGTAGAGCTGGCTCTGCTTGCAGAGCATATGTTGTACTGCACACCCAACTGACATTAGCTACCTCCAAGTCTAGCTATTATGTAAAAATGGGAGATTAAGGCTTTAAGGTTTTTAAAAACAGACAGTTCCCTTCCTTAGTAATTTTGTTATAAATAAAGACTGTGTGTACACACATACGTGCATGAACTATTCTTATATAAATAACAGAAGGAAGAGGTTCCATATTTCTATAAGAATGCCCATACTAAACCAGTTGCTTTAATTCTCATAGTTGTGTTTTGAAATCATAGAATCATAGAAATGCAAGGTTAGAAAGGACCTACAAGATCATCTAGTCCAACAGTCCTCCTGTCACCAATACTACCCACTGAGCTACTAAATCATGTCTTGTAGCACCTCATCCAGACGGTTCTTGAACACCACCAGGGACAGTAACTCCACCACCTCCCTGGGCAGGCCATTCCAGTGCCATATTTTAATAGGAGGAATAAAAATACTTTAATTCAATTAAGACAAAGTTATTCTTATAAAGAAGTGTAATTAATGTTGAAACTGTATCCTTTTTGTAAATTTACAAAGCAATAAACACACACACTGAAGTGGAATGTAAGCATTTCCATCTGAAGAGAGGCACACACAAGAAATCATGGCCATGCCCTAGTAAGGATATAGTTTAAATCACTCGGTTTTTATCAGCCTGCAGCTTGGCATGAGTTTGAACCCGGTGGCTGGAGGTGAAAGATCTCTGTACTAATTTACTGCATCACTGAAATGCCTCCTAATCCCTTCTGTGTCTCCAAATTAGTTTAAACCTGTCTTTGTGATTTTTTTTTTTCTCTTGCACCTTAATGCCCTGAACGACAACTTTTACAAACGCTGAAGATTTCTGTTCTTTCTCTTCTTCTTTGTAAGAACCCAAACGGATGTCAATGCCAGCTGTGTTCCTGGGATAACAACAGATTATCCCCTGTCCCTGAACCTAGTGAGGCGCAGCAGTTGACATCCACAGTCACACAGGTTACCTGGAGCACCTTGCCGGCATGTCTTTATATATAGTTTGCATTTCCTCCCTGTTTTCAGAACCTTTGAGAGGCTTGCACAGCCTTCACAGAAGACAGCAGCCTCTTCTCCTTTAAATGTCAACCACTCCTGACAGCTCTGCCCCTCAGGAGCTCTGAATCCTGAAGGATGAATCTTGTGCTCTCAGAACAGGGCTCCTCCAGTACACAGCTTCCAACAAAACAAGCCTAAATAAAACCTGGAAGCATTCACAATAAAGGGAAACAATAAAGACTGGAGCATACTCCTTTAGGGAAAACTCTCAGGGTAATTTTTCCTTAAGATGCAAACCATCTTCTGTTTTTTCTTTTCTTTAAAAAAGAACATTTGTATATATAAATATACATATGTATATATAATATGTATCATCAATATATATGTCTATGCAATATATATATGTACATGCAATATATATATGTACACAATGAGTTTTAACACCATAGTCTTGGGCACTGAATGGAAATGTGGAGTACTTTGATTTGTGTTTCTTCCTGAGCTTTATGATGATTTCTGATGACAACTTACCTTGTGCTCACTTCCAAGAACTCATTTTACCACTTGAAAAAGCTTCCTAACTTTGTAATTAGAAGCAGCAGAAGAAACCTCCTGCAGCCTGCCATGGATCTGGGAGAAACATTTCATCGGGTCTGCCTTCAGTACACCCTTTTCCCTAAATCTCTACCTGTGATCTGTTTTGACGTCACATTTTATTGCATTGTTCCGTGGGAAGACAACTGAATGTTGGCCGTGCTGAAGTCAAAAAGAATGCCCTTGAAAAGCATGTAAGCTTGTGGATTCCAGGCCATCTCGAAGACAAGTGACACTGGAAACAGCATACAAGATGTTATTGCACCAAGGCCAGAGGCACCTGAGATGAAAGTCTCCTGGATCTTTAGTTTAATCCAGGGCACCCATTCTTCTGAACAAGCAAAACCTCACAGTGCTGGTGAAGGCCAATTTCAGCCCAGAGGGTTGTTGCTGAAGAGCTGGATCTGGAGAGAAGCTGCTTGGGAATAACCATTTTCTTCAAGAAGGAAAGAGATTTCTTGTTCACTGTGCCACCCAGTGAGTTAGCAGAAATGAAAAGAGTAATATCTGTGAGTTAAGGCAGGATGGGCTGGGTCACCAGTGATGCTCTGTTCACCAGGGATGCTTTTTTTGTGTAAAAATCAGTGATTTTACTGATGTAAATCATCTGTAATTACTGATGTCAAAAGATCTCTGCTAACCTTCAGCAACAGAGGCCCTGTCCTATTTATCTACAAGCTTTCTGCATCTGAATTTTGTGCACACTTATTTCAATTGCACATCCATGTGATGTAAATGGGTGTAAGGCAACTTCTTTAGATGTACATTTACTCCATGTGCATGCCCTCTGCCAAACACAGAGCAGCAGAGAGGAGACAGATGTGTTAAAGCTCTTGTTAAGTCTCCCCAAAATGTAATCAGGCCATTAGTGGTTTCAAAAAACATAGCACATTTATCAGAGTTAGGAAATCCAAAAACTCTGCAGATAATATGCAGCTTCTATTTTTTTCTTATCATATCTTGAATATCAGTTCCTCCCAGCCCCCGATTTCATCACTTGCAGCACCAAATTATGATGACGCGGCGAAGACCATAATGATCATCCTGACTTAGGTAAAAACCACGTTTATCATATCCAACAGCACATTGCCGAGGTCCTTCTGATAAAGAAAGAAATTAGGCCTCTGCATAGGGAATACAGCTCCTGTCTAATCTTTCTCCCTCTGTTGCTGTGTCAAGAGGCAGATCTTCCCAACATACACACCCTCATTGAACTCAAAGCTATTGCAGGAGGCTTTAAAATGAGATATATGGGCCATTCTGCTCAGCTCCTCTGAAGTCTTTAGGGCCTTGTGTGCCTGCCAGATTACAATTTGCCTCTGGCAAAGAGGCCACTATTTTTTGAGTCAAAACTAAAGTCTGTGTATAAGAAAGTAGGAACTCATTTTCTAGGTAACTATTCTGGTGATGCCTATCTTGTCAAACAAAGTCTGGAAGATCAATTAGACATAAAATTAGAAAAAAACAAACAAACACAAAAACACCCAACCATAAATTAATGAATTTGGGATTCCTCTTTGCCTCTTTTCTATCAATATGAAGAGAAGTCAACTTTAAATTCAGCCAATTAAGAACGTGATTTAAAAGCAGCTTCAGGGGCCAGACCTGCCCCCGAGCCGATTTACCAATTTTGAGGCTTTGCAATCAGATTTCTGCATTTTTCTTTAAAAAACACCAACCCAAACCAACCTTCCTTCTGTATCAAAGGCACAAACAAACAAATGGCAAATCTGACTAACGCTCCACTGGCTTCAACAAGCTTTGGATTCATTCTCACCATTTCCTTCAGGCAAACAGTGTAACCGTTTACAAACAAAGTACTACAAAACATAAGCAAATGGAGAAAAAATATTTGCTTTTTTTGTTTATTTTTTTTTCCTCCCAGACAGTAAACTGCCTTGGAATAAAACAGAAATGCAGTGTCCCTTTTTTTGAGTGTTTGTTTCAGTAGTCCTGAATGTTTATGGAAGGTTTTAGCTGGGGATGCTCCGTTCTTACTTTATAATCTCAGAATGAATTGGTTTGACTTTGACATTTGCAGGAATTTAAAAGCTACTGCTTGCAAGCAAAACTGTACAAAAGACAAGCTGTAAACAATGCTATTAGAGGTAATCACTAGAACATACCAGTTGTACTTTATTATTTTTGGAACTATGCAACCTAACTCATGGATAGGAAACCCACTGCAATAGGCACTGCACAAAGCCAAAGCAAATGAAGGCGGCACTTGCTTCCTCAGAGATCTTACTTCAGACCATAGGCAACAGCAATTTAAAGACAGAAAGAAATGGCATAGGAAAAGCACTCCATTAACATCAATTCACAGTCATCTTGGCACATAAGCAGACAGACCATTTTTTGTGTCCTCACAAGGAAATGGAAGCTCTGAAAGTCATTTCTCAAGGGCGATATCCTCAATATCCTCAAGGATGAACTTAATCCCTTCAGTGTCTGTTCCACCACTCACAGTTCCCTCTTTACCTTGACTAGGCTGACCTAGCTTTACTGGTCAGGAGCAACTGCCGGATGATACCTTCCTTGTTTCTGGCTCTTAGTAGACTTAAATTTTTTCCCCAAAACTTTTTTCATCAAATATTAAATAGCTTTGGACATATTCTACAATAAAACCAAATTTTTTTTGCAAAACACTTCCTAATGTACATAATGCCACATCCATGGTGGCATTATGTATATGTCCGAGGGATCAGACAAGGGATAGTTTCTCATCCAAGACAATGGTGAGACTGGTGTATCTGGGCCCAGTTTCTGAACCGCCCCTACGATGCCCTTTCTTTCCCAGTTGTAAAACCATGTCAGAAAGCAGAAGAGACAATATACACCCAAGTGGATGCAACGACCATGTGGGTTGTGCTCTGAATTGTTTGAGGATAGAATTTATCAGATAAAGGGAAATTATTATGATTATATCAGCAGAAACAACCTACATATTTATACTAACAGCATCCATTTTAATTCTGCTTTCAGTTCCTCCCAATTATCACTTTCCTTCAGAAATATCCTGATCTTGATTTCTGTCTGAGCATATTTTTTAAGGAAAGCTTGAGCATCAACAGCTCAGCCATTCATGAGAAGTGAAATAAAGTCTTGCCATAATGAAAAAAAGTCATAGCATCCTTGCTTTAAATAGCTCCCTAGTCAAGATGGCCACAGTTGGAGAGCCAGCATTTGGCAAGAAAATTTCTCTCAGTGGGAAGATATCTTGGCTTCTTTGAAGGAAAACTTGCTTTGATCTGGTACCTTCTTTTCAGTACATACTGAAAGTTCATGATACAAGGTCTGCTGGAAAGAAAACTTGTCACTGACTTGTTTGGTTTTGTACCAAGTCCCAGTAACTAAGGAGCTATTTGGTACATGAGCCCACTTGGGTACTCTCAGGCATGCACTGAAAACTGTGGGGAAGTTAGTTTTGTGAAAGGCAGAGAAGGTAAAGCTCGGAGAAAGAGAGCTCTCAGAAGCTATTTAGAAGTATTCCTCTCACCTTCCATCGTCTGAAGGAAGTTCAATTACACTGAGTGTTTGCATTTTAAGTGTTACCTTACCTGTTATTTTATTATCTTACCTACTACCAATTTATTTCAACCTCTCAGGAAACATCCGCCCAATAATGAGCAAAGATGTTCCAATCCCCCCTCCTCTATTTTTGCATGTGTGTTTTTGCTGCTACTGAATAATTTAAAAAATATAAATAATAATCCTGTAATCAATTTCAGCTGAGTCAGATCGTCTATGCTAAATTTTGGAAACTTTTAAAACCAAAGTGGCAGTACCTTGGATGCAGAGGCTCCAAGAACAAAGCTGAAACATATCTGCTTACCAATGGTGCCTTGGTCATATTTTGAACACCTTGGAATTTGTGAAGCTTCAAACTTCTCTATGCTTTTTTGGGCTTTGGCTTCTTGCACATCAGCTATGCTGCTTTTGCATGTGAATTGATCAGAAATCACAGAATCGTCATGGTTGGAAAGGACCTCTGAGATCATCAAGTCCAAACATAAACAAACAAAAAAACAAAGCAAAGCAAAACAAAACAAAGCAAAAAACTATCACACATGGACACCACCACACCCAAAAAAACCCACCATAACAACAACCACCACACCAAACAAACTCAGGCGTTAGAACATGCCCTGAAGTGCCACATCTACAGGTGTCTTAAATACCTCCAGGGATGGTGACTCCACCATCTCCCTGGGCAGGCTGTTCCAGTGCCTGACCACTCTTTCAGTAGAGGAATTCTTTCTAATATCTAACCTAAACCTCTACTGCCGCAACTTCAGACTATTTCTTCTGGTGCTGTCATTATTCAACTGGGAGAAGAGGCCAACACCCATCTCTCTACAACCTTCTTTCAGATAGTTGTAGAAGGCAAGGAGGTCTCCCCTCAGCCTCCTGTTTTCCAGACTAAACATGCCCAGTTCCCTCAGCCTCTCCTCATAGGACTTGTTCTCTAAACCCCTCACCAGCTTGGTAGATCTCCTCTGGACACACACTATAGCTATGTCTCTACTATTAGTAGAGATATTAGTAGACATAGCACTATAGCTATGTCTCTACTAATAAGCCCACTTACACTTCTACATTGCTCAGATCTCTACACAGGTCCCTGCAAATCCGCCATAAGAAGAAAACCTCTGCAGAGCAACCGAAATGGTGCTGCACGGCATCAGGGCGTGCGATGCAGAACTGGACGGGTGTCAGGAGCCAAGAGAAAACTGCTTTCCTGATACAAATCACTCTACCTGTCAGTCTCTGAAACGAGCCACGGCTTGGATGAAATTAAGGTTGAAATGGATGTTAACACTCTTGTTTCTGGAAGACAAGCACAGTGTTTTGTTTCCCCTTCTGAGGTTGCTTTAGTATTCCTCATGTAAGCACTTTTACTTTCCAGACAAAGAACTTGAGAGAAAGGTTGTGCTGCCTATAAATCACAAATTTCATAGAAGAATTAAGCACTTAAAGAAAGCATTTAACCTAAAAAGAAAAAATTGGGAGAGGTGGGAATTGCCCTGAACTTTGAGGACTAACTCCATTTTCTCACTGTGTGTCTACTTATCCTAATCTCATACCCTTTTGTCTTTAGTCTCCTTGTAGCACATCCTACCCTTCCCTCCCCTAGACCTGTTAGACTGCCAAAGAATGGCTTTGACATAAAAATTCATCAAACTATTCTGCCTGGGAAAACAATTTTCTATTTTTCTCCAGTAGGTTAATAAAACTAACTCCAAATTCCATTTTAACAAGCATTCCAAATAAAAGGTTTACTTGCAAATCTTTTAATAAGATAAAAACATTTGATCCAATGGGGTATAAATCACCACGTTTTTTGCAATCTGGGTCTTGGTCCAGAAACTAAGCTGCTGTGCCCAGGAGCTCTTTCCTTACAATTAACTTAATGCCAGAACGGTGCTGCCACACTCAACCAGCATGACAAATGTACTCTAATGGTTTTTAAATGTTACAGTGTATTAGTATTTATTTCTGCAATAGCTTGCAATGAGACCCAGACCTCAGAAAAAACGGCTATTTTTAAATAAAACAGATTATAGCTGGGTGGGAAGGGATAGAGCAGAATGCACTGCTTCCCTTCCAGCAGTACACTAAAACCAGTAAGAGGCAGGCACTGGGTTTAAGCTCCACCTTATCAGGCTATCCATCAAGCCAATATCAACAGTTTGAATGGAATACACAAATGTGGAGTTCAGGACGTAAACACACGTTCATCTCATAAACAGACACTATACAAATTCAAACACGATCATACAAATCAAAAATTACCACCATAAAAGGCAATTTAAAATATACAGCTTAGACTTCCAGCGACATAGTAACGAGAAGCTGATAAACGTGGCCAAAGCACAAGACCTACAACCACCAGATGAAATTCAGACTTTGCTGATGGCAAATCAAGTTAGAAGCGCACCTATGTCTTTATGTCAAAGAACTCAAGAATGTTCTTTTCCTGCAAAGGTCAGGAGGTCCTTTGTAGGTCCCTGAATGGAGGAATGAGGCCAGTCTTTTTTCAGCGGTGCCCAGTGACAGATTAAGAGGTAACAGGCACAACTGGAACATAAGAGGTTCCATCTAAACATGAGGAAGAACTTGTTTCCTGTGAGGGTGGCAGAGCCCTGGCAGAGGCTGCCCAGAGAGGTGGTGGTACTAGAATGTCTGGAGACATTCCAAACCCACCTGGACATGTTCCTGCTCTGGGTGGGCCTGTTCTGGCAGGGGGCTGGACTAGATGATCTCCAGAGGTCCCTTCCAACTCCATATCATCCCATGATTCTGTGAGTGTCCAGTATAGGAGCTGATGACCCCAATGTACTGCGTGCAGCTGTTAGATGTCTTCAGTGGAGATAAGTCATGGGACAGGAGGAAACTGTGGTGGGTGAGGAGAACGTGGAGCAGCTCCAGAATTATCCAGCGTGGTTTCCCATTTCTCTTGCATATGCACACATGAACAGGGACAATAACCAACATTGCCTGGTGGGAAAACAAGGCCCATCGAGAATGTTTACATCATAGTTTCAGACAAAGCCTGCAGACACAGGCTGCCACGGGAAAGGCTTACTGGCCATACCACAGCCTGTCACTGTAAGTGACTGTATAGATGCTGCATAAACATAAATTAATGAAAAGACAATCAGCCACGCTGTTAGGATGCTTAATTTCAGAGACACATTATCACGGCTGCACGATGCTTCCTGAGCACAAGGCTCAGAATTGGTCTGCGCCTTAAGGCACCTCTGCTCTCCTTGAGCCCTACCTACCTCAGACACCAAAATGTACTTTGTGACAGCTCAGATGAGTTAATATTTCTGTGCTGGTCATTCCCAGATTTTAAGGCTGATGGCACTGCATTTTCAATTCATTTTACAGAAGAGTCAGGTCTGTGATGATCCGAGAAACTGTTGGCGTTATCTTTTACAAAGATGATGAGAGCAGCTGTTTGCCTGCCCAGCTTTGCTCTGATGCCTGCTTATCGGTGTGACTGTGCTCAGTAGCAAAGCAAAAAAGCAAATATGTAAAGGAAAGGTTAAAAAAGTAATGACAGCCACTGGTACACAACTTCTGAGGAGATGAAAAGAACCAGAGCTGTTTTTCTTCAAGCTACAGTCCTCCCAAGGTCAAGCAAGCGATGGACAAAAACCTGACGTCTGCATCGGCTTGAGAAGTGGGAAGGATTTTTCTAGGCTTGCCAGAAAAATCTGAGGGTATGTTATTGAAAAAGACAACATTTTGGAAAGACTAAAAGCCAGAATGTAGTATCCTGTGGACCAAACAGGCTCCTCCTTCCAGCTCAGATATGAGGATTAACCTGGACCCACCTGAATTACACAGGAGCAATCACATTTAGATAAAGGAATATATGTATTTTTATATCCATAATTATTTTTTTTTGCCATTGTGAACCCTTGGCCCAGTGTGCTTGGGAAATAAAGCTCTCTCATTCTGAAATGACAGTTTTGAGTAACTTTAACCAGCTGCTTCCAAAGGAAGTCTCTGGATGCTCCCATTGCACTGGGTCTGATGACACTGTCAGGAGTCTGTAAAAAGAGTAATGTCCCATAGGTCCTAATTTCAGGAATGGCATTGCAGCTAGCAATTATCCCTAATAATAAATATCTAGAGCTTATAAGGAGGCTGAAATATTAACACAGACTTGAAAAAAATAAAATTCTATTTTACATTCCCAGATTAAAGTAAAACACACATCACTAATACTGGAAGCTCTCTCGATGGGAAGTTTGGACACCTCTGAAGAATAGAAGTTGTGGAGACTACGCCACAGACTAAACTATTAAAAGACTGCCACTTGCTAAAATAACTCCTGAAGTGTATACTAACTCCAGACTGCACCAGGAGAAAGTTGCTCGCTTGGAGTACTCCATGACTCCTGCCTAAGAAAATTTTGATTGAAATCAAAGTGGCAGCACTGAGAACACAGGGTTGACATAACAAATGCCATAGCCAATTTGAACAATTATGAGCCCAAATCTGCCATCATTTACATATACATGTGATTCCAGCTGGTGAGCTCAAATTATGTATGCACAACCAACAGAGAATACTTTTTTATGCATCTCCAAGTTTCACCACAAAAAAATACAATGGAAATTTGAGTCAAAAGCATTTAAGGAAAACAAAAGATTCTGTTGGAAATATGCTGAAAAGCACTTTGCTCCATGTATTTGCCCTAAATGCTGCGAGAGTTTGACAATAATGTGTGGTTTTGCATATAGACTTGAACTGTAGATACAAAAAGAACGCAAAAGGATGCACTAGGGATGGCGAATGCAGCAATGAATCAACACATCTTTGTATCTCTGCTGTTGAACTGCTGTTTGTGGTGCTCACCTCCGCGGGTACGCAGCCTGAACCCGTGACAGCAACGCTCCCCAAATGGGAGCACAACTTGTGCAAGTCTCTCCAGTGCCCAAAACAGAACAAAACCATTCTTGAGTATTCCTGACTCAGTCTGGAATCTGAAACAATCAAAGAGGAAGATGATCATGCTGTGAGTCTCCTTCCAAGCAGGAGATGGAGGAAGCTGCGTTCACATGCTTGCCCAGGTCAGCTTTGCCCATATGAGGTCAGATAGCCCAACAGTCCACCACAGCTTCTGGTGGGTCTTCCTGTACCACCACAGCTGTTTACAGCCACAGAAATAGCAACCACTCTTGTAATAGCCACCACAACCACTGCTTGATCCGTGCATAATTTTAGCAGCTCAGAGAGCATGTAAAATGAGATGACACTGCCCTCCAAATGCCAGGAGTTTCCAAAGGGTAATCCCCACATCTCGGAGAATCAATGAGTTGGATCTCAGATGTCCACAAAGGTTAACCAAGAAAAGCAAGCCTTGTGCAACCTGGAGAGGTCTGCATCTCCATAGGAAAAATAAAACAGGCAACCACAGACCAAATACTTTGAAAACATCTAACTCACTCCGTTCCACAAGTCCAGCAGGGTGGAGGCGCTTAGACAAAGTGGGTTCTTGGGATTTACATGACAATAAGGAATTTACATGACAATAAGGGGAAGGTTGTTGCTTTGCTTCACATATTGTTTCTTTCACATGTTCCTCTTTCTGGGATAGAGTTGATAAAGCTGTCTGTGGCTCATCTGTAAGTGTCTTCCAGTACCTTAACTGAGATCCCAAACCTTTCAAAATGAAATTTCTAAGCTCATGAAAAAGCCACATCGAAACAACATTCATTTAATCTGTGGTTTAACACTTGGATACTACTTTAAGACTCTACAATTAATTACATTGTTCCTTAATTGTTCATTTTTTTCCTATATATGCTGCTTCAATGCTATGACAATACTGTTTTCTAAGAAGACCTGTTCCTAATTAAAAAACCTTGTGAAAGAGGAGTTTGCCTTTACAAATAAGAACATATGGCTTGAAGCTATCTTTTCATTAAAATCGTAAATGCCAATTACAGTACTTCACCTGAAATGAATCACTTCATTTCTGTGTTGCCTTATGAAAAGGTATAAAAACAGGCAAAAAAGCGTAACACACACCGATCTGGAAACCCAAGGCATATGTGATCTCATCCTTTCTGAGATAGTCAAGCAAGATAAACCAGGTGCAATACAGAATCACAGAATCTTCATGGTTGGAAGGGTCCTCTGAGATCACCAAGTCCAAACATAAACAAACAAAAAAACAAAGCAAACAAAACAAAAAACCACCACACAGGGACACCACCGCACCCAAAAAACCCCACCATAACAACAACCACCACACCCAACAATCTCAGTCACTAGAGTATGCCCCGAAGTGCCACATCTGCAGGTGTCTTAAATACCTCCAGGGATGGTGACTCCACCACCTCCCTGGGCAACCTGTTCCAGTGCCTGACCACTCTCTCAGTAAAGTAATTCTTCCTAATATCTAATCTGAACCTCCCTCCCCACAACTTCATACCGTTTCCTCTGGTCCTGTCATTATTCCCTTGGGAGAAGAGGTCAACACCCACCTCTCTACAATCTCCTTTCAGGTAGTTGTAGAGGACAGTGTTCTTCCATTTATTTTACATCTTTCTTTTATTACTTTTAGAGAACATTCAGTGTTTCATCTGTGAATATTTGCAACATCATCAGCCTGCATCTGCTGATCAGCTTTTGTCTGAAGAAATGGACAAAACAAGTCACGGCCAAAAAATGACCATCCATCTCATCAGGAAAAGCTGGAGAAGAGGAGGGCATGTAAAATGGTAACATATAATGCAACCCTGACTTGCTATGCCACAGCACACCACTTGCTCTTTTGCTAGCATACCTAGAAATGTATGTTGAGAACAAATGGTGCATTTGACCTTACTGACAGCAGCACCGGAGGGAATCCTGTGTTGTTTCAGAGCTGGTAAACCTGTGTCTGTCATCACCAGAGTGCGATTTGTCCTTATTTTGCTTAAAATGCAACCACCCCAAAACCTCACCCAATCTCCTACAACATGAAAAAAACCGCCCCCTATTATTTTCATCGCACTGGTATTTTAAAACACTATGTGTTAGTACATATACATTGACACTTTCTGGAAAGGAAATCAGGACTTGCTTGACACCGTGAGGGTGAATTAAGTTTATGCATGTGTAAATACAAACCACAAAATACTATGTTTATGGTGTGATACGATAAATGAAACCAACCTTTCATGAAGCATGATGAATAAATTTACTGAAGGACATTTTTGTTTTACCTTATGGGCAGGCGTGTTAACCCGTGAAAAGAACACAATTCCTTGGCAGCATACTTTTTTGGGGAAGAAAACTCCAAAGGACCCACTCCCATAGCCATATAATGTCTAAAGCAGCACACACCGGAGCAAGGGCGGGGAGGTTAAACAGCAGCGAGGGGCAGATAGAGACAAGACCGGAAGATTTTCACCCCTTGGAGTCAGCAAGGGAGTGTTCCAGCTGACATATGCAGCCTCTGCTTGCCCTTTGTCATGTCTGTGCTTCACCTCAAAAACTGTCAGTGACTTGTCAGAATCAATCAGAAAAGCTAATGCAATTCTGCCATGATGTACAAGTTTGGACAGCATGACATCAAATTTCTGGTAGTGTGTGTCAAGTACCATATGAAAACAGATGTCCTCATTACTCCGCTGCTTTGGTACAAAAGAGTACAGCCTACCTTTTTGACCTGAATCTGGCAATTGGGGGATTATAATAAAGGACAGCAAGCGATACAGCCCCTAGCCTGTGCTGTTATCATATAAATTGAATCCTAATGCTCCTTATCTTCCAGGAAAAGAAGTTTGTTCTATCAAGTACAGTTTTCCTATTGGATGTTGCTTTATATTCCAGAGACTCAGAAGTCAGTGTGTTGGTGCTCTGTGGATCTGAGACAACCTACCATCTTGCTTAAGGCAACAGGGTTTTCCAGAGCTGGAGTAATTAACGGCTACAGCTGGACCAGAAAAGGCCAAGCCCATTACTGAGCAGTTGTGCAGCTCCTGGACGGAGCTCGAGCTCTAAGCACACCCAGGGACCAGCGATGCAGCCTCACCAGGGGGTCATCCCTGTCCTCTCCTACAGCCAAGCTGCTTGTTCCTATGTCCTCAGGTGCTACAGTTCCAGGTGTACAGAAAAGGACCTATGGCTGCAAATGTATCTGAAATACAGCCAGTATTTAAATTGAACATTTTATTTCATTATCTTAAAGGATGAGCCGTACTCTTCCAACAATCTTCCCTTTCATTAAATCAGGACATAAAAAACCAAACTGGAGTCTCCTCTAGCTACACTTCTCTTCTTTGATAATGTCACCAATGCTCCAGAATCGTAGCACCATAGAATGGTTTGGGTTGGAAGGGATCTTAAAGATCATCCAGTTCCAACCCCCCTGCCATGGACACACAGAGAAACCTCCCACTAGATCAGGTTGCTCAAAGCCCCATCCAGCCTGGCCTTGAACACCTCCAGGGATGGGGCAGCCACAGCTTTTCTGGGCAACCTCTTCCAGTGTCTCACCACCCTCACAGCAAATAATTTCTTCCTGAGATCTAATCTAAATGTTCTCTCTTCCAATTTAAACCATTACTCCTCGTCCTATAACTCCACTCCCTGGTCAAGAGTCCCTTCCCTCTACTGATGCTATTTAAGAGAAGAGAGAATATTTTTCAAGAAGGTGGTAAGTCAGGGTGGCAGCAGACTCTAGCTGCCCAGGATTCTTTTGCCCAGCCTGTAAGTGCTGAAGCTGGTGAAATCTCCATATGAATCAGTTTATCTAAGGCAAAGCATGGATAACCAGCCTTCAGGGTATCCTTGCCAGAACAAAACAGGCAGATTCTCTAATTCCATTAGTAGAGGAATTAAGGGAACCCTATAACCTGAGGTATATTAGCAAGTAAAAGAAGCTTGATGCAAACCCGATTTGAATGTAAAAAGAATAAATTCCTACCCCATGTAATTAGAGGTAGAGGAATAATTTTATCTCATGAGGAAAATGCAAGCACACCTCCCTGTGCTAGGTAATACACAGGAACTGACTCATAATTAGATGCCTCAGGAAGTAGCACCGCTTTCCCCGCTCAGAAAGAGCTATGGAATCTGAATCTTCCAAGACAATTCCCTTTGTGCTAACAGGGAATGGTGAAGCGAGTTTTTGAATCCCTTTGTTTGCTGGTTGTGCCTCTCCCTGTCTCACTGGGCACTTTGGGATGCACAGCCTGCTGCTGTTTTGGATGCCCGTACAGCCACAAGCCCTCTCTGGGAAAAGGGTGGCAGTGAAGCTTTATAGCAAGGACAGGCATCACCAAGGGGATGAATCACATCTGCAAGAGCTCACATCACATATTCCCCATCAAGGAGGTTTTTTACACAAAGCCACTATATATATATATATATACATATATATATATATAACACATAATACAATAATATCCAGAGCTCTCAACTACTATTCCTGTTCAAATCTCCAAATCTCTTATGAAAGAGCAGCAGGAACCAGTAAGAAGATCTGGTTCATGGAAATCTATGATCTCTGCTTTAGTAACAGGTCTTGCTATCTACCACCAGTTCCTAGAACACAGTATTCTTCACCAGCAGTGAACATTTAAATGAAGTAAGGATAGAAGCATCATCCAGAGTAAGAGAGAATCAAGACTTTAAATCCTTTCAGGTAGTGCCTGATCTACTGAGAGCACTAAAAGAGATCCCACAGGGATCCCAAGCAATGATTAAGTTCTTTGTAATTTGGATTGAGGCTGCAATTAGGCTGCAATTAACGCAGTCACTCCCATAAGCACCTGAGCAACTCATCTCAGGTGCTAAACACGTTTGGTCAACACCAGGTTAACCTGACCTTTGATTTGCCTTAGAATTGTCTTCCTCAGTGTCCACTCCTCACAGAGATGTTAGCAGCTGGCTTTTGTCCAAGTATTTCAAAGCTGCTTACTCTAAGTTCAGCCTCTCCAGTTATCCACACCCATACAGAGTCACACACACAGCGTTTTATTCCATTCCCATCCCTAACACACTTTGAGCTAAAACATGGTTTGCAAGAGTATGGCAACATCAGCACGTTTGGCACATGAAAGGTATGAGATCTTTATGGCTAATGAAGTTGGCATTTTGCATGGCATGAAGGTCTTTCATACATCATTCAGATTGTTCCTCAAACATATTGGTGCACAGTTTAGAAGCACTGTAGCTACAGTCCAGGATTCGTTGTTATTCACTAAATGCATCCATTTGACATCCCACACCTTGTACAATAGTTCCTCTTTCTGGGCACCTTTTCTCACAACTCCAGTTTGTTCTATAAGATGGACAAAACATAGGTCTTCAAATTAAGAAAATAGAAAATGTTTTCATCCCCATCAAATGCACAACTGAAGAATGGTCAACAGTGTCCTGTGCAGCACCAGTTAATAAAGAAACTGTATAAAATATTAGGGCTAAATAGATATTTTTTTCAGGCAAAATAAGCATTCATCAAAAATATTTGCCAACTCTCTCCATGTACTGTACATGAGCTGATGTTTCTTCGATAACCACTGCAGACTGAAAGTTCATCATTAGAGGAGAGGAGACTTTTTGGCAGCCAGTCTGAGAATGACCTCCTACTCCTCATGCAAGCTGCACCTTACTCTCTTCTCTTTCCTGAGACACATCAACAACATGGACCATTAAAAGAAGCCAAGCAACATGCCTACTATAACGAAATACTGCATAGTAGAAAAATCTCACCCTAGGGAAGAGAATCACCTTTAGGTTGGGAGATTGGTTCTGAGGTTCTGAGTACAACCCACCTGCTCAAGAAGGGTCATTTACAGCAGGTTGTCCAGGGCCGGTTATCAATGGATTATAGAATCACGCAAAGGTTAGAGTTGGAAGGGACCTTAAAGATCATGGAGTTCCAACCACTCTGCCATGGGCAGGGACACCTCCCACTAAAGATGGGAGACTCCATAAATTGTCTGAGCAACGTGTTCCAGTGTTTGACCACTCTCATGGTAAAAAATTGGGGGGTGTGTGTGTGTGTTCAGATTTAAGGAATAACAGAGAACAAAGCACAACTGACGAAAATTAACCATGCCATTTCACGTGCCACTGAAAGGTGTTCTGATAGTGAGATGTTGAGGAAGAGTAAGAACCTGAGAAGAATAGAAGGGCCAGATCTTAAGTGACCTTCCTGCAAAGAGACAACAGGCAGCCACCCTCTAAGTATTGCTGCTCAGAGAAAACTGGTTATAACACAAATATTTAACAATTTCCTCCTTAAAATTGAAGTGAATGGCATTTTTTCAGTAAATACGCAGCATATTTTAATTGAATTTCTATTTGCTCTTCACTGCATTGAGGTTTCTTTGGACCAAGTGACAATCAAATCAGCCTGGCTCTAGGACTGAAAATAATTTCTCATCGAAAAAGCTGAAAACGCTAGTATAATATTCTGATTTCTTGCTATAATAAACATGAAATTTTTAATGGTTCTTTTGGACTTGTGACACTCAGTGCTGTCCCAAAAATATTTTACTAATTTCCTCAAACATTAGCACAGGCTTGCAGTTGTTAAAATTGTTCTTTCTCATATTTGCTTTCTAAAAACGTGATGAAGGGTAGCACAATTTAACTTCTGCAAACATCAAATTTTTATGATAAATCAACAGGGCAGCGTATACATGTATTATGAAGTTAATGGTCTGTCAAGATACTAACAGTGTTGATTCCTGAAGAGAAGTCTAGAATTTAAAAGACAAAACTGGGTTTATCGGATAGGACAGATTGCTGCTTGTCTGACCGACTTAGTCTGTGTGACAGAGCTACGAGCTGCCTTTGGGTTCACAAGTCCTTCAAAACCGAAGATTCATGGTAATAGAAAGCTTTTCAGCATAAAGCACCCAACAATCAGAGTTAAAGTTTTATTTATTGGCTCTGACCATCTACTTCTGTTATCAACCATAAGGGCCCATACACTTCATCAACTCCCAACAATAGCCGCAAGCTTGGACAATCTGTCTTGTGTCTTCATTGGGTAAAACTTCAATGGAGCAGCATCGATTAAAGAACAGCCCACGCATAAAATGGAAACTCATTAAAATAAACTTTTTCAAAGGGGGAAGAAACTTCAGTTCCAATTGAATTGGACTGTTTTTATTTCGGAGATGAAAGCTCCATTACCCAGCTATACATTCATGTGCTCTTGGCTTAAGTGCTTTTTATTTGACTTAAACTTTTGGTTTCTTCCCATGTCTTTTTGGAGGCTTGAGAAACATAATAGGAATTCAGAGCTTATTGAGCTTGATTGGAACACAGTATCTGTGAACCTCATCATAATACCTCCTGGACCTTTATGTTTATCGTCTCACTGTGGCCTCTTTTGTGTGTTTTCCTGGCCTTTCCTACAAGAACAATTGCCTCCTTTCACACGTATTTGCAGAGACGTTTTTAACGCTTTAAACATTTTTAAATGAGCGGCCACAGAGTAACGAAGAAATAAAAATAACGCAGGTGTAGTCATCTACATTATAGATGGAAGACTGCATAAGCTGCTGATGTCAAGATAGCTTTTCTAAAGTGTTTATATGAAAACTGACTTGCAGCTTACTGCCAGAAAACCTCACCTTGAACTTATTATGAGGGCAATAATAATATGAAAAAATACAGATGGTAACCTCTGCTATCTGGAAACTTCACTTTAAACAGAGCAAGCTTAATACATGGTAGATTACTCGTTTATATCAAAACTAAGTAATAATATCCCAAATGCTTTGATTTTAGATGACTGAACACTAAATGAAATGAACTATATTCTCAGTTACTTACATATACTGAATGTCAAGAGAAATTTGTTTAACACTGCGAAGCTATACGGAAATATTCACTGACTGTGCTGCCAAACACCCTGCGCTGCAGAAAATGAGCCCACAAATGCGTTTCAAAATCTCATCACCCTATGTGTTTTTGTCTTCATATGTACTTTCATGAAACAGAAAGTAAACCAGCTCTATTAAAAAAATGCATGCAAATATTTCTCCAAGCTTTCTCCTTAAATAATAGTGCACAACTTGCATAAAAATCAACATACAGAAGGCCACTGTATGCCTGTGCTTCAAATTCACCACCAATATTTATTTTTCTGCCTTAATTCCAGGCTGGGGTGAAAGAATTCAAATCACCTTTGATTTCAGCTAGACAGAGAATATTTTTTCACCTACATTCTGGTTTGGGGGGTGGGAAAAAATCAAATCACCTTTGATTTCAGCTAGACACAGACACACATAGCAGAACTCGGTTCCTCAAGTCCTCATATGGCCACACAAAGGCTGAAAAAACACAAAGGTCTTCTACTGATCATCTCCCTAGAACACAAAAAATGTACTTCATGCAGCACATTACTTAAAAACAAACAATGTGTGGGAATCAGACAGATTTAAGACCTGCATTATTCTAAATTTTTGCATAAAGACTCAGTGTTGATTATAAATTAGTTTTTCTTATCAATGTGTTCATTCTCACACATTTAATTCCTGAGGCTGATAGACATTAGTCTAACACTTAGGCAAGACAAGGAGAGTCTAAATGCTTGAGAGAACGCCATGCAAATCTGGGAGTCTGGGACTCCCAAATCTGATCACAGTCTCACAATTCATATATCGCGCTTGTCCTTAGGCTATTGAATGATGTTACAGTTCACACACTGGTGAACCAAACTCCTGGTTAGTTTTCATCTTGGTATCTACAGGCAACAGTGGTGAAGAATATACCCAGGCTGCCCCCCAAGTTTCTCTGCTGACCACTGTGCTGCCAACAGCTTCCTACCCTTCGTTGCTCTCACTCCAGCTAGATTAAAAGGGGCACACTTACGGCACCCTGCACTTCATTTGCTATGGAGAGATGCCCAGCACTTAAGAGATGCCTAAGAAGGATCCAAGAGGATCCTGCACCTGGGACATGGCAATTCCAAGCACAGATACAGGTTTGGGTGGAGAATGGCTACAGAGCAGCTCTGAGGAGAAGGACTTGGGAGTGCTCATGGATGAGAAGCTCAACATGAGCCAGCAGAAAGCTGACCCCATCCTCAGCTGCATTAAAAGAAGTGTGGCCAGCAGGGTGAGGTATGTGATTCTCTGCTCTACTCTGCTCTACTGTGGCGAGACCCCACCAGGAACACAGTGTCCGGCTCTAGAGTCCTCAACACAGAAAGGACATGGAACTGTTGGAACAGGCCCAGAGGAGGGCCACAAAGATGATCAGAGGGATGGAGTACCTCTGTTATGAGGACAGGCTGAAAGAGCTGGGGTTGTTCAGCCTGGAGAAAAGTCTCTAGGCAGACCTTATAGCAGCCTTCCAATATCTGACGGGAGCCTAAAAGAGAGTTGGAGAGGGAATCTTTGTCAGGAAGTGTAGTGACAAGACAAGGGGTAACGGCTTTAAATTGGAAGAGAGGAGATTTAGATTAGACACCAGAAAGAACTTCCTTGCTGTGAGGGTGGTGAGACACTGGAAGAGGTTGCCAGAGAAGCTGTGGCTGCCCCATCCCTGGAGGGGTTCAAGGCCAGGCTGGATGGGGCTTTGAGCAACCCGGTCTAGTGGGAGGTGTCCCTGCCCAGGACAGGGGAGTTGGAACTCGATGATCTTTAAAGTCCCTTCCAATTCTAACCATTCTATGATTCTATTTTTTTCCTGCTCTACCTTAGTTTCAAGGGCTGTAAATCCATCCGGCTCCATGGAGATGCTGCACTAACCTTTTAGTGCTTGTAGGCACTGTACAAGTCAAAGCATTATATAAGATTGGTTTTGAAATACATTTCTGCTGAGGGATTTGATAGCTTTTTTTTCCACCTTAAAAGCACTTTTAAACCCTGCAAAGTGTCTCAGCATTAGCAACACTAATTTCCTGTATTTCTTATTTAAAAATCTCAACCTAAAAGGTGATTTCAGATAACAACCCTCCATTGCTCAGGGCACCAGAATCTGCAGACAAGGTTTTTCTGCACAAAAAGTCACTCTAGAGCAGGGTGGGGTTTTGGGTACACAACAAAAGTGGGATAAAGTCCAGACATGCTAGATTGCTCTGCTACTTAACATTTTTTCATGCAAAATTCAAAAGGCAATTCCCAACAAAAGAGGTGCACATCAAATACAGAAATGTGCAATTGGCATCCAACTCAATTGTAAAATAGGTAAATTAAACATATGGGAAAAATGCAGAATAATTCCAAGCGTGATGAATATTTTCACAGTATTTCCTGATGGACTTCACAGTTCAAACACAGTTATGTCCACAGCTAAACATACAAACCCAAGCAAAAGTCTGCAAAACTAGAGCTCTGCTTCTACATGGCTGTTCCAAGAGTTTGTGTTCTGTCGAACTCCCAGGGACCGCTGCGCCCCATCAGACATTCTCAAGCCAACTGGAGAGCCTTTAGGAATAAAGGATAAAGTAGGATACAGAATTCTTGCTTGTACTGTCTTCACAGGCCATTTCAGTATTTAACAGGTGGTTGCAACCTGCTTATATTTTACTAAGATAATATCAGATACGGTCATATTCAAGCTCAAATGTTCCCTTTACAACCCCAAATGGAATGCTGTAGTTTTTTAAAAAAATAAACAGAATACATCAAACCTTATGATTCTATGATTCCAAATTATTATAGTTTAACTTGAACTGTTCTTTTTTTCTTTTTTTTTTTCCTGTTCTCACAAAATACTAACTTGCACAACACACTCATAAAAAAATTCGGAAAAGTTTGGTTATACTTCTTTTGTGACTGCTGGCACGGAGCTCTATCCCAATTAGACCTTAAAGAAATGTACTGTCCTATTATCTTAGTGTGTTTTTGGAAATGGCAATCAAAGAAATATTCTAACATGAACAAGTGTTTCTAAGTGCTAATTATTCATGGTATCACTTGCTGATTGGTGCCTGCGGCCATGAAAATTTATTTCTAGGCTGTATTTACAGTAAAACCAAAAGTGCTTAGTGGCAAGTAGCTTAATCAAATTTAAGAACAGCAGACAGATAACATAGGAGATTTTTTTTTTTTGTTGCTTTAATCCTCTCATTTGGTTTTGAAACATAAGGCCCTGTTCACTTCATTTAAGTCTCACAATGACTGGAAGCCTGATCAATCTGTCTTGTGTCTTCTTAGGGTGAAGCTGCAATTGAGTGGAAGCAACAGATGAACAAAGCCCACATTCAAATCTGTAGCTCATTAAAATAACGTTAAAATAGGGTAAAATCGCAATTGTAAGTGAATTGTAGTTGGCTTCTTTCAGCTACATACATTTGATTAATAAACCATACATTCATTAGCCATGAACCGCTGGTCTTTAAAGTAAATTTAAATGAATGACCCTGCTTTTTTGATCTTCAGACAGTTTTGAAAACATTTATGAAATAAAGCTTAAAAAAATAGGTCAAGGGCTGCTTCCTACAAGCCAAAGAGCTAATGGGATACAATCCGTCAAATCCCATAATCAATTCACATTCTGATACAGAAACTTAGAAAGCTGCAAGTTTACATGAGACATATTGTAAAACAGCTTTTACAGAGGGAAAAAAAAAAAAAAGAAGTATTGTTAATTTGCTTTAAACTCACAAGCAGTCCAACATTTCCAAGAACATATTTTTAAAAATACTGTAAGAAGGCAACCTTAACTAAGGTTACAGCAACTCAAACAATGAGAGAGCACAGAGCTGGAAGAAACCCCCTAGGTCATAAAGTTGATAAGCCTCCAGGTATTCATAGAATCATAGATTGGTTTGGGTTGGAAGAGATCCTAAACATCATCAGATCCAACTCCCCTGCCCTCGGCAGGGACACCTCCCACCAGACCAGGTTGCTCCAAGCCCCATCCAGCCTGGCCTTGAACCCCTCCAGGGATGGGGCAGCCACAGCTTCTCTGGGCAACCTCTTCCAGTGTCTCACCACCCTCACAGCAAAGAATTTCTTCCTGAGATCTAATCTAAACCTCCCCTCTTTCGATTTAAAACTGTTCCCCCTCGTCTTATTGCTCCACTCCCTGATCAAGAGTCCTTCCCCAATTCTCAAGTAGGCTCCCTTCAGGTACTGGAGGGTGCTCTAATGTCCCTCTGGAGTCGTCTCCGGTTTGAGCAACCCCAACTGTCTCAGCTTGTCCTCATAACAGAGATGTTTCAGCCCTGTGATCATTCATCATTCATGCTGTTCAGAAACCTAAACAAGGATGTTTCCACCTTGAAACGTGGGTAGAAGTTAATCTAGCTCGGAGAGGCATTTTTACATTGACTTTCCCTCAAGATCATCACTGGTATTAACCAGAGCTGAGACAGGAGGTTGCTGCAGGCAGACAGGAGTTTGCAACCTCTCTGCCACCATCAGCAAAGCCTCAGGTCTTGTAACGACCCCTCAGTGAGAGAGGCAGGACAGTAGAGGTGCCAATAAGTTGTATTTGATCAATCCACATCCTCCTCCACTGCCCCATCCCTTTCAGCTTTGATTTTTAATCTTGAAAAACACTCAGTGTTGTTGTAATTAAGTGGGCAACTCACTGTGACGGGGTTGGAAATAGAGTGGAGAAAATCCCTTCAACCTGAAGCTGGCCATCTACAAATGGAACTATATCTCTGCAAATTATTCCTTCTTGTGCAGCTCTTCTTCATATCTAAGTGAGTGCAGCCCCCACCTGCTGGACAAAACTTTGGCCAGGGGACTCTGCACCACAGGGATGCTCTTGAGGTGGAATGGGACATTCAGGCTCTCTATTTCTCCACCTTGTTTTATTTCCCAGAAGAGCTTTTCTTTCCCCACTCCAGAGAGAAGTTAACTAAGTGGAGAATAGAAACCATTGAACAGAAACCATTGTTGGAGGATGAAAACAACTTCCAGGAATTGCTCCTCCAGAACATTCATTTATTCTAGGGACACTTTGGTATTCCTGGGAATTAGTTGGTTGTTTCCCCCTTCCTTCGGGCTGGAATAATCCCAACTGACTGCCATTGTTCTTTTATAAATTCACCATGAAGACACAGACTGGTGGTCATGGTGACAGTGGAAGAAACCATGGCTAATCCCATTCCTGACACAAAATCACTAGGCCACGCTTTTAAAGAAAATGGGCAAGAAAGTAAATCCTAACCCAAATTTAACACTCAGCCCCGCGCCTGAGTCAGCCAACCATCGCTGGGGTCCCCCAACATCGCCAGGGTATCACTCCACACTCCTTTCAGACTGTTGATTATAGCTCTTTTATATTTTGGGGGCTCACCTTGAAGATGTACCATGAAAAAAAACCTAAGGCCAGATTAATGTCCATTAAATTAAAGTAAGGATCCAAACCATCCTGCATATCCTGTACAGCCCAGGCAAAGTATCATTCCCAGCACCAATTCAGATGCTGAATTTCTCTATAGGGATACCTGTTTTACCTCCCTTGTCTGCAGAGGGACAATTACAGTCCTCACTTCAGCAGCTCAGGTGCACGAATTTAGGATGGGCAAATGTATCTTACACTTCATTTACTAGAATTTCACATTTTATTCAAAGATGAGTAATCACCACGATGGCTTTAGGTTGGTAGAGCAGCATGACAAGAGTTTCCAGCCTGCATCCCACAAGAAGACAGTAATTACCCCACTTTTGGGTGCACACATGGGATTTGGCTGCAGATTAAATCTAGGTACCTGAGCATAGGTATCTAAAAATGCTCTCTGTGTGTTCCACCTCTGCCCCCAGCAACTACCAGTAGAGTCAGTAGAGCTCAAACTGATTTATTTTCACCTAAAGTTCAGTTCACCTGCCCCAAGACAGTGGTCGATCTAGTACCATGAGATGCTCCAGGTATTATGCCACATTCACACAGAGCTGGCCAGTCTGACACCACCACAGAGGGAGGATTATATCCTTCTGGACCCACAGCTGGAGGCCTCACAGGATAGACATCTCTGTTTAGGAGAATGAATGGTGTCCTTTATGTCTTCATTACAGCATCAGTAGATATGATTTCCACAAAACCATGAGCAGCATCTCAGGAGAGGTGTGGGAGAGAACAAAAACACACCATAACTACTCAAAATTATAGAATTAGAGTTTTTCACAGAATTATAGAATGGGTTGGGTTGGAAGGGACCTTAAAGACCATAAAGTTCCAACCCTCTGCCATGGGCAGGTCCATGCTCATTCGCACTCCCTGGAGCTCAAAGGGTTCAACACACCAAGGTACCAATGCCACTGCACTCAAATAAGGAGTCTGTGCCTGTGTCCCACCAAGCCCCAGGTAGAGTCATGCTGAAAACTGGACATTGCATCTAGACTACCCGGAGCAGAAGAGCACCTCCACTTCCTCACATGGCAGCACTGAGTTTGTCTTTTAATAAAGCATAGCTTTGACTCATTTCTGACAATACCTAAACAATATCAACACCTATTTCAGCAAAAGTTATGGCTACTGCAGCAACCATTTTTAGCTTTCCCCTAATATATGCCATAACAAGGCGGATTATCCAGTCTGAATCAAAAAGTATATCTCAGTTGAGCTGGTCATGGGGGGAGTCTCACGTTAAAATCGTTTATCCTCTTTCCCATAATGGCAATATAAATCAATCAGATTAACCCTTAGTGAAATTTCTCATTTTTTTTTTTTTTAAAAAAAAAGGAAATTTTACTGCTAAGCCTTTTCAAAAGAGGCTAAACAAAACTCTGTTTTTCTTTGCCAAATATTTATTTTACTATAAACAACAATGGTGCTTGTCAGCACTGTACTTGAACCATCGCCATGCTATGCTGCTACATGGCAGTTTCTATCCATATTTTATATAATATTTCTTGTGTGTTCAGCGCAGGAGAAAAACTGGCTTTAAAACAGAAAGAAGTGGAGGCTCAGGCTGCCCAGAGAGATAGTGGAAACTCTATCTCTGGAGACATTCAAAACCTGCCTGGACAAGTTCCTGTGCAACCTGCTCTGGGAGGACCTGCTTTGGCAGGAGGGTTGGGCTAGATGATCTCCAGAGATCCCTTCCAACCCCAGATCATTCTGTGATTCTGAGGTTAATCTCCATCAGTTAACAACAGAAAGATGGTAGCAGAAGGGTTTTGACTTACAGTGTTTAAGATTTTAGAACTAAATTGATATTTATAATCTTTCATATTTATTTCATGCATAACCACTGTTAATCTAGCCTCGTTACGATCATTAAACTTCGATTCACTCATTGCTGGAATGACAGAGCTAATGTGTCATTTAGGAATAAAGCTTTTACTTCAAGTTGAAGGCTGAGTACACATTCCTCATTTGAGGAATTACTGATTACTTCTACAAATGCATATCACGGACTGCATATGTGTTTGCAGTTAATACTGGATATCAGATTTGTGCCACAAATCTATACACAAAAGTTTCTATGTCTGTAGAAATGCCACATCACCCACTTTCCCAAATACAAAATTCATACAGGAACTGAAAGGTCAGCCACTACTCCTAATAAAACATGAGAAAGCTACCTGAGAGCCACCCTCACGTGAGACAAGCACAAATAACTTCCATTTTTGTGGGCGACCAGCTCTGTTTTAAGGGCTGACCCCACTCAGATACATGAGAGCTATGGCAGAGCAGCCACCCAGAGCAGCTTTCACCAGCTTGGAATCAACCCGTGGACAGCTGAAGGTATAAAATAAAGAATCCCATATTAAACCATACCTAAAGCAAATACTGATAGGGGGAAAGTATTTTCTGAGCTGACTGGGATACATGACTTGCTAAGCATCTAAAGCTGAATTGGATGAGTGTGCCAGGACAAAGATCGCTTTGGGTTCTCTAATAACCATAAGCTTTTTAAAAACTCATTTACAAGAAAGTAGAGAATATTTCTCTCGATATGAACGGGTCTGTATCTGCTGGCTTGTACTTGGAAAGCTGGAAAGATACCTTTCAGAGATAACAAGTTTATGATTGAAGACCATTCAGATATGGAAACTCTGCATGCTAAATTGCTGCACAAAACTCCTTTTCGTGATGTACAACATCCATAAAGTGCAACTGAACTTCATTTCCAAACACTGAAACAAGTCTAAAACTCAAGAAGGGTCCCCTTTGAAAAGATCACTGTGCTCATTTTTGTTGAAATAAATACATTCTTCAAACAAATCAGGAGTTGCATGGGACAACTATACCCATTTCTAACGGCACACCTGTAGAAAAAGCAGTCATAGAATCATAGAATCATTTAGGTTGGAAGAGACCCTTGGGATCATCGAGTCCAACCATCAGCCCCACTCTACAAGTTCTCTCCTACACCATATCCCTCAACACCACAGCTAATCTACTCTTAAACACAGTCAGGAATGGTGACTCCACCACCTCCCTGGGCAGCCAATTTCAGTGCCTGACCACTCTTTCTGTGAAGAATATTTTCCTCATGTCCAGTCTAAACCTAACCTGCTGTAGTTTGCAGCCATTCCCTCTTGTTCTATTGCTAATTGCCTGTGAGAAGAGACCAGCACCAACCTCTCTACAATGCCCTTTCAAGCAGTTGTAGAGGGTGATGAGGTCTCCCTTTAGCCTCTTCTTCCTCAAACTAAACAGTCCCAGCTCCCTGGGACTGAGGTTTTGAACCAGTTTGTGAAAGGACCCAGCCAGACACCAAAANATCTAATGGTAATGAGAACACGATGTCAGGACTCACTGGCAAAAAAATAAGAACTGGAAAATATAAAAGAAATGTGGGGCACCAGTAGTGGAAGCCTCAGCTGAAAGGTCGTGAGCTTCAGGCCAGGGACAAGAATTTTTGCTGGGTGATGGACTTCCACAACTGAAAACACAGAGGAGCCCAAGGCCCAAGAGAGCTATCAATTTNTGAAGGTATAAAATAAAGAATCCCATATTAAACCATACCTAAAGCAAATACTGATAGGGGGAAAGTATTTTCTGAGCTGACTGGGATACATGACTTGCTAAGCATCTAAAGCTGAATTGGATGAGTGTGCCAGGACAAAGATCGCTTTGGGTTCTCTAATAACCATAAGCTTTTTAAAAACTCATTTACAAGAAAGTAGAGAATATTTCTCTCGATATGAACGGGTCTGTATCTGCTGGCTTGTACTTGGAAAGCTGGAAAGATACCTTTCAGAGATAACAAGTTTATGATTGAAGACCATTCAGATATGGAAACTCTGCATGCTAAATTGCTGCACAAAACTCCTTTTCGTGATGTACAACATCCATAAAGTGCAACTGAACTTCATTTCCAAACACTGAAACAAGTCTAAAACTCAAGAAGGGTCCCCTTTGAAAAGATCACTGTGCTCATTTTTGTTGAAATAAATACATTCTTCAAACAAATCAGGAGTTGCATGGGACAACTATACCCATTTCTAACGGCACACCTGTAGAAAAAGCAGTCATAGAATCATAGAATCATTTAGGTTGGAAGAGACCCTTGGGATCATCGAGTCCAACCATCAGCCCCACTCTACAAGTTCTCTCCTACACCATATCCCTCAACACCACAGCTAATCTACTCTTAAACACAGTCAGGAATGGTGACTCCACCACCTCCCTGGGCAGCCAATTTCAGTGCCTGACCACTCTTTCTGTGAAGAATATTTTCCTCATGTCCAGTCTAAACCTAACCTGCTGTAGTTTGCAGCCATTCCCTCTTGTTCTATTGCTAATTGCCTGTGAGAAGAGACCAGCACCAACCTCTCTACAATGCCCTTTCAAGCAGTTGTAGAGGGTGATGAGGTCTCCCTTTAGCCTCTTCTTCCTCAAACTAAACAGTCCCAGCTCCCTGGGACTGAGGTTTTGAACCAGTTTGTGAAAGGACCCAGCCAGACACCAAAACTTTCTTTTTTAGGGAAAGCACTATTGTAGGTTAAAAACTAAAACAACAAACCCAGTAATTCTTAATCTAATCAGAAACTCAGAAGAACATCTCCAGTTGTCACAGCCTTTTCAAATGGAAAACTGGGACTGGATACAGAAGGCAGTGGTTTACACAGAAAAAAGAATGATTTATATGGGAAGGAGGTCACCAGTGAAGTATTTTAGGGATTAGCTTCAAGACCAGTTCACTAATACTTTCATCTAAAATTTTCATATTGAATATATTTTCATATTAGATATGAAGAGATATAATATCCTTAAGAGAGACGATATATTTAATATTATTTAATATAAAATATTATATCTAATGGTAATGAGAACACGATGTCAGGACTCACTGGCAAAAAAATAAGAACTGGAAAATATAAAAGAAATGTGGGGCACCAGTAGTGGAAGCCTCAGCTGAAAGGTCGTGAGCTTCAGGCCAGGGACAAGAATTTTTGCTGGGTGATGGACTTCCACAACTGAAAACACAGAGGAGCCCAAGGACCAAGAGAGCTATTCATTTCTTCTGGTAATGAGATGCAGAAATACAATAGTACTGTCAATCCACATATTGTCAACAGAAATATTTGTATGACCTCCAAAAATATCTCAGATGAGACCTCATCTGGAATTTCAAAGAAAATTTAGTGGACAATTAAAAAATAAATTCAAAAAGAAAAGATGAATTGACATGGTGCAGGAGTGAGACCAGTTCTTTGGACATGGGGATATAATTATTTAAAATAGCAAAATTAAGCTTTCCAAAAACTGCACTGAAGAGACAGGAAGTGAAAGCAGTAGATTTATTCAAGCTAGTACAAAAGTGTGGGCGCAAAAGTCTGGGTGCAAATTACTTATAAGCTCATTCGAGGTTGAGAGGAGCAGTCTAGGGTTTTTTCTTAGCTTTTTCCATCTTTCTCCCTCTGTTCTGTCAAACAGAAGAATGATGCTTGGGACCACGAGTCACAAAACTTGCTTGTGTTCTCCTAAAGATGAAATTTCTCTTCAAGCACTTACCTTCACAAGTCAAATCCTTTAGAGAAAGACAAAAGACAACAAACTCAATCTTCCCCATTTTCCGAAACTTCCAGTAAAATAACTGTTTGTCACAGGAAGACTGGAAATCAAATCTCTGTAAGAGAAGTCCTTCCACGTCACAAATCAGGCTTGATAAATGAGACGCTTTGTCACACAAATCTCAAATCCATGAGCCAAACTGGGGGTAGCAGCCAGACCTGCCTTCCCACCACGGTGAAAACCTTTCTCTGCCTGAAGTCCACGGGTGACGTGAGGATTCTTAGCGATCTGACAGCTAAAAACGTAACCCACCTTCAAAAAAGAAACATATGGCTTCCAGCACCCATTTCTGACAACATTTTGTCCTTATTCCAATTTTGTGCCAAATTCTCTAACTCTACTACATTTTCGCCTAACATATTATTCACCTTGTGAAAGGATGCTGTTAATCAGTACAGTTGTCAAAATGCTTCTTTGGGAAGAAAATCTGCACCAGGAAAAGGAGCCTGCTTAAAAAATGTCTTTTTTAGGGGATTGTAACAACACGTGTTAAAACAAAAAAATAATGGAAGAAAAAAGATGGATTCAGATCTGCTATTTTTTCATATTGAGAAGTTTAAAATCCTCAAGGAACCAAAGCAAAACAGGCTTTATTTCTATGCGCCCACCCCAAAGAAGCATCATTTACATTAGACTGTCGTTTCCCTGTCCCCATTAGGATTTAAAGACCCGAGTCATCCTTCACTCTATAAATGACACACTCATTTTTTTTCCTAATAAACCCCAGCTAAATAATATTAATACATAGACACACAGTACTAATAGTTCCACATTATGTTTTGCATTTACCTCTTTTATAACCTGCGTCCAGACTGGGAAATGCAGGGGAGATACAAAGACATGGGGTTGACTAAACCAGACTCTAATTCAGCCTGAAACCACAAGCAAACGATTCCCTCCAGAAAACTGCAGCATAAAACCGTAACCCTATGCCTCTAGCCAAGTGCATCTCCAGAATTTCTCTGATGAGGACTCTTCATGGGAAAAGGTAAAAGTGATGTATCACTTTTTTTATCACACCTGTGATGTATTATTTTTCCAAGGCACTGATTTCTCTCTACCTACGTATTTATGCTGCTCTTTGTCAGAAAGACGATAACCAAACACTGATATTCTGTAGCTCCTGTTTGTGTAATTCCATTTGAAGTACAGCAAATCCAGGAACTGCGCTTGGTAAAAAGCTCCAGATTTAACTAAATGATAATTTCATGCCGCCAGTATTTGGCAAAACTGAGTAGCTTTGGAAGTAGGCACTGGAATCAATCGCTGAAGGCATATAAAAAGGCAGCTTAATAAAAGCCTATGTCCAGGGAGCTGTGTGAGAGCAAAGAAAGGATAAAAAAGAAGTAGGGTGCTAATGCTTGAGGGTGGCTGGGGCTCTTTGAGGACGGGGATGTGTCTCATCTGTATTACTTTGTGCAGTGCCCTACTCACAGCTAAAAGCATCCTGGAGCAGATGACTTTGGCCTCCACCACAACACGAGATGAGACAAACACAACCCCGAGTCGGATGTGTAGAGTGAACTTTTGAGCAGACCTTCACGGATGTCACAGAGAAGTAGCCAAGAATGAGCAAAGATTTCCAGGATTCCTTCACCCCACCCTTTCCAGAAGGGGAAGATAGCAGGTGTCTTGGCTCCTCATCCTCCCTGAACTTCCCTGGTGGTACAACCACTCCCTCTGTCTCTCTCCTGCTCAGAGGTTTGGTCTTCTGGCAACCAGCGAGTAGGTGTCTGATACGTTTTTATCAAACTCTATGGCAAGGATTGCACTTCGTTAATACTGCCAGACATATATGATAGCTGTCAAGCTGGTGAGTTATTTTAACACTTGGAGAACTGGCTCTGAAACAGTCAGGTAGCAAACTGCTAATGAAAGAGATACGCAAATGAGTCCAATCAAGCATGCTACACTGTCTGTCTTAATGTTGCATGGTACGTCTGGAAAGAAAACCAAGTCTTTCTACTGGCCAAATTCATTTGTATGTAACACCCAAGTGCCTTCCTCTAAATTCATTATCTGACCTGACTCACGTCTCTCCCCTGGGGCTCGCTCTCATCCCCAGGTACAGTGTTTTCTCTGTGGAGTTTTCATGCCGATTGCCCAGAGTTTTTCATAAAGATGGACCCACATGCACTCAGAAGGGTTAAAGTTTCTGGAGAATAGTATTCTTTAGGAGAAGGAAATGCTTAGAATTGTTGTATATACTGTATGTGCTTGAAAAAGAAACAAGTTTGGTCCTCGCTCAGGGAAGGAGCCATTATTTGAAGCTCGTATGATTTATTGTTCAACTGCTCTACCATAGTCTTGTTTCTCCAAAAAACTGCATGATCCAAGTGAAGATTTCATTTTTTAAAAAAAAAATATCTATAAAAGCAGCCCAAATCAGAGAATAACTCCTGCCAGAGCATCACCTTATTTAAGGAAATCAAGTAAGTTCTTTAGGGTTTTTTTTCCATATTAAAGAGTTATTAGTTAATTAACAATTCATTCTGGACATTTATACATCAGACGGAGCGTTCTGAAGACTAAGGTAACTCAGACAAGAAGGAAGCCTGAGAAGGCAGCATTCATGTATACTGCTAAGAAAACTATTCCCAACCCAGTTAACAATGGTGCCAGGGCAAAGGGGCAATAGCACCATTTTTACTTCTGTTTTTCACTTTTTACACAGAGGCTGACACCCGTTCACTGATAGCTTAAGTTAGGCTGGGGGGTGTCCCTGCATAAAATTGGGCAAACAGCCTGAAAAGGGAATATAATATGTTTGAAAAGCTGCTCCAAGGCTGTGAAAGAGAACGAGTTGCAGCTGGTGCAGGTGATCATCCTTTTCATCCGGGCTCCCATCCTCTTCTTGTTTGCTTCCCTCCCGCACCCACATACACGTCATTGTTAATTTTAAAAAGGCTTATCCTTGAACGTATTCCCTCTGCAGATCCTTTACCACCTTATCATTTCCATCCGTGAATCCTCAGGAGGCAGGAAAAGAGATTCTCACACAAAGAAATAGATATTAAGCTTTAGGTGGCTGGGCTGCTTTTGAAAGACAGTAGTCCCCCAACCACCACTGTTGACAATTACAATATATTTGCTAAAGCATAATTGCAACTTGATTGTAATTTAGCTTTCGTAATAACAAAAATAAACCAAAAAAAAAAAAAAAAAGATGTATCTACGTATTGTAATTGGCTGATCACACAAATACTTATTAAATATAAACACATATGCTTTTGTAGATTTGTTAGAAAGATTCGTTAATTGCTTAATGAAAGATGTCTTTCAGATACTAATTCCTTCATTTAGTTCGACAGATTAAATTTTATATGAGGAGATATTAGCATGCATGCAATGAAGTGACAAGGACAACTAAAAAGCTTAAAATGTTAATGGATGAAGTGCAGCTTTCTCAGTTACTCTAAACTAAAAGCTATAATCTTCATTACATGCACTAAAGATCATCTTTTCCCCTGCTTTCTGCAGAGATAAGACAGCTATATTTAACACAGAAACGAACACCACAATATGTTTCGATTCAGCTGCTATATTTTCATCATCATAAATAAATTATGAAAACTTTAAACAGTGCATGAATGATTCCGCATAGAAAACAACAACAAAAACGCAATTAATTTTTATAGAAGAGAAAATTGATAGTTGACATCCAAGCAACCCAATTGCCCCTGTATTTCATCGCAGAAGCTTGAGGTAATTATCTTCTTCCTAAACTCTCTTTGCAATGTGCTTGCAGGGGAAAAAACAAAACAAAACCAAACAACAAAAAAAAAAACCCCAAAAATAAAAAACCAACAAACAAATCCCAAACAATTGACTTTAATTGCTAGGGCACTACAGGGTTAATGTCAACCATTGCTGTAAAAAGCAAATTACTAGCAATACCAACAGTCCAGAGCCTTGCTTTTTTGCTGTAGACTGGAGTTCAATCTGGCGTCATCTTTTCTCTTTCCCCAGTAGGGTGCAGGGAGCCCTCTAGCTTCCATGTGGGTTTCCTACTGTGGTACACGTTGGCCCGCATACAGCTGCTCTAAACAACTATTTGCATCCACAATGCGGTCATCCCACCACCTTCTTTTCAGATCAATATGATGGGGACAAACAATAGTTTGATTTTGATTGCTCTATAGTACGCTTGGGTAGAGCGGCTGAATGCGGGCGAACCGCGCAGAAACAATGGGCTGGTTCATCATCCAAAGCGTCCCCTTTTCAAACAGCTGCCTCTGCCACACTCACCCTGACAAACGTCCAGAAAAACAGATGGTTTCAGCATTCATGGGCAGTTTAGTCAAAGCCCTAGAGTCAACTATTCAAGACATTTTATCATCTAGCTGATAATGGAGCATTGCTGGGAGATAAAAATTAAAAATACATTTAAAAACTCTATTAATTCCGCCCCCCCCCCCCCCCCC
>VZTM01032989.1:741-27851 GCA_013400555.1 Jacana jacana
ACAAGAAGCGGGGGGATCCCACCTGCAAGGAGCTGGAGGGTCCTGGGAGTCCTTCCCGCAAGCATGGGGCATCCCCAGAAGCCGGAATGTCGGGGGTCCCCATCCCCGTTCCCCCTCCCCTCCCCATCAGCACTCACTGTCGGAAGAGCCGCTCCATGTCGCGGAGCTGCCGCCGGGAAAACTCACGGAACTCCCCGGCGGGGCTGAAGACTCGGCGACCTCCCCCGGGAGAGCTCTCGCCCCCCATCCGCCCCGCCGGGCTCCCTGGCCCCGGCCNAGCCGAGCCGCCAGCCCCACGGCTCCGCCCGGCCACCAAGGGGGGGATGCTGCGGCTGCCACCGTTCCCCGCCGACCTCCCCACCACCGTTCCCCCCCAGCAGGTAGCACATTCTGCCGCGATCCCATCCAGCATTGGGATCTCCCTGGGATGCAGGCATAATTCCTTAGGATGAAAGAAGGGGAAGGGGCTTCAGCAGCCCCAAGGTGCCCCTACAGACACCTGCGTTCCATGCGTTGGTGACCAGAAGGTTGGTAAAGAGGGGATGGAGAGGACACAACATCACCTTGCCCAGCCTAAAGCCACCAGATAAACCCACAGCATGGATGGATGGGGTCACATCACACCATTCCACATGTTTGGGTCATGTCTTGCCCCAAAAAGAACCCTGACCAGCATGCAGATGGAAGCCCACTGCCCATCTCGGGGGGGAAAAAGGCCACACATGCACAACCAGAGCACTGCTGGCCTCAGTGGCATAGCAATGTGGCAAAATCCCTACTAAACATCAGGCATCGGCCACCATGCGCCCCTGGGTGCTCCCGGCTGCCCCAGGGAGGCTCTGCTTGACAGCACGAGGTGGCTCCTGCATCAGCAACACACAACCGCCCTCTGAGCTGCTTTTAGACCTTTTTTGGTTTGGTTTTGCTTTTTTTTCCTTCCTCCCCAATTAGAAACCACCACGAAGCAAATAACCCCAGAGGGTTTTGCTCACATCTAGATTATCCTCAGCTGAAAAGACCTGCCCAGGGCTCGGCACAGACTTGCACTGAGCGAGGCACAGGCAGAGCAGAGCGGCTGCAGGGACAATGTGCACTGGTGCTGCCTGTCCCCCCCACAGAGACACCCCCCATCCCCAAAACGATGCTGCTCCCCACAATCCGGGGTCTGCTCTCACCCTTGTGAACAAACAACAGGGGAAGTATGACGGCATTTGAGGGCAACCAACTGTCTGGTCTCCCTGGGCTTATTCTCACGCTGCTGCTGTTAATGGACCTGCGTGGCCAACATGGCTCCTTCTTCTTCCCCTTCCCGTTACTACATGGCAGCTCGCTGTGGCACTGGCCATGCTCTGGCCTTCCTGGGGTGCCACATCTCCATACTGCATCAGGCATTATGCTCTAACTCCTCCGTGACACCACAGGGACCGGAGGACACCGGGAAAGCCAAGTGCAAGGGACAATTTACCTCAGGGCCAGGCTTCATGTGCTCGAGGCTGCTTCAGCAGGGACAGGACACACCCCACACAGTTGACTTCACACATGGCCTGTATTCCCATGTACAGATAAATATACACGTATGGACCTTTCCTATTGCCATAAACCCCACCACACGGTACGGCTCATGTGCTGCAGGAAAACAAGGTCCTCCACACCATCCTGTCCCACCAGCATGCTCAGGAGCTACAGGACACCACCAGGGGCTCCTCAAAATGCACCCAACACCTCCTACCATGTCCGACATTGCAGAGTCCACAGTGTGCCAACCCAACCCTACCATGGACCTTCACCAACCCTCACCAAGGTTTGCAGGGTACCACCCCTATGTGCTTCCCGTCTTGAGAGCTTCTGCTGTGTGCTTTTTGGTCTTCAGCTTCTCTGAGCAGAAAGGCTTCTTGGCTCCAGGCTGTAGAAGAGAGGGACATCAAACACCACATTTGCCTGAGAGAATTCAGCACGGCCTTCACACCACCTGCAGGACACACCTGACCTTCCCTTCTCCCTCACACTACATGGCCCAGAACCCTTGTTCTCCACCTCTGGCAGTGGGGATGCTGCCATGCAGCCAAGCCCAGCTGGGTAGCAGGTCCCCAGGATGCCCAGCCTCTTGGGATTGACAGACAGACCACAGCATCCAGGGTCCCTGATGGATGGTGCTGGCTGCTGCATACCATGCAGGAGTTGGGTATCACACAGAGCTCCCAGCTCCTCATCCAGCATCTGCCCCATTGTTGCTGTAGAAGGGCTCGACCACCTCTGGTGCTCCACAGCCAGGAAACCGTGCCAGACCCACCACAAATTCCTAACCCATCAGAAAAGCAGGGTCAGTGTCTTACACAGTGCTTGCAGCTTCTGCTGAGCCCCCACGCCGAGCTGCTTCCCCTTTCTGGTTTGGTAGGCACACCATGGAGGTGCCCCACGCAAGAGATGCATTCCCAGAGCCAACAACGCCCTTGCAACTTTCAGCCCCTGAAGTCTCTCACGACAACCCCAGCTTCACATTTACCAAACCCCACCTGAGTGACCATCTCAGAAACAGCAAACCCCTGCGTCTGCGTCAGCCAGGGAAGATGTATCCTGCAGCAGTGGACACCTCACTTGCCCTCACCCCTGTGTGCAACCAAGTGACTGGAGGGCATTATGCCTTCCCAACTCTGCCTTCTGGAGAAAAGCACAGCCTGGAGGCTCCTCCTCCTTGTCCTCTGCAAGGCTGTGGGTCACACCAGGAGTTACCTTCCTTCCACTTACAGCACTTGTCTCAGACACCTTCCCAACACCTGAGTGTCCAGACTGTGCATCCCCTGTGACTCCCTACATCATTGGGACATACACATCCCTCAGCACCTCACTGACTTCAGAGGAGCCTGCTGACCACGGTGACCTGCCTCTGCACGCTCAGGCATAGGGACATTTGGCTCCTGGGGCTCCAGGTGTCCTCACAGGCCCTGATTGCCTGCTCCTGCGTCCTCACCTTGTGCTGTTTGGCTGTTCGCAGCAGCCTCTTCTTCTGGCTCAGCTGGAGCTGGGTCCTCTCTACAGCCTCCTTCAGCAGAGCTTTCTCCTCTGCCTGCCTGTAGGCTTCCTCTTCCAGTTTGGCCATCTCCTCCTGGCACCTTTGCAGGGATGCTTGGTTCAGACTGACTGTATCAACATCCCCCCACCCCAACTGGGCTTTGTCTGGAAGAGGACGCTTCCAAGCAACACCATATTTCACTTGTGTCCCTCTTAGGGGCCACCACCCCACTGGGTGAGACATGGAATGACATCAGAGCAGCTCACACCTTGCAAAGAGCTGCACATGTTTTAGGAAGAGTTTTCCCTGCTCCAATTCCTTATACCATGGCAAAATCCCTCTCCTCCTGCCATCACTGAGACCCAGATGTCACCTCCTTGAGCCTTCCCCCACCCTCCTGGCTGTGACCCCTTCTGTACAGCGTGCGACCATAGACAGGGACTCTGGGTGGCTGTGTCACTACTGCTGGCTTGGAGATTGCTATCAAACCTCCTTCCTACTTCCAATACCCATAAATATCTTTCTACACTGCTTTTTTCTGGTTCTGTGGTTAAAAAGACCTCTGCATGTATGCAGCGAGCAGCAGCAGGGCTTGCCCAGCCCTAGGTTCCTCCCTACTCCCTCACATGTCACCTTGCATGGCAGCTCCTGGAATGGGGAGCATCCCCTTTGGTCCAGCCAGCCTTTTCCATCAGCTCTTCTGCCTGCCTGTCCCTCCCCCCCGGCTGATGCCACCGCTGTCCCAGGGTCCAACCACCCCGGACATGGGACTCTGCCTCCATCACATCTTACCTACATAAGCACCTCTGATTCTCCTAACATTTAATGTTTAGGTCGTGACCAGAACACAACTGGTCCATGGCACACACACACAACCTGGCAAGGACCTGCTCCACTCCTTGCCCTGACCTCCCCATCGCTTTGTGTCCTAGGACTTGGTCTCACTCAGACCGGTGGCCACTCACAGCCACCTTGCCTTCCAGTACCTGAGCTGCTCCACACTGGTCCCATAGTCTTTCACCACTTCTTCTTTTCTCTCTAGGCGACTCTTGAGGTTCCTGATCTTATCATAGAGCAGCTCCAGGTCCTTCCGTCTCCGCAGCTCTGCTTTTTCCCTCTGCTCCAGAGGAAGGTGCTTCAGAGGCTGCATTCCTGACAGCTCCTTCACCTTCATCAGACTTCCCAGAGCACCAATTACGTCAAGGTACTGTTGGAAGAACAGGGAATGCATTATTTACTAGGCCTGTCAGGTCCTCCACCACAGAACATCACTCGACTCAGCCATCTGCTTTCATTCTGCTCTATCGGGGAGATGAAAATGTCACAAGGAAACTGCTGGGCACCTTCCCCTTTATTTCTATTGCACATGTGCTTTCCCTGGGCGAGCTTCTCCCAGCGCTCCTACAAATACTGGGTCAGGCTGGGAATCATTCCTGTGCTCCGGAGAGCACCCCATCCCGTTTCACACCTTGCATTCGATTCCCAGCCACCTGACTCCTTGGGGTTGGATTTTTTTCCTTCTTCAAGATGACTCTCATTTTCCCCACTGGACATTTTCCTGCCCTTTTCAGAGGGAGGAGACCCACTTTCACAACCTACCCTCTGTGCTGCCAAAGGACACCTTCTCTGGCAACTACCTCCATCACTCCACAGCCTCTCTGCATCATTTATCAGGTGTGCGATTTGGTTTGAGTCTCTGTCCTCTCCAACCCTAGCTCTCTTGAGAGTCATCCCCTGACTGCCCAAGGGACCATCCCCAAAGACCTCAGGTGGGAAGGGAAGAAAGCTTTGCATGCCCCAGGGTACCGGGATGTCCCAAGAAGATGCCTGGTACACTCTGGGACCTGCAAGAGGCATTTCCATCCTCTACTGCATTCCTGTGGAGCCCTGATGCCAATCACTTCTGCAATGTGTCTAAAAAACATCTTCCCTCCACATCTACCCTCCTTTCACCATTTCACCAGGTCTATTGCCGACATACCATCTTCTCACCGAGGTATGTCACATCCTCCATCTCCGAGCTCACTGCCCCATCGATGGCCTCATTAGGAACCTGGCCAGAAACCTGCACAGAGAGGGAAAGAGCAATGGAGCCCACAGATCACCTGGTTGAGCTGTCTCAAGCCTCCCTTTTGCTGCCGGGGAAAACCACCCCTGGCAGCACTGTGGTCCAAAGCTACCCAGCTGGGACAGCCTGTGGCACCCCTGTGCCCATGGTGGGGGGCAATCTGCTGCTCCCAACAGGAGCTGTAACCATCTCTGCGATCAAGATCTTCCCCTGGTCTACACCTTAAACACTGCCTGATTCCACATCTCCACCTGTGCCCCCTGGCTTCTTATGTAGTACATCTGACAGCCAAAGTCTCCCTCCCCATTCCAGTGAATAAAGTCACAAGCACCACAAACCACAACCTGCTTTCTCACCTTGCTGGCCCCCCGTTCCGTTGTCAATACGGATGCAGTTTCCTTCTCGAAACCTGTTTTCTGGGCCATTTCCTCTGGTAAGTCTTTCATCAGGACCACCAGGGGCTCCGAACCTTTCTTTGTGACAGCTAGAGGCAAACAACCAACCAAAAGTTTGGTTCCACTCTCAGTGAGATACAACGTGGCTTCATCCCAAAAACACTTGGAGGCTCACCAGGTTTTGTTCTCCTACAGTGTCCATGCTTGGAGGGACAAACCAGCTATGAAATAACACCTGAAGACCTTGCTATCCGAGCATCTGGGCATGGCTTTATCTACCCAAGTAGAATGCAGACCTATCTTCCCAATGGCAACTCAGACATTGCACCACAAACTCCTACTCCTACTTGGAGCCTCTCACAGAGATGGCACTGCTTTTCCTAACCACCCTCCATACAGGGATATACATGATGGAAAGCAACCACAAGAGAACCAGTTAGAGCAAGCAGAAGATTCTCACAGTACTTGCAGGCTTTGCAAGACCACAGCACCTGAGGTCCAAGTCCCTTTAGGTGCCAGCTGCTCTTTCTTGACTTGAGGAGAGCGTGGTAGTGACCATGCACACTGCTGGGCTCTGCCAAACCCTCACTTTGCTGACTGCCAACACAGACCCCAGCTTCTGCCAAAGGCAGCTGGATGCATCTTTCCTTTCTGGCAGCAGGCACGCTCACCTGAGGACTGCCTCTTCTCCAGCACCTTTACTCTCTCCCGGAGCTCAGCCAAGCCTTCTTTTTGGTGCCGGATCGTCTCCTCGTGCCTGAGGCCCCAGCACTTTGCACTGAGGTTGGCCAAGTCCAGTGCTGGCACCTGGAAAAAGATCAGCCCGTCTTCACCCATTCTGCATCTGGCTCATCACAACTTCAGCTTGCACCTGACTTAACCACAGCCTTGCAGACAGACAGTGGACACTTGGCATGTGCCAAGAGCAAAGCCCAGGAGTACATACACCCTCATCACGGATTTGGCGGGTAGAAGAGCAGTGTCAGAGACCCCTTTCAGGCTCTGCTGCACCAGTCATGCTCCACTGAGGACATCAGCCCTGCCAATGCTCCAGAAAGCTGGGAGAGGGACAGTGCGTGGCTCTGACTGACCATGGCATTTTCCTCCTGCACTTTGTGCTACCACAGCAGGACCTTTAAGATCAGCGAGACCAACCATCAACCTAACACTGCCAACTCCACCACTCAACCATGTCCCTCAGCACCACATCTACCATCTTTCAAATTCCTCCAAGGATGGGGCTTCAACCATTTCCCCGAGCAGCCTGTTCCAGTGTCCTCCAGACAACCCTGTCAGTGAGGAAACTTCTTCCTAATACCCATCCTAAACCTCCCCTGATGCACCTTGGGGCAATTTTCTACGCAGAAATACCGATACACTTTGTACAGGTGTCTAAATACACCTGCCTTTAGACCCCATCTGGAATATTGTGTCCAGTTCTGGGCCCCTCAGTTCCAGAAGGACAGGAAACTGCTTGAGAGAGTCCAGGGCAGGGCCACAAAGATGATGGAGGGAGTGGAGCATCTCCCATAGGAGGAAAGGCTGAGGGAGCTGGGTCTCTTTAGCTTGGAGGAGACTGAGGGGTGACCTTATTAACGTTTATAAATATGTGAAGGGTGAGTGTCATGAGGATGGAGCCAGGCTCTTCTCAGTAACATCCAATGACAGGACAAGGGGTAATGGATGCAAACTGGAACAGAGGAGATTCCAGTTAAATATGAGGAAAAATTTCTTCACAGTGAGGGAACACTGGAAGGGGCTGCCCAGGGAGGTTGTGGCTCCTCCTTCTCTGGAGACACTCAAAACTCGCCTGGATGCACTCCTGAGTGATCTGAAGGTGTTCCTGCTCCGGCAGGGGGATTGGACTGGATGAGCTTTCAAGGTCCCTTTCAATCCCTGTGATTCTGTGATTCTCTTTTTCACTACACCCCTGCACACGGGCACACGCATTTCCCTCTTCCAGCCCCATCCAGCTTGCTGTACTACAAAAAACATCCTAAAACTCAGAGGATGGACGGAGGAGGCCCCATCATCACACCCTGCACACAGTTACTGTTGGCAACAACATGTCCCATCTTGGGTCTGGCCACCCTGTTGCCCCTCCACACAGCTCGGCCAAGGGGCACTTTGCTCCTCAACCGCAGATTTCAGCTGGGCTTTGTGCTTCCTCCCAGCCATTCCAGGCAATACCTCCTGCTTGTCACCGGGCTGTGAGTCACCGCTTGGCCCCCCCACACATCCAGCCTCTCTTGCTGGCACACTGTCTACCACTGCTGCGGCACAGGGTGTACGGTTCCTACAGTCCCTCCATCTGCTGCCACAGCCAACTTTTGAGTTCTTCCCTTTTCCAGCGCCAGGGAAATCAAAAGGGAACTCAGTACAGAACCACGACAACAAAAAAGAACAGTTATTCCTGTCCTCTGCTACAAGCTACCCCTATTCCGGCACATTTAACCCCTTCACAGCTTTTAAGTCATCAATAGAGCCATCAAGGTTGGGAAGGAAGAAGTGCTTGCAGTTCTTTTTCCTAATTTGCTATCCCCTCTAATTAGCAATTATCACAGCCATTAGTACACACATCACTTCACACTTCCAAAGTGCTGTACAAACATCAGCTCATTAGCCAGCAGCAATGCTGTCAGTGCTCCTGCCCTCAGCCAGCGTGGAGTTTGGCTGGGCATTTCCATGTCCTACCACAACGCTGATAAAGACCACGTGTGTGATCAATGCTCTCTGCAAACCCAGACCTCAGCAGCCTACCTGGGGACTTATCCTCTCAGAGGCTTCACCCGCCGGCACTGGCATCCCAGGAGCATCCTTCTTGGGACTGGTGTCCTTCATCATTTCTCGGGAGGCCTTCTCCAGTGCTTGGCAGTGCGCTTGGGCTTGCCTGTGCCAAGAAACAAGACTGTCGTGGGGACACTGTGATGGATGAAGGTCACCCAAACAGCTTGTGGAGAGCAGCACCTTGGGCTCCCGCTGATGACTACCATGGTGTGGGTGGGATCATTCACTTAGTACAAGTGACTTAGTTACACGTCCACTGGCAAGAGTTCCACTAAATCCCACTGATTTTCCTGTGGCACTTCCATCAAGAGAACATTGCTGAGCTCAGTTCTGCTGCTCTCACACATGGTTTTTGCTCTTGGGGAGACACCTCAATGCCTTCAAAGATTCATGGAATGGTTTTAAGTTGGAAGGGACCTTAAAGACCATTGAGTTCCAACTCCCCTGCCCTGGGCAGGGACACCTCCCACCAGACCAGGTTGTTCAAATTCCCAACCAACCTGGGCTTGAACCCCTCCAGGGATGAGGCATCCACAGTTTCCCTGGGCAACCTGGGCCACTGTCTCACCTCCCTCACAGTGAAAAAATTCTTCCTGAAATTTAATCTAAATCTACCCTCCTCTAGTTTGAAGCCCTCAGCTTCTGGGAAGCTGTAGAGAAGTTTCTGCAAAGCGTAAGGTCACAACAGCATGTACCTTAACTCTTCAGCTGCTGCTTCCAGGACTCGATCCTTCTTCTCCACAAGGCTGGACATCTGGGAGAGCTTCTCCCTGAGCAGGTTCAGTTCTCGCTCTTGCTGTTTCAGGCGGCTCAGGTTCTGCTCCAGTTCCACTATCAGCTCCTCACTCAGCTCCCCTGAGCACACAGCAGCTTCCTGGGTTTCTGCCTGTCTCATCACCCAGCCCCGGTGGGTCTGCAGTTGCAGGCCTCAGTGAAATGGCGTTCACATATATGTCCCCTTTCCCCACATCACCATCACTTAGCCAAGGGCAGGGAGGAATTCCTCTTCCCAAGGGGAATGGCCCACCTGCTTGGCCCCAAGCATTTATTTCAGGATGGAGACATCTATTTCCCATGATCTGTGCATCCCCACTAGCACCCACCTCCCTTGTTGTTGCTGGGAAGAGGGATGGAAAGATGGACACCGGTCAGTAGGCTTCACCCACCTCTCATGTCCGACATCCTGGCTCTGGTTTCCCCCAGCTCTTTGGTTAGCACAGCAATTATGGCCTCCTTGGACAGGAGCACCCTCTGCGCCGCTGCCAGCTCCTCCTGGAATTTCCTGAGATAGATCATGGCAAATCTCACAGCTCATTTGCAAGACTCGTTTCACTGAGCCTGTGCACGCCTTCCTGAGCTGCACTTCATGATTTATACATACACAGCACTTGATTCACTGCCTTTCAGTGCCGTGAGTTCATGGCTGCGGCACTGGGACTGGTCAGCTCGCTCCCTCTCACCTGGATCCCTCTGGATGGGACAGCTCCACAGACACCCTCACACTCTGCCCACCATCACTTTGAGCCTCTAAGCACCTAAGTCCATCTCATCCTGGTAAAAGGGCTCTCTCCACCATCACAGGCAAAAATCTCAGGACAAGTCATCCCTTGGTTTTTCCCTAAGCTCTCCCAGTGATACCTGCTCTTCTCCAAGTCCCTCTGACCAAGAGCACCACCAGCAAGTGCTTCTTACCTCAGACAACAGTGCGACGCTGTGACAGGAGACACCTCCAGTGAGGCTCCTGACACTGACATGCGAGCATCGCCCCCAGACCCTACAGGACACAATAACAAAGGCCAATGCCTTCTTTGTAACGCATTTTGATTCCATTCTTGCTTCTGCAACATATATCCTTTCCTTCACAGCACCTTTGAAGACTGAGGACCATCTGTTTTGGAAACCTGTGTCTCTTAGGCTCCACTGTTCAGACAGTTCCTTACATCCTTCCTTGCCCAGGATCACTTATCCCTGGGTGCAGCCCAAAGGGCTGCCTATTCTCATCATTTTAGAGAGCAAAGAGCCATTCCCCAGTGGGAAAGCCCTGCCTCTGACTGCAGCCCCCAAAGCCACAGAACAATATCCTGCAACTCCCTGTGTGACGGCTTCTTTTGGGACTGTCAGGGCTTGTCCTGCATTCAGGCAAACCTCAAACCAACATCTAGCTCAATGGTTTCCACAGCAGCAAGCACACTACTCCATCTCTACATAAATTCCACTTTCCCAGTACAGACTCATCTCGTACAAACTTTTGCTACCTTCCATTTTTTCCACAAGCGCTGCCTTTTCCTCCTCCAGTATCTTCTGCTGCTGCTTGGCCTCCAGCAACCTCTCCTCTAAAGCCACAATTGTCAGAGCATGTTGCTTGCTCTGCTCTTTGTATTCCTCTGTTTCTTCCTGCAGCTTCTGCCGCTGTAACTCGTTCTTCTTCTGAACGGTCTTGAGCTGCTCCTCTTGCATGAGAACCTGCTGCTGTAACATCATCTAAGAAAGAAGATGTGGGATCTTGGTTGGAAGCATCACACGCATTTTCCTTTGGGATTGTGATCGGCATCATCTCTCCTGGCTGGCAGTCAGGAGGACAGAGGAAAGGGAGGGATTTCAGGGAGAGGGGAGACTGCTGTTCTCTGCCCCTTCGGTGTCAGGGACCAGAGAAGCCTTCTTCACCAAAACCATGTCTATGCCACGTCCCCAGGATGAACACAAGGGTTGTTGGAGCTACCTCTCGTGTCACAGCTTCTTCCAGGTTATGCAGGGCTTCCTTCAGTTTGCACTCTGAAACCTCCTGCTCCTTTGCCCTCCTTTCATTTACCTACACAAGACCATTACCAGCAATAGAGAAGTTACCAAGCTTGCAAACCCCCACCATTCTCTCTCTAGATATGCATCTCTCTCTTTGGGGGAAAAAAAACCCTACCACTGTCCATGGATGGCCCATGGGCCACCATGCTACAGAGCACTTTCAGATTTCTTTAATCCAGGTGTAAGCAGTTCTGCTTTACCTCCTGCGCGTGCCACTGACCTCAGTCAAGCTTCTCAGGTGGGTCTCCAGGTCTTGGATCTTCTTCTGTTCCTCCTCCACAGATTGCTTGCATTTGTCCTTCTCCTGGGCCACAGCGCTCGCCAGAATCTGAGAATCGACAGCCCACAGTTTCAGTTCAGAAAAACAGGCATTGTTTGGCAAACGATCTTGACTCCAATAGGAAAAGCAACCAGGAAGGTCACTGCTCTGGAACACAGGCTTGTTATGGGTGGCAACCTGGGCAGAACATGAGGCAACCTGATGAGGGAGGAGATGAGAGCATCTGGGAAAAGGCACAGCAGAGACACCAAGGAGGAGGAGCCACTTTGCTGCTCTTCACCTCCCTCCTTAGAAAACCTGAGGCCAGGAAACAACTGTTCGTGAAGCAACAAACACACAAGCACGCTAGGAACCACCTTACCATGCTAAGCCGTCCCCACCACTACATGTACAGCCATACCAACACAGCAGGACACTAATTCACACCTTCCATGACATTATATCCTGCTCAACTGAACTGGGCTTCCCCGAGACTGAGGGTGACCCAGTAAGAATCTGCCAAGGCAGCCACCCCCCTGGCTCCACAAGGGATCAACTTTCCCAGCCAAAACACCCCTGGAAGGGGTTCAGCTCGGGGAAAGGTGGGAGCAAAAGGCTTGCAATGAAGCCTACCTGTGCCTGCTTTCAGTTTATCACCAATAATGCAGTGCCTTCCTAAATGCCTGTATCCTGATGGTGCTCCGGGCTTACAGCTTTCTCCTGGCTTACAGGCAGGAAGAGAGGCTCTTCCCGGGCCAGAGGAGGCTTTACTCCCCTGGGTAGTGGGAGCAGTGCATCCTGCCATTACTCAGATGCTCCCCCACTTCCACCATGGGTACTTTTGGGGGGTTACAATCACCCACATCATTACAGGAGGAGAGCTGATGTCCAGGCTCTTGGGACCATGCACATAGACATTTCAGGGCTCAAGTCTTCCTCCTCTCATTAGGCAACGTTAATGCAGACACCTATTTTTCCTGCATAACGCCTTTTTTCTCCCAAAAGCCAACCACGCCACCATACCTCTTTTCTCTCTTTGTCCTTTTCCGATATAACTTGCTGGATTTTTATCTGTAGCTCTTGCTGGTGTTTTGCTTCCAGCTCCTTCACCTGCTCCTGCAGCAGAGCTGCCTGAGACTCTCGGTCCCTCTCTAACTGGGCCTGTGGGGACACAGCAGAGAGACCCAGGAGACACAGGGGCCACATCAGCAACAGTGCAAGACATAAACCTCCTGAGTGCATTCACTACCAAACAACTCAATGAAGAGAGACACCCTCCGCCTTCGCCACGTTACATGGTCACAGACACCTTGACAGGGGGCTCCGTCTTCTCCTTTCCCCTGCAATTAGTGCAGATCCAGGAACCACTGCTACAGAACATTCCCAGTTGGGGTCCCAAACCTGCTCGATTTGGACAAGTTGGCCCATTAAAAAAACATCCCCAGCCACCTCAGCTTATGGATGTACACAGTTCTGTACCTGTAACATGCGATTCCTCCACGCAGCCTCCTGACTCTCTGCCACCAATCTCCCCAGAGCAGCCACCAGCCCTGCAAAAGCCACCAGCGTCTCACTGTATAGGGTGCTCACAGATCCCAATTATATATATATAAAAATATGAGACATATATACAAACACACACACTGGAGCATCCTTAGGGTCCTGAGGACTCCGCTTGCCCCCTGCCAAAGCTCCCTTTGGCCACCACTGACCTTAAGTGCTGGCCCTCACCACCCTGTTGCCTGTTGGCAGGGGTCCACGTTCCTCCACAGGCAGGAGAAGGGATCACCACTAACCTTCCTGGACCGTCACCCCCTGCACTGGCTGGGATAGCCAGCAAACACACTCAGTGTGGGTTCCCCTCCAGAATGGGCCCAGTGGACGTGCTGGTGTTGGGGAAGGAAAGACCCGTGGCAACACTTCTGCCTTGCATTCACAGACTCTCACTAGCCTGGAGACCCTCACTAGCCTCCTGGCTATGGAATTCCAGCTCTGAGATCCCCTCAGAAAGGCTCCTATAGACCAGCTGAAGGTTTCTCCTCTGTGTCTACCACAACCAGGGCACATTCCCAGCACCGGGAGCTCGCTGCTGCTACCGAGACATCACTCTGCCTGCACGCACAGCCTGGCTGCCTGCTCCCACCAGGAGACGTGTTTTCCTTGTCACAGGCTGCCACCCGCTTTGCTGCATCACCCTGTCTTCTCTGAACCCAACACTTCTGCAGGAGCCGAAGACAGCTCGCTGCTGCATGGTGTTCCCGGTGCTATAATTACCCCTCTGCTGACCACAGTGGCCTCACAGCTCCTCCTGTCCTCGCACTGAGGCCACAGCACACCCTGCGTGATGCCCAAGGCAGCCAGAAGAGCGATACTTCCCCTTCCCCATGCTGCTGTCACGCACCAATTACTCCTCTGCAGCGACACTCCACGACACAGGATGCTTTGACACAGAGCGACACTCGGCTTTCCACTCACCCTTCACCTGAACCTGGCTTTGGAAAACTCCTCACAGCGACTGCTCTGCTGCTCCACGACAAGGGTTGCAGAGGAATCACGGATTCATAGGTGGGTTTGGGTTGGAAGGGACCATAAAGATCACCAAGTTCCAACCTCCTGCCCCGGGCATGGACACCTCCCACCACACCAGGTTGCTCCAAGCCCCCTCCAGCCTCGCCTTGAACCCCTCCAGAAATGGGGCAGCCACAGCTTCTCTGGGCAACCTGTCCCAGGGTCTCACCACCCTCACACCAAAGAGGTTTTTCCCCACATCTCATCTCAATCTCCCCTCTTTCAGTTTAAAACTGTTCCTCCTCATTCTAGGGCTCCCCTCTCCCCCATCAAAAGTCCCTCCCCAGCTTTCCTGGAACCCCTATAGGGACTGGAAGGGGCTCCAAGGTCTCCCCAGAGCCTTCTCTTCTCCAGGCTGAATACCCCCAACTGTCTCAGCCTGTCCCCACAGCAGAGGGGCTCCAGCCCTCCCAGATTCTCTGTGGCCCTCTGCTGGACTCTTTCCAACGGGTCCATGTCCTTTCTCTGCTGAGAAAGGAAAAGAAGGACAAAATAATTTGTGACACCGGGACAAGGGGATCAGATCTCAGCCCTTGTCACAGCCACAATCCAGGTCAAGAACAATTTCCTACATGCCACCAAGGATAAAACCCGCTATGACTGAGCCACCACGACATCAGGTCCAGCACGTCCACCACAGGCAAAGCCTGCAGAGTCCTGATGTGTGGCACTGGCACTGCAGGCGCAGGAGGTAAGAGCAGGCACACTGCTCAAGCACACTGACCCCGAAGGAAAAACTCGCTCCACGGGTGTCCTGGGACAAAGACAACCATCAAAGGCACCAGCTGATTGACTGCCATCACAGCTTGCTACAGTGGGGATGCAGGGAGGGACCCAGGCTGCTAAATGGGGGGCTGCTTGCATCTCATCTGAACCTTCATCACCCCTACAATCACTCTCAGACACGAGTCCCACAAGAAGGCCCTCTCCTAGCACCTCGCCAGCTGCATTTGGTCTGGGGAAGGCTGGTGGTGTGACATGCAAGCAATGCTCCCTGCTGTTACCCCCTCCCCTCCTTGTGCTTTGCCCCCAGAGGTTTCTTAGTTACCTGAGATTTGCCCCAAAACAGGGGCCTACCATCCCTAAGGGGTGGCTCACACTGGGCTTTCTCCTCTAGCTAGCCAAGACACCCCACCTGGACCAGTGTCCCCCACCCAGACACCCAGTAGGACACAGACCTTTGCTGGAGACCTGCAGGTCCATCCCTGCGCTGGCCAGGAGCTGCTCTGCACCCTCCAGCCAGGACAGGGGGACACGTGCCATTTCCACCACCGCTGCCCTGATGGCCAAGATGGGGGGGTCATGGCACACAGCCTCCAGTCTCCCCAGCTCCTGTCGCAGGCTGTTGCTGCTGCAGGAGCTCCTTAGGCACACCTGGAGAAAACAAAACTGCTGAATAATCTACCCTCCATGGTTAGAGAGCTTCTGGGACTTGGAACACAACACAACATCTCTGAGAAAAGTCCTGGATAAAACCACATGAACACATTGGCACAACATTTCACAGGTCGGTAACTTGGTGGGAACACATCCTGGCCAGCCCAGGAGAGAACACACTTCTGTGACACCTCCTATTTCTTTCCAACCAACACTTTCTGGGGCTACACTCACCTCTGGCACATCTGGAGAGCTGCACACCAGCCAGCACAGATTCACAAGTGTGTCTTTTGACGTATCCTCAGGCCAAAAACATGCCCTGTGCCACTTAGTGCCCACCTGCTACTTGGTCATCAGTACCTACAGGACTGACCTGGAGCTCCTGCAGGGATTTCTTGAACACCTCAACACTTTCAGACAACTCCTTCTCCTTCGAGAGCTGGAAGCCTAATTCCTCTTGTAGGCACTTCTCTCTTTCATGACTTTGTTGGCTTTTTTCAGAGATCTGCCTCACCTTCTCTATCACCTGGCAAAAGCACAGGAGGGAACAGGAGAATAAGGCCTTATATTCACACCCTTTTCCTCAGGAGGGACCATGGATTCTCTCTGCAAGCAGTGACTGAGGCTTGCTGCAAACTGGAAGCCACATCTCGGGCTTCAGGAGCCCACTGACTCCAAAAACAAGCAAAAAGGATTGTGTCTCCACATCCTGGAGCAATATCATTAACCTGGGAGAACTGCAGCATGATTTAGGATCTGAAGAAGCTTTGCTGCAACCAGCAGTTCTGTGGATGGAGCAGGCACTGTGGCCATTCTGCTGTGCCTGACTCGAGTCAGGTTGGGCTTGGAAGCATGGAACACCTCCATGTGCTGGTAGCCATACTCACCTGCTGCTCCGTCACAGTGGTCCCTGCAGCTCCTACTGCTTCTGGAGAACAAGCTCGCAGCACTTGGGATTTGAAGGACTCCAGCTACGGCAGAGATAGACAAGAGGGAAACACAACTCTCCAAGAGTTGATACCAACTTTGTCTGCTCTACCCAACCCTCAAGGCATCAGTGCAAAGGGCATCCTGGTGCCTGCCATCTCCATCATCAAGACCCCACACGTGCTCCTGCCCTCCCCCCTCAGCACATGGCTTTGGTTCACGCACCTTCTTCACCACGCACCTTCACAAAGGGTTCCCCCACTGACCCTCCTTGGACCCCAATGGCTCATACCATGCCAGCAGCAAGTCCCTGTGGTGTATCCCATCCCTTACATTGCCTGCAAGCTGCACTGGGTGACCACCAGCACCACGAACAGGGGAGGTTGTCAGCTCCCCACAACCAAGCACAGTGTGACTGTTGGACATCTGCTGCCTTTCTGCTACAGCAAAATTGTTGTTCAGCCTAGAGAACAGAAGGCTCTGGGGAGACTTCTCCCTACCTGCTCCCTGGCCTGCCCCACATCAGCTCGCAGCAAGCGCTCCCTGCGCCCCATCTCCTGCAGCTGCAGCGCTTGCCTGGCACAGGCTTCCTGCAGCTCCTCCTCTGCCTGCAACCAGGAAAGCATTTCCATATCAAAGCCAGACCTGAACATTCCTGCCATCAGCACTTCCACCCTGGCTCCCCACTATTCATCACATCAAACCACTCCAATGAGGGCTTGGGAATCACTGGAGGGAACCTTTTTGCAGTGGGTGGGTTTGTGGCATCGGACACTGAATGCCACTCTTTCCCTGGATTTTGTCCCTGGCCCATCATCCATCCTTGACTTCTCTCCACACTGCTCCACAGGGCAAGTCTCTCCTTCCCCCAAGGCTCCATGGCAGAGCTCAGCACATTTTGTCCTCCCTGGGGCTCGCTGGCCCTTGTCCCCACCCTCTGCCACCCCATACCAGGCAACCCAGGTTCCTGCTGTGCCAGTCCCTCCTGCTCTCCACGGGCTGCTTACTTTGGCTTTCTGGACCAGCTGGTCTTGGCTCCTCTCCTGCTCATCACGATACTTCTGGACCTCCCGCCGCAGCCCCTCCAGGTCGCATTCCAGCTCCCTGATACGCTGCAAGAGTGCCGGGGTCTCACCACAGAAACTCGGCGTTGCTTCTCTGGGGGACTTTAACCCATGACCTATATTTTTTCCCCACCTACCCCGTTTCATTACACCCAGAAATCCCCTTCTAATCCACATCGACTGTGGTTACACTGGTTGTCAATTGGTCTTTCAATCTTATTTCTGACAGCATTCTCCTGCACTGCAATGTAGAGTCAGAATTTTTAGTTTCTGTTTCTCTGGTTTGCTCTGCACCTGAGGTGCCTTCTGTTCCAGGAGTCTATTCCAACTCCCTTAAAATCCCCAGTTATTCAGTCCCTGGATGATGCATTCCCTGCAGCCGCTGCCCTCCCGTGAGCTCCATCACCCCAAATGACTTGAGGACTCGCCTTTCGGGATGCAAGAACTTCTCGCTCTCCATGTTCCTGCTTCGTTTCCTCTTTAATTCTAGAGCACTAGGATGAATGGCAAACAAGGAAAAAGAATACATCAGGGCAGGCAGGCAATTTCTGTCACGTCTGCAACAAATGTCAACAATTACTTAAGTGCTGTGGCCCAGCTAAGTGCTTAGATGCCTCAGATCCTTCTCAGGGCTCAGCACTGGGACCATTTCTGTTTAATGTCTTTATTGATGATCTCAATAAGGACAGAGAGTATATCATCAGTAAGTTTGCAGAGGACACCAAGTTAAGCGGGAGTGTTGACCTGCATAAGGAGAGGGAGGCTCTACAGAGAGACTTGGATAGATTGGATGGATGGGCCAATGTTAAAGGGAAGAACTTCAACAAGGCCAAGTGTCAGGTCCTGCCCTTGGGCCACACCAACCCCATGGATGGCTACAGGCTTGGGGAAGTGTGGCTGGAGCTGCCTGGCAGAAAAGGATCTGGGGGTTCTATTTGACAAGCAGCTGAATATGAGCCAGTAGTGTGCCCAGGTAGCCAAGAAGGCCAAGGGCATCCTGGCTTATATTAGAAATGGTGTGACCAGCAGCAGTAGGGAGGTGATTGTCCCCCTGTACTCAGCACTGGTGAGGCCACGACTTGGCGGGCGGTTGGACTAGATGGCCTTCAGAGGTCCCTTCCAGCCCAACCCTTGAGACAGGGTTTTATGGCTCCTGGGGAGGACCTTGGCACGGGTGCTTTGTCAGTACAAGCAGCTACCGTGCTTCCAGCAACGCAGGGTGCTCAGCACCCAAATGTAGAACAAGGAGGGCGATTCAGCTGGGGCAGATGACACTGCTCCACAGCCATGGCCCCCACCTTGACACCACCACAGCCCCATTGCTGCTACCTCCCAATGGAACAGCTCTGCACCTTCAACGTGGGTGCAGCCAGAACCCTCGGGTTCCACCAGCCACCCCAATCATTGCTGAGGTCCTTAATGGAGAGAAGCATGGCCCTTCTTGTCCTAGTTTCCCACGTTAATCCATATGCCAGGCTTTAAATAATTGAGCCCCTCCTGAGGGATAACCTTGGCAGACACGATTGCTAGCTGGTTGTCTTTTTCTCTGCTTTCCTTCTTCACTTTTTCCACTTCTTGCTTGAGCTGCTGCATTTTCTGCTCCTTGCCCACAATCTCCCTCCGCAGGCTGGCCACCAGACCTGAGAACAACAACTCTGGTGAGAGGCTCCCCAGGCTCATCCCTGCCAAAGCCCTCCAGCCACTGAGCGACCATATTCCCTTTTCAACCACCGTCATGCTTGGAAAGCTTTCGCCACGCCACGCTGGACACGGCTCTGTGACAGCATCACTAAGGAGGTCCCTGGAGGATAAGCAGCCATTATGGATCCATTTCTGCAGCCTTACTATGTCAGATCCCCTGCCTTGGTGCCTCCTCCCTTGCCAAGCACTGATACCACTCCCTTATCACGGGAAATGCAATCAGGCACGACAGTTTGGCTACGCTGAACACATCATGAAAGCTAGTATTTTGTGTACATATGAAATTCCTCATGACTGATAACTGCTAGGATAAAGGCTATTGGACAAGGTGGTGGTCCAAGGTGGCCTTGTCAGCAGCAGCTTGTGTGGGCAGGGTTGGCCCAACAGCTCAGCGTGCCCAACAGGTCTTTACACACCACCACTGCCGACTGGCTCGCAGCCTGCCCTGCAAGGGGTGCTTGAGCCCTTTTTCTCCTCCCAAAGCCCATCACTCGCTGCCTTCCATGCCCAGATTGTCCACCACCCATCAGGTCAGATGCTGCTTGCACCTCCTGCAGAGCTTCAGGATGCAGAAACAGGGGTAGGACAATTTCTATGAGCTGCTACACACGATTTGCTGCCCAGACAGGTTTCCCACTGTTCACTCATTATCACAAGTCAGCCCCAAAGTGCTTCATGTCCCTCCCAGATACACCACCTGCAGCCAAAGCGTGATCCCTCTTCACCTTCTCGCCTTCTTTCCGCAGCCTCCCAATCTCCAGGTCTCTCTCGTAGAGGGAATGGCAGAAAATCTGGCTCGAGCCTTTCTGCAGGCTGCTGACCTACAAAACACATGTTCGCCCGTGTTCCTCCCCAGATCACTTGTTAACTTCATTATAGCCTCCTTGAGAGGGGGAATTCTTGGGGCAGTGTGGCTGGAGCTGACTGGCAGGAAAGGATCTGGGGGTGCTGGGTGACAAGCGGCTGAACATGAGCCAGCAGTGTGCCCAGGTGGCCAAGAAGGCCAAGGGCATCCTGGCTTGCATACGAAACAGTGTGACCAGCAGAAGTATGGAGGTGGTTGTCCCCCTGTACAGTCAAGGATACCCCTTGAGTCTGGTGTCCAGTTCTGGGCACCTCAACCCAAGAGAGATCTGGAGGGGCTGGAGCGAGCGCAGAGGAGGGACATGGAGGATAAATCTGATGAAGAGCCATGGAAGGAGCTGGGACTGTTGAGTTGGAGGAAGAGGAGGCTGAGGGGAGACCTCATCACTCTCTGCAACTACTTGAAACTGGAGCACCAACTGGAGAGAGGTTGGTGCTGGTCTCTTCTCACAGGGCCAAGGAGAGGGAATGGCTTCAACTGCAGCAGGGTAGGGTTAAGCTGGCCATGAGGAAAGAGTTTTTCCCAGCAAGAGTGGTCAGAGCCTGGACTGGGCTGCCCAGGGAGGGGGTGGAGTGCCCATCCCTGAGTGTGTTTCAGAGTGGTTGAGATGTGGTGTTGGGGGATCTGGTGTAGGGGAGACCTTTGTAGAGCGGGGCTGATGGTTCAACTCCATGATCCCCAGGGTCTTTTCCAACCTGAATGATTCTATGATTCTATGAAATCCAGTGCCTCCAGGTCACATGCTGATGGGGCTGCTCTTTAGCATCCTTGACTAACTCTCAGCATTCACTGCTTCCCATAGTCTGACCTTCAATTCCTTCTGGCCATTTACACTCAAATCCTAATATAAAAGGCACGGAGAAGCCTCCCATGCCAGGAATCCTTGGCTGGGCCCAAATGACACTGCTAATGCAGTAGCAGACAGAAACACCAGCAGATTTATTGCCTTCTCACAGCACACAGAGTTACCACTCACAAATGCTAATTACTCCCTCTTCCCATTTCTGCTGCAAAGACGGTTCTTACTGTCCCTACTGGAAATGGGGAGTGGGAAACAGTCTGTACCATCCACTTCGGCACACCAGCGCTGCACAGACAGCACAACTACGCTTCCCACTGCTCAATTGATTGGTTCCACGCAGCAATTACTGGAGGGTATAGAAGAACTGAGGCACAGGTGGAAGAGGTTTTCCTCAGAGGAGGGAAAGCTGCTGGGAAGAGAGGCCCCGCACATCGTCTCCCCTCGGCACAGTAACTGCAGCAATGCGGACAGTGCCCCTTTATCCCAGCAAGAACCCGCTCACCGAAAGCCCCTCTGTGACACACAGCCAGGAGGAGCCTGAAGCATTTCACCACCTCCTTCACACCCAGGATAAGGACAGGAGGGCAGGATGGGATCGGGATGGGCTGGTGAAGATGACCTGCTGCCCACCTGCCTGCTTCGTGTTGGACCAACACCTCAGATCCACGCGTTCCCCTGGGCTGGGGATTCTCAGGAGGACTCTATCACTGCCTCTCCTGGATATTTTCTGAGGTTTTACGAAACATGAAGGTGCACCATTCACGCATCCCTAGGCAGGACAACTATCAGCCCGTTCTCCTCCACCCAGCTGCCAGTTTTCACCAGGACATCCAGGCATACGCTGCCTTTGGGATAGGAATTGCCCCAGCAAATGCAACCATGCAGCCTGCTCCTGTGGCAAACAGGGCAAGTCGGGGTTCCAGGTGTCCAGCCCATGGCAGTTACACGTGCCTTTCCACTGCCAAAGGCTGGTTAAGCTTCTGTCTCCCTCTCCAGTGCCACCTTACAGACCCTACCACATACATGGGACATTTAAGTCCCAGCTTCTCAAAGGGAAACCTGCCCAGAGGGCAAAGCTCCTTTGGTTCCCGTAGTTGCCATACCACCTCCTAAACACTGCCTGTTGCATTCAGAGTACATCAGTATCAGAGAGGTGTTTTCCTGCTCAGTACCCACCAAAGCATTCAGTACCTGTTCCCTCAAGGCTCTGATCTCCTCCATTTTGGCTCCCAGCTCTCGGTCGAAGGTGAGCAGCTTCTGGGTCAGCTCTACCTCGTTCCTCGCCGCCACCTGAGCCAGGGTCTTTGCCATCGCTGCGATCTCATCCTGCAGATCTCTTATCACTGTGTCTTTCTGCTTTGATACTGTCTCCATACCAGAGAGGTGACAGATTTCCTTCTCCAGTTGCAAAAGGTTCTCACCCTGCAGGCCATTATGTCACTACAACTACCAAGACACCAGGCTGCCTGTTCCCAGGGGGTACCAAACCCATGGCCATTGACTGGCATCAACTTGTGTGGGGCAGTCAACATGTTGGTAGGGAGGGAGAGCACTGAGAGGGACCTGGACAGTCTGGAGACAGGGGCCCATGTCAACCTCATGAGGTTCAACAAGGCCAAGTATAAGGTCCTGCATATGGAGAAACCAGGGCATTCCCAAACACAAATCCAGGCTGGGAAGAGAATGGGTGGAGAGCAGCCCTGAGAAGAAGGACCTGGGGGTGCTGGTGGATGAGAAGGTCATCCTGAGCAAGAACTGACAGCCCAGAAAGTCCCCCGCATCCTGGGCTGCATCCCCAGCAGCACCACCAGCAGGGCAAAGAGGGGGATTCTGACCCTCTGCTCTGCTCTGGGGAGACTCATCCCCCACCAGAGCTGCCTCCAACTCTGGGGACACCAACGCGTCCAGACAGAAACAGACCTGTTGGAGTGGGGTCAGAGGAGGCCACAGAGATGCTCCAAGGGCTGGAGCTGTGAAGACAGGCTGAGAGAGTTGGGGGCATTCAGCCTGGAGAAGAGAAAGCTCCAGGGAGACTTTAGAGCCATTTCTAGTCCCTAAAGGGGCTCCAGGAAAACTGGGGAGGGACTCTGGATCAGGGAGGGGAGCCCTAGGATGAGGGAGAAGGGTTTGACACTGAAAGAGGGGAGATTTTGCTGAGACATGGGGAAGAACTTATTTGGTGTGAGGGTGGTGAGACCCTGGGACAGGTTGCCCAGAGTAGCTGTGGCTGCCCCATCCCTGGAGGGGTTAAAGGCCAGGTTGGAGTGGGCTTGGAGCAACCTGGTGTGGTGGGAGGTGTCCCTGCCTGGGGCAAGGGTGTGGGACTGGATGGTTTTTAAGGTCCCTTCCAACCCAAACCATCCCATGATTCTATGACTGCATGGACCTGCTCGTCCTGGCTTCCCATGTTCCATCATGCCCATGTCTTCCAGCCACCCAGCACTCCCCCACCCACAGGAGCAGTCCCCTTTGGTGGCAGTCCCTGCACCCTGCTGGGACGCATGATCAGACACACAACCCTGGAGCAGGACAGGGATGGAGTCCCTCACACATTCCCCAGCATCACCTTCTCCCGTGGGAGTAAATCCACGTCTTGAGTCCCCAGGGAAGGGGCTCGCCCAGCAACACCCATACCATCGCCTGAGGCACTGGTCGAGACTGGAAGGAAGCAAATACCACAGCCCAATGTCAGCATGGGGACTGGCTGCAGGCTTCAGTTAACATTTCTTGCAGTTTCCATCTCACTTGGCTAATATCTACTCTAAGGCAGCAACTACTTTCCAGACCATGAGGTCAGGTCAAAACCAAGGAGAGACATCAACTGTTTGACACCAGAAAGACAGCGGTGCCAACAGTCTGCACACCAGGGAGGGATAACCATGATCCAACAAAGCCTCAAGGCACAGCAGAGAAAGGCTCCTCTGAGTTTCCAGCCTTGCCCAGCCCCGCAGAAGAAGCTGTGCTTTGCTGGCTTCCCTCCTGCTCACTGCCATCAGTGTGGTTCCTTTGGGCTCCGTTCCCCCCAAAATCATGTGTGTACGTGCTACCTTGGGAGCTTCCTTCTCCCTTCACTGTGATTTCACACTCTGCCTCTCCACACATCTTTATGCGCTGCCGCCACACGCTGTACTTTAACACTTCACTGTTGACTTTGCATTCATCAGGACTGTTAAAACAATCCAACCCCAAACCAGAAAAACAACCCGACTCTGTATCAGGCCATAAAAAGCTACACTCGTGGCAACACTCTCATTTCTCCAGCTGTACTACTCCCTGAAAGACTTGCCTCTGCTCCACTGCTGCTGTATTTTTAGAAGCATATCAGCTGTGGACCTAGTTTAAAGTTCCTCAAGGCAGCCAAGAAACTGCACTTCAAAGGAGGAAACAACATCACTTCAAGCAGGAGACGGGAATAAGTGCATGACTCACTGGCACAGATAAAGTTAGTCATCGCCCTTCCTGCTCACACGCAAGGGAAAAAGAAGAGGAAATGTCACTCTCTGCTACAAGGGCAATGGCATTCCCCCTTGGATGTCACAGCCCAATTGCCACCGAGGACCACACACGGTCTCCCATTAGCTCCACTGGGCAAGGGCTTGCACCCAGTTGCTGCCAACACTCATCACTTCTCAGCTGGTAGCAAAACTCCACTCAACACTAATGGTGCTCAGAGAGGGGAGACCAGGCTCTGGACCACCAGGTATGGCATTGCGGAGTACCTGTCCTCACCGTGGAGCTCCTACTGAAAGCGTCTGGTGAGACGGTGGTGGCCATACTCCTAGCCCAGGCACTCAGGGGTCGCTTCTGTGGTGGCGGATGAGGCACGTGGCCAGCTGCTCCTGCAGCCCACCGTCCCGGGGAGCCAGGGGGACGGTGCCACTGCAGCGAGGGGGGGTGGGGAGGAGGTGCAGGAGTCGAGGGTTTGGGCTCTGCCACCACCTGGAGCTGCCCAGTCCATGCCGTGAGACGTTTCACAGGGGGATACGACATCTGCGGTGGAAAAAACCCAACCACATTATCAGTAAGATTTGAGGAAGGTTTTTAGCCCCTTTTGGTGCCTGAATTATCTCGTAGATGACCCAGGTCTGCGTGGAAGCAGCGTTTTAGACCTTCCCATTTCCTTCCCCAAGGACCCCAACGGCCCGGTTTCACGTCTCCCCAGGCTCACACACAAGCGCTCCCTGCCCCCTCATTTCCCCCCAGCTTCCCAAAGCCTCTCATTGCTCTCTTGGCTTCCCATGGCATCCAGCAGACCTCACGTGGGGCCCATCAGACAGGTAATTAGGACACTATCTGCTGTCCTCCTTGGGAGTAGAGCCACCATTAAGGTCACCTATGTTTGCTTAGGCATAGACCTCAATTACAAGGGCTAAACTAAACATCTGCCAAGGTGGCCTTGGCATCTCACTGAAAGGAAGCCCAGGACCCCCAGCACACATTCCCCACTACACCAGCACCTTGCCTTCTCCCACACACTGGATTCCACCAGGGCTGACGCTGCCCTGGGTGCTTGCTCAGGGCTGGATTCCACCATGGCATCAGGCTACCCCTTTCTGGGCACTTCTCCTGGGCCCTGAGGCACTGCAGGGATGGGACCTCCTAGCTGGATGGTGTTCCCCTTCACAGCATGTTCCTCTAATACCACCAAAAATGAGCCAGACTTCCCTAGATCAGACACCATCACCTCTGCACAGGACGCAATGCAGAGGTGTTTTACTCTCTGCAGTCAGCAGGGTCAGGCTTCAAAGTTCTTCCAGCACAGGAGGATCAGAGAGCAACGAAGAGACACCCACAGGGCTCCCTCTGTGTCACCATGCAACACTGCTTTCTGCCTGCATCCTACACATGTACTTTTGGAAGTCAGAATGCTGACAGCTCCAGCAACAACACATTTACCACCACCGGCACCCTGGCTGCTCCAGCTTCACCATGCAGCTGGGATTTTTCATTCTTTTCCCTTGGCTGAGGCTTTCTGGACAACTTTGAACTCAGCAGGTCAACTTGCTCTACCAGGATTCTTGCCATGACCTCCAAACCCAGCATGTGGGTGCATGAACCAACTGACTCCAAAGATTTAGTCATACACAGGCGCTGTGACTCCCACTACCAGGCAGGTAAGACCCATCCTTCCAGGATTCCATCTCAGTGGCACGCAAACATTTATTCCAAGGAATCCTCTCTCTTTTAAAAAGAGCTCTGGTTATTCCCACTGTTACAGCTTTAGTGCAGCAGCCATTAACGAGTTAGCTCAGCTATTTTGTTTACCTCACCCATACTGAGCATTATTTCAGCGATTCCTGAAGTTTTAGTGGGCACTTTCCACTGCTCACATTGAAAAAATAAACCAACCAACCCACCAGCTTTAGGGACTAAACCCAAACTTTAGGTCAACTGGCTTTAGTGCTGTGTGGGGCTGATAGGTACTAAAAAAACTAAAATTAAAATGAAAGAACAACAAAAAAAAGCCTGCCTGGGTGCAGTCCTGAGTGCCCAAGTGATGTGCTTCTAGCAGGGGAGTTGGACAAGGTGTTCTCCAGAGATCACTTCCAACTCTGACAATTCCCTGATTCTGTGATGACTAGTTTCTAGGATTCCTCAAGAGCCAGAACAATACAAATAATACCAGATCTTCCCAATCCTTACCCACACCATACCTCAAAAGCCCCAAACGACCTCCAAAAACATCCCTAAAATTATTTTTTTCCCCCAGCGACAGGGAACCACCACTATGTTTGACCACTTTCCCAAGTTCTAACTGCTTTGGGCTGAGGGAGCTGGGGGTGTTCAGCCTGGAGAAAATGAGGCTGAGGGGAGACCTTCTCGCTCTCCACAACTCCCTGAAAGGAGGGTGTAGCTGCGGAAGTCGCTCTCTTCTCCCAAGGAACAGGCCATGGGACAAGAGGAACCTGCCTCAAGTTGCACCAGGGGAGGTTCAGGTTGGAGATCAGGAACAATTTTTACAGGGAAAGGGTTATCAAGCCTTGGACTGGGCTTCCCATGGCAGGGGTTGAGGCACCATCCCTGGAGGGATTCAAAAATCAGGTCGACATGGTGCTCAGGAACATGGTTTAGTGATGGGGTTTTGTGGTCAGAGTTAGGATGACGGTTGGACTAGATGTTCTTAAAGGTCCCTTCCAACCCAGACGATTCTCTGATTCTTCTGCCCCCCAAAGCCAGCCGTGCTGCCCTGCCTGTGCTGTGCCGAGCACCGCGCTTCCTCCAGCCACCTGCTAGGTCGCACCAGCTTTGATCCGAACCCCAACTTCTCCCTTAATAAGCAGCTTTTGAGGAAACAGAAAACCCAAAGAAAGAAAAAGGCCATTTTCCCGTCCTACCTTCGCCCACGTGCACCTCGCTGTTGGGAAACCCGCCCCGTCCTTTCCCTTTTCCCCACTGAACTGCCCGAGTTTCTTCAGTAGAGGGAGCTCCAGCTTTTCATTCCCACCCATTCTCCTCCCCCAGCCTTTCCCAAGGATTCCCCCCGCCCC
>VZTM01032989.1:27863-73108 GCA_013400555.1 Jacana jacana
CCCAACGCTTCCCCCCCCCCCCCCCCCCGACCAGCCTGGGAGGCCTCATCCTGTTCCCGGGGCATTCCCTGGAAATGCACCCACCCTTATAACTGGAGACCCCCGTCCACCTTTAACTGGGGAGCAGCACCCCACCTTTCCCAGGATACCCTTTCCCTGACCAGCAGCACAAGTTACTTGGGGAGCCTCATCCACCTTTCCCTGGGGAGCAGCACCCAATTCTGCCCTGGGGAGTCCAACCACTCCCCTCCCTTGGGCAACAGCACCCACCCTTAAATGGGGAGCCCCATCCACCCTTAGCTGGAGACACCCATCCACCTCTGACTGGGGAGCAGCACCCCACCTTCCCCAGGGTACCCTTTCCCTGGCCTGCAGCACCCACTGTTACTTGGGGAGTGCCACCCACATTTTCCTGGGGAGCAATACCCAATTCTACCCTAAAGAGCCTCATTCATCCTTCCCTCAGGACCCCTCATCCAACCTTCCCCAGGCAGCAGCACCTCATCCTTATCTGGGCACCCTTCCCTGGCCAGAGGCACCCAAATCCTCACCCAGACAGCAACACCCACTGTTACCTGGGTAGCACCATCCACCCTTCCCTGGGGAGCAGCAACCCATCCTTCCCTGGGGAGCCCCATCCACCTTCCCTGGGGAGCAGCAACCCATCCTTCCCTGGGGAGCCCCATCCACCTTCCCTGGGGAGCCCCATCCTTCCCTGTGCTCCCTTCCCTGGCCAGCAGCACCCTAATTCTCACCCAGACAGCAGCACCCACTGTTTCCTAGGTAGCCTCATCCACTTTTCCCTGGGCAGCAGCACCCCAATCTCACCTGGGCAACCTCATCCACCACCAGCTGGAAGGACGCTCCCCCTGCGCCGAAGCGCAGGATATCCCCTGGACTCACTTTCACGGCTGCATTTTGGACCTGGCAGCCATTGACAAAGGTGCCATGGAGGGAGTTGAAGTCCTGAAGGATGAAGCTGTTGTCTGAGGTGGAGAACTCAAGGGCTGCGTGATGATCTGCTACACCTGCGGACTAGGCACGGGCAATCAACAGGAGAGCAGGGAAACCTGCCAGGAAGCAACTCAGATTTTGCTAATTATTGGTTAAACACCCTTCTCTTTGCTGCAAAGCTGGGTCTATGCACATTGGGAGCCCCTGTATTTTGCATAGAGGACCCACACCCAAACCACCACCCCTTTTACTAGGGTGGGCTTCCTCCCCCCTACCTGCAGGATGATGTCGGCCCCTCTGTGCCTGCCGATCGTTGTGGTGCGCGGCTTCAGCTGAAAACACCCCTCCGAACTCTTTAAAAAGGCTTGCATCCTCCGGCCCCTTCACCTGCGCGGCTTGCATCAAAAAAAAACATAAACTACTTTGTTTAGCAACACCCTTCCCCCCCAACTCCCACCCAACACACACAACTGAGCCCAGAAGGACTTCACCCGCTCCTGCACTTGGAAGTTGTAACCAAAATAACCCAAAAGTGGCTCCTGCCACGGCCGTAGCCTTGGAAACCCCGGCCACGCTGGAGCTGCTGCCCTCCCGGGTGCATTCCTCCCTTTGTTTTCTTTTCTTTATTTCCCCTCCTCCTTTTCCCAAGCAACTGGCATGGCAGCACAACACAGCCCCACGCCGGCCACGGCTCTTGCCAGCAGGTGCCACACGCGGGAACATGTCCCCAGGCATCCAAAGAACTTGGGCCCCACATACCCACCCAGTCCCCACTCACCCACTTGGTCCCCATGTACCCAAAGATCTTGGTCCCTGGACACCTAAAGGACTCAGTCTCTATATACCCACTTGGTCCCCATGCACCCAAAGGACTTGGTCCCTACTCACCCAAAGGACTCAGTCCCCATGAACCCAAAGGACTTGGTCCCTACGCACCCAAAGGACTAGGTCCCCGCTCACCCACTTGGTCCCTATGCACTCAGTCCCCAGGCACCCACAGGACTCAGTCTCCATGCACCCAAAGATCTTGGTCCCTATTCACCCAAAGGACTCAGTCCCCATGTACCCACTCGGTCCCCACACACCCACAGGACTCGGTCCCCATGCACCTACTCAGTCCCCACACACCCAAAGATCTTGGTCCCTACTCACCCAAAGGACTCGGTCCCCATGCACCCAAAGGACTCACAGGGGGCTGTGCAAGCTGCCAGTGAACATTTCCACACACCCACACCCATTTTTGGCTTATTTTTAATTTAACGCTGTGCACGCACAAACAGGTCTTACAACCTCAGGCCATGGGATAAACACCGCTGCCTGGCAACTGGGGACAGGTCTCTGTCCTGGGCTGCCACACGCTCTTTTTCAGGAGAAAGAAGATGGGAAAAAGCCCCACCACCGTGCTCTGCTAATCCCCATGGCTTTCCCACACTGCTTTCTGGATTCTTCTAACAGGATTTTGCAGTGCCGTTGACTGGTTGGAGGCGGGGTAGGGGGGCAGTGAACTGGGCACAGCTTGACCACCTGCACCCACTCACCCACCCCCGAGCCCCCAAAAGGGTTTTGGGGAGGAGGGAAGCACAGCAGCCCTATAATGCCCCAAACCACAGCGTTTCCCTCAACCCCAGGACTGTGCCATACACAAGAGACCTCTAATTCATTTGGAAAAGCAGCCCAGGGCTGCTGGAAAGGAGCCTAAACTTCATATTTTCTTTAAACAGCAAAACCCCACGATGGATTTTTGGACCAGCTCTGCTCCTGTGGGTGAGAACTTCCCACAGCATCTGGATGAAGGACATAGGCAGCAGAGCACACACCCACCCTCCGGCCCAACTCACAGGCAGAGGGGCAGCAGGAGCTGGGGCACCATGCCCCAGAGTGGCTACTGGCCCCCACCAGGTGGCAAGTCACCGGCTGGTCCGTTGGGATGCACAGCCATCAAACCACAAAAGGATCCACAAAAGTCCATCCACAAAAATCCTGCAAAGAAAGATTTCTTGCTATTCCCAGGGTTCCTCCAGTGTTTGGTAGGAAATGACCTTCAACCCCGGGTACGTAACCCCAGGGCTGGAAACACATCCCCTACCAGGGTGTCTCAGCCATCTCCATCATCCTCCCCTTCAGGAAAACCCGCTCTTTTACAATCAATCACAGTGCCACCATTATTTCACAAAAGGACAAGCCACAGTCACAGCTTTGGGAGCTCTCAGGCTTCTCTGCCTCCCACCTCTCCCTCCTCTGCTCCCCACATACCCTCAACAGGAAAGGTATGCAGGTACCCAGAGAAGCTCATTTAACCATTCAGGCATTTTTTTTTCATCATTAAAACATCAGTCACTGCTCGTTTCACTGCGGTCACTGCACTTGGACGTCACTGCTCTGCTCTTTTTTTTCAACTCTCTTATTGCATGAAATGTTGGGAAAGATTCTTCTTTCACCATGTTCATTAAATGGGGCTTTCTGGTAAAAAAAGCTCCATGAAACTCCAACTCCCAAGCTGCCCAGGCAAGAGGCTTTAACCCATTAACCTAATATTTACACAGTTTTTCTAAGAGAACTGTTAAGATTTGCATTTCTCCCCCAGGGAGAGAGGACTTCATACCTTGCCTTCCCGAGTTGCTCCTGGGAGATGACTTCTGAGGAGCTGCACCACCTTTCCAAGCCCTCAAACAAGAATAACCACCACATGGTCCAACCTGAATGATTCTATGGGTCCCCTCAATCTGGGGTATATTCTTCTACTCTTTTTCTTTCTCGTCAATAAGGGACTCCCTTCTTTAATGATGTTATTTTGCCCATGGGGTATCGTGCCTTCGGGGCACAACAGAGTGACATTTCTGTGACAGACAACAGGTATTCTGAGATGCAGTATGAAGTGAGCAACCTGGTCTGGTGGGAGGTGTCCCTGCCCAGGGCAGCAGGGTTGGAACTTGATGATGTTTAAGGTCCCTTCCAACTCTACCCAATCTATGATTATATGAAATAATAGGTTAACAAGAGAAACTGTCACATGGATTTGGACCAGCATCTCCTCCTGGCCTTTGTTTTGGCTCATCTCACACCTTCTATCAAGAATACTACCATGTCAACCTCTGCTGACCCATCCATAACTACATTAGTATCAGCATCACACCAATACAGCCACTTCTACACCAGCAGCCCAGGGGCAGACTGACCACACCGACATCTGCTACCAAGTCACAGCAGGTTCTGCTCTCTACCCACACCACCAAAATTTGGATTATTCGAGGGAGCCCAGGGCTGATCATGGTGACAACTTGGTCACCGACCACTTTGCTCCTCACCTGGGAGGCGGCGTGTGGCCGGGATGCCCATGGAGCAGCATCCACCCAAAACCAGCTGACCGATTCCACACCGCTTCGGCTTCCACACCTCAGGAAGGGCCCACCACGCACACACACACAGAGACAAACACAACATACAAAATCTTTATTTACCAGTGGTCTGCTCGCTTGGCATGCTCAGCAGTCCTCTCACCCCACACACCTCCTGGCCAGGGAGGGGGACACTCAGTTCCCGACACCTCCCCGCCCCCAACACCCTACCCCGGATCGATCCGTGTGCTTCAAACAGGCTGTCCCTTTGCATCCCAGTGCAAAACACAACAGGAAAAGCAACCCAGGCAAGAAATCCATCCTCTCCCTGAGGAGCACAGGGCCCATTCCAGCCCCCTGCCCACCAGTAAGCCCAGACCTCGGCAGGAACCGGGGCTGGCCCAGGGCTGCCATTCCAGTTCCAGCCCAGGAACAGCACCACACTACACCAGCAACACGTTCTCCCTTGCTCAGGGCAGAAAAGGCACCAAAATAAGGAGTGCTGCCCTTTCTCACTTGGAAAATCCTGGATCCGTACCAGTTCAGTGGCTCGAGAAAGTCTTGCTGGCACAAGGGGGAGAGAAGGCACATTGGGTGGTCCTTACTTACACCACCACCAATCACACTTCCAGCCTTCATTTACTCCAGAGCAGCAGACCTACTGGCACTCAGGTTTCTTTCCCCACAAACCCCAAAGATGGGATTTCTTTCGCCAAACCCCATCCCGGGGAAAGCCTGTCCTGTCCTCACGTTGCTGCACAAGGCACTTGTTGTGTCCTCCACATCGCTGCTTCCAGGGACCCCCAACTGCTTCCGCACCCACAGACCGAGCCCCTCTTGGTGGGGTGCGGGGGAGAATAAAACCCAAGCTCAAACAAAACCCACAGCAGCATTACAGATTCCCTTTTCTAAGTCATTTGCTGGCTCTCTGGCATTTTCTCCTGGATCTCCTCGTACTTGGGTGGTGGGGTCAGCGGCTCTATCGTGATAGGGGCGGTGCTGTTCCCCTCCGAGAGGTTCAGCCTGATGTCCTTCAGGTGCAGCTTCTCTGACTTGATCCTCCGGACCTTCAGTGGCTTTAGGCGCTTGCTGAGACGGGAGTTGTGCCAGCCAGACTGTCGCTCCATGCTGGGCTCCGGGCCGGCAGCGCCCGGTGGCTGTGTGCCCTCCTCCAGCCCCGCCAGCGACTCGTAGGAAGGCAGGGAGATGCTCATCCTGTTGCCCCTCTCCGAGTCCCTGGGCTGAGAGTAGCCCGTGTTCATCACCTCCTCGTAGCTGGGGACATAGTACTGGGAAGACATGTCTTCGTCCTCTTCTTGACTAGAGGAGGGGACAAAAACATTAAGGCTATCAATAGCTCATCCTTGCAGCTTCGCTGCAGGCAGGGGTTGGACAGGAGAGAATAAAACAACTCCTCAAAAAAAAAACCTTACCAACTCATTCCTTTTAGATTACAAGACCTGATCAACCTCATACCTGTATTCAGACATGTTTTTACCTCCTTGTGATGCACATCTGCCTTTGATCGTGGCTCCCTTGCACCACAAAACCTTCTTACATGCTGCCCAGAGGTAATTCCTCCCCCCAGCAAAACACTGTCTTCTCCCTCTTGACACGTCAGTCTAAATACATTTGAAAGGGACATCCCTGCCTTTGCCACTTGAATGTCTTTTGGGTTGGGTATACCCCCCTGGAGTTTTAATGCCTGGAGGTTCAGCTGTGCCCTACGTGCCCATCTACACCACAGGTACCTGCACACATACACTGGGCATTACTTCAGCATTTGGAAGTTATCTTTAGAATCTAATAGGGAAAACCAGCTTTCTGCACACACAGGGTAACTTCTCAGCCCTCTCCTAGGGCAGCTCTCCCCTGCAGCGCTCCCTAGGCAGCAGACAGTGTCCCCTCCTGCCACCTCCCTCTGTCCCCATGTCCCCCTGGTTTTGCCCTCCACTGGGGACTGTGCCAATTCCCTGTGCTGCTTGAACCTCTCTTGTCCCCCTGTGGGCACCCAGACGTGGCTGCCCTGGCAGCAGCCTTTGCTCTGCCAGTTGGAGTTCCCTGGGCAAACTGGAGAGCCCCGCATGCAGACTTTCACTGGGTCAAAACTCCATTTTTCCATCCACTGCCACCCTCTGTCTGTACCCAGCGAGTCCCCACATGCCCCCCAGCTCCTGCTCCCCTCCCTCTAGAGCCCCTCACCCGGCTTCTGGCACTAGTCCTGCTCTGCCACGTTAACCATTAACCACCGTTGCCAGCGTTCCCTCTCCCCAATGCTGCCTCCATAGCCACCAAGGTGCCACCAGGAGTGACATGTCCCAATAGCACAAACTTAAGCATGGCTATATCCAGACCCCAGCCTACACACAAACAAGGCATCCTTTCACCATAAATGCAGCTGGAGACATTCCTTCCTTGAACAGACCCTTGAGCTCTGAAGGGTCTTTGAACCCTGAACCATGAGATGCGCTTGCCCTTATTTTAGCATGCTTTGCTATCAGTCTTCCTCTCCTTGCTCCTGACCTCCTCAAGGAAGGACAACAGCTCTTGTTTTGATCCACCACTCATTCCTGCTCCCTTCCCTCCCTTCCCCCCCCCCAAAAAAGCTCACCTGTCCTCCTGGTGTGAGGGCTCTACAGGTGTTGGGTGCTGAATGCGAGGGATGTCCTCGCTTTGCCTCTTCTTGTCCCGGATGTTGAGGCAGATGGAGAGCAGCAGCAGCAGCACACCCGCTCCCACCAACACGTACGCCACAGAGAAGGTCTTGCTCTTCAAAATTCCCCCCGTGCCACGGTCGGGCTTGCTGCTGTTGCCAGCGTGGGTGATGGGTTTGTCAGCAGGGCCGAAGCCAGGGACCAGGTTCCAGACGGCCATGATGATGCCCAGCACCAGCATTCCCAGTCCTATGGCCGTCAGGGCGTAGTGCGAGCCGTTGGTCCGAGACTGGGCCATCACTCCCACTGCTGGCTGGCCACTGGCCGGGCTGCCCCCACCTTACAGCAGGGTTGGGCTCAGGGAGGCTGCGGTCCAGCTAGCATGCGTGCGGTCCCCTCCCCGGGCAGGCAGTGAGCTCTGGGAAGAGAGGGAAAGCAGTGGTTACCACAAGGTGGGATGCAGAGAATACACAGCTCCCACAGCTGTAATAACATGTTTTATTCCACCTAATGCTGAAAATCTACTTCCAGTGTGTCTGTGGAGAGCACATCAGGACTCTTTAGCCTGGAGAAGAGAAGGCTGAGGGGAGACCTTCTTCATGCTCACAAGGATCTGAAGGGTGGGACGAAGGAAGATGGAGCCGGACTCTTCTCAGTGGTTCCCAGTGACAGGACAAGGGGCAATGGGCACAAGCTGGAACATGGGAAGTTCCATCTTAACCTGAGGAAGAACTTCTTTGGGGTGAGGGTGTCAGAGCCCTGGCAGAGGCTGCCCAGGGAGGGTGTGGAGTCCCCTTCTCTGGACACCTTCAAGCCCCTCCTGGATACAGCCCTGAGTGATGTGCTCTGGGCAACCCTGCTTTAGCAGGGGAGTTGGACAAGGTTTTTCTCTAGAGGTCCTTTCAAACCCTGACTATTCCCTGGATTCTGTGATTTCATGGCAATCAGCAGCAAGATTCTTGCTGGCTCTTCTTTTGTAGCCCTTCACCACTTTCTCAGTTGTAATATCCACCAACCTCGGGAAAGAACCAAATCCCTAACATTTGCTCAGGAATTAGCTGACCCACCCCTAGGACAGTGTGACAACCAATCTCTTCTCAGCTCCCAAAAATCTGCCACCAAGAAAAGAAATTGAGTGCTCATAGAGACACTCCCTGCTTTAGGGAGCTGGTTCTGCCTTAGACAAACTTGCTGCTGCCAACACAAACTACCCTGAGACCCATCTCTGCTGGTACAACAGCTCCTCTTTCCCCACTGTTCCACAAGGAGCGGGGCTGATGGTGATGCTGGCTGCCTGCCCTGTAGTGCCTCCATCCCTGCCCAGAGAAAAGAAAGCAAAACCGCCCTTCTTCCCTTCTCACTGCCACAGCGAGCCCTTGCTACAGCCCCCACCTTGCTTCTGGCCAGGACTTGCCCACCCCAGTGTCACACGGGGTGGTAGCGAGTCCCCTGGCTGCCTCCCACTGACTGCAAGCCAGCTTGGGGCAGAGCCAGCATCACCAGTCCCCACCAGTAGGGCCAGGGCTGTGAACTACTCCTCCACCACCTGGACTAACAATCTGTATTTTCCAAGTCTCCAGGACTAGATGTGCTTCCCAAAAAGTCCTCCTTGAGGAAGTGCATCTCCTGGTCATCCATCACCCTGACCTCAGGTGGCGGGGAACTGAGATCTCTGCAGCACGAGCTGCCACATCGCCACCCCAGCAGCCTCCCAGTCCTATGTGCATGCCAAAACCAGTGTGCAGCTGCACAAAAGTGCCAGGTTTCCTTCTTTCTTCCCTGGCCCCAGCTTCTTCACGGCTCTGTGCTCAGAGTTGTCCCTGGGACTCGCTGCTACTGCCTCGTGCTGCCTCCACACTCACCCTCACCCTCCAGTTCCGTGGTCTCCAGCTTCACGTTGGCTTGTTTATCTCCAGCACAAGCCCAGTCTGCAGGGTCAAGGGCCAGAATAAACCAGCATTCCCAGAAAACACACCAGCTCCAGCTGCTTGCAGGAAAAGACACGCACGCAAACTCGGAGAGGAGGAGAAAACCATTAAGCAAACTTCCCCATCACAGCCTGTTCCTCTGGCACCGCTTTGGGGCGGGGAGGAGGGGGCGGAGACGAAGGGATGACACAGCCCTGACCCCACAGCAGGGTTGTGAGTGCTCACACAGATCCAGACTGGCCAAAGTCTGTGCTTCTGAGGTCTTTCTGGGGTTACTGGTGGAGAGAAAAAAAGAGCTGCTGAGCCCTGCCTGACGGGAGCTGCTGGCAGGCAGGCAGGGACAAGCCCGCTGATCCCCAACAGCACAGCTCAGCACTGTGCCCAGCCCCACTGCTGGGCTTTCCCCTCGGGAAAAGCATTCCCACCCTCCCACCCCTCCTCACACAGCCAGCCTGCCCCCAGCTTTAGTTCAGTCCAAGGAAAGAGGGGCTTGACGACGCAGCAAACCTGGACAAGGCTGTAGAGGTGGGGTAGGGGAAATCACATGAAGTTCAACCCAGCCAAGTGCAAGGTCCTGCACCTGGGAAGTGGCAAACCCAGGCACAAATCCAGGTCGGGCAGAGAATGGCTGGAGAGCAGCCCTGAGGAGAAGGACCTGGGAATGCTCGTAGAGGAGAAGCTCACCATGAGCCGGCAGTGCACACTGCCAGCCCAGAAAGCCAACCCCATCCTGGGCTGCATCATAAGAAGCCTGGCCAGCAGGTCAGGGAGGTGATTCCACCCCTCTGCTCTGTGCTCCTGAGACCCCACCTGGAGCACTATGTCCAGCTCTGGAGTCCTCAACTGAGAAAGGACATGGACCTGTTGGAACAGGTCCAGCAGAGGGCCACCAAGATGCTCAGAGGGCTGGAGCACCTCTGCTGTGAGGACAGGCTGAGGGAGCTGGGGATGTTCAGCCTGGAGAAGAGAAGGCTCTGGGGAGACCTTAGAGCAGCCTTCCAGTATCTGAAGGTGCTCCAGGAGAGCTGGAGAAGGACTCTTTGTCAGGGAGTTGGGGGGCAGGAAAAGGGGTAATGGCTTTCAATTGGAAGAGGAGAGATTTAGATCAGATACCAGAAAGGAATTCTTTGGTGTGAGGGTGGCAAGACCTGGCCCAGGTTGCCCAGAGAGGCTGTGGCTGCCCCATCCCTGGAGGGGTTCAAGGCCAGGTTGGATGGGGCTTGGAGCAACCTGGTTTTGGTGGGAGGTATCCCTGCCCAGGGCAGGGGGGGTTGGAACTTGATGATCTTTAAGGTCCCATCCAACTCTATCCGTTCTGTGATTATGTGATTGATCCACCACCAGGGCAAGGGCGTTGGAACTCAGTGAGTTCTGACAGAAAAGCAACTGTCCTAAAGGTCCTCACCCACATCCCAAGAACAATCACAGCCCAGCATCACATCCCACCTGAGCACTTCTGGTCCCAGCAGCAGCCTCTGCCCTCCCACACAAAGTCTTTGCCCTCTGACTGCCCTCCCCTCACCGTGCCCTGCCTTGTCCCTGCCAGCGGGGCACGGAGCATGCTGGGATGGGTGACACTTATGCAGAGCACTGTCTGCTTCCCAAAGGGCACACTCACTGCCCTTCGCAGGCTCAGAACGTCACCTATGGGAAAATCACACCATACATCCTCTCCCTTCATCCATCCCTCCTCCCAGCTGCACCAGCCATGCCCAAAACTTGTGGTGAGGACCACCAAGGCTCTGATTTAGAACCTGCTCCCAGCCCTGCTTCTCTTTGGGGGGGGGGGATTCTTCCCAATTTAGCTACAGGGGTGGCTGCTGGGTGGTTTTTTTTTTACCCCTTTATCCAAATGAACCAGAGCATTTTGCAAATGGAAACTGGCCAGAAGAGATTTCACTTGCAAACTCCTCTGATGGGTTTGGTGTTGGGAAATTGGGCTGCAGATGCAATGGACACAGCAAAAGCACACGGGCTGGCAACATTGACCCATGGAGTCTAAACCTCCCTGTCCATTCCCAATCTCCTCTGCTTCCCTTGGGCACCTCCTCTCCTGGAAGCAGAGAGGATTTAAAGCTTCTGCATCATCTCTGTGCCTGAAAGTTTTACACAGATCCCTTGCTGTGCCGCCCTGCAGCCCAGGAAAATCAGATTAAAGCAGGAGACTTGCCATCCAAGTCTGTCTCTCCATTGAATTAGCCCTTCTTTTGGCTTTCCGGAGCTCGCTCCTATCTCTGCTTCAGCAATAACCCTGTCCCTGACGTCAGCGTCCAGAAAAAGGAGCTGCTGCTATCTCTGTCTTGGGTCCAGCATCTCCCAAGCTGTCTGGACCAGGGAATGCAGACACTGGTTTGCATGCAGAAAAAGGGGGGGGGCAAGGAGGGGTTCAGGGAAGCCCCAAAACAACCACTGACTTACCCCAAAAATCTTGCCGTGGCCGACACCACATCTCCAAGGTCACATCTACTGCAGCCACCCTGAGCAGAGCAAACACACACATACAGCACTGTCCTCCCTGGCCCCGCAACACAGAAACCCCCTGCTCTGGGGCTGTGCTGGTTTAATAGTACTCAAGGGACTTGTCCTCTATCTGGAGCCCTGCACCCAGCTCTGGAATCCTCAGTATAAGGACATAGACCTGTTGGAGAGAGACCAGAGGAGGCCATAGAGATGCTCCAAGGGCTGGAACCCCTCTGCTGTGAGAGAGGACAGGCTGGGAGAGTTGGGGGGGGTTCAGCCTGGAGAAGAGAAGGCTCCAGGGAGATCTTGGAGCCCCTTCCAGTCCCTTAAGGGGCTTCACAAAAGCTGGGAAGGGACTCTGGATCAGGGAGGGGAGCAATAGGAAGAGGAGAAGGGTTTGGCATTGGAAGAGGAGAGATTTAGACTAGGTATGAGAAAGAAATTCTTTGCAATGAGGGGGGTGAGACCCTGGCCCAGGTTGCCCAGAGGAGCTGTAGCTGCCCCATCCCTGGAGGGGTTCAAGTCCAGGTTGGATGGGGCTTTGAGCAACCTGGTTTTGGTGGGAGGTATCCCTGCCCAGGGCAGGGGGTTGGAACTGGATGGCCTTTAAGCTCCCTTCCAACCCAAACCATACCACACTATGATTCTATGATTTCCCCTCATTTATTTACCAAAACTGCTCCCAAACACTTTCCTCCTGCACAAAGCCCCCGGCACCCAACCCATACTCTCTGTCCTTACACTGTGCCATGCAAGCCTGCTTCGTTCTCATCACCCCATTCCCACCCCACCACATCCCCACCGCCCCCAGCTCAACACCCACACAGAACTGCAGCTCCCCTTGGCAACCTCACCTTCCCATCCCACAGGTGAGCGCGATGGCCAAGTGCTCCAGCTTCCCCCTCTCTCCTACCCTCCAACCACAGCACGAGGTTCTCCCTGCACCCAGGACCCACCTTCCTCCCCACAGCACTGGGCTGGCAATGATTTACACCAGGATCTCCGAACCATTAAACTCCACCAGCATCGTTGCGAAGCCAGGGGGTACCTGCGACCAGACTCCTCCACCCTCAGCCTGGCTTCCTGCACCTCTCCGCTCGTTCTCCCAGAGCAAAGGGATGTTCCAGGACTTTCTCTCTGGATGCTTCTGACTGTTATTTCAGCATGGGTGGGTTTGGGATAAGCCCCTTCCTCGGGCACAGCACGTTGACACACCTAGATGGGCTCCAAAGGCTTTTGGCACAGGAATCCAGGCTGGGTGGCAGTAGGTAGCATCTCCCCCTCCGTGGTAGACACCAGCAGACACCCCCTCTGCCTTGACAGTCAGCCCCAGACCCCGTGCCGAATCTTGGTGCTTCCTGTAAAAGGCCAGCCCAGTGGAGGTGACTCAGGAGGAAGCAGGACACCCGTCGCTGCCCACGGTAGCGCCCACGCTCCTCTGCCCTCCGCAACCTTTGGATTTTCCCCTCCCATAACATCGCCATCCCGTGACCAGGATGGTGAGGGATGAGTTTGCAGGTCGGGAAACAGCACAGTCACAGGACGAGCTCGCCCGCGCTCGGCTCCGGGGCTTCTGAGGAGGAGTCATCAGAGCAGGTAGCCGGGGAACAACACATCCCTGGGGAACCTGCCTCCAAGGGCTGCTGTGCAACTCCAGTTGTACAACACAAGATCAATTTTCTAGCAAATTTTTGGGCAAGACAACCCCAACAACCGCACTCCAAACCTTCAAAGACCTGGAGCATGCCACATCTTAACTTAGTATAGGAGATGAGTGGAGCCCCAACTCTTCCTCTTCCCAAGCTGCTCCACGGGCTGGCAGTGGTTCAGCAACCTCTCCCCCCGCCTTCCTGAGTTACAGCCTCGAGGTCCTCCAGCACCTCCCAACAGCAATCCTCAACACACAGGAGATGAGTTGCTCCTGCATGGGGACTTCCAGAGAGCTTTGCACCTTCTGGATGTAGGCCTGGGTGTCCCAGGGGGTGTGGCTGGGTGAGATGATGAAGGACAGGGGGGTAACGCTGAGCCAGACCAGGCTTCACCCCACTGCCCAGCCTCTGGGGGACAGCCAGCCCCATATTAACTCCTGCAGAGCAGTGCCAGCACCAAAGACTTCACCTTCATGCCTTCTCATTAACCACCACCTTCCCTGCTATTTGGTGACCACAGCACATCCTCAGAAGCTGATTCCTGCAGCAGCAGGAACCTTGCACGGAGCCCTCGTGCACGGAGCCCTCGTGCACGGACTCAACCCACCAGAGCAACACACAAAAACCTCTGTACAGAATCAGAAAACCACCAGACAATATTTTCCTTTCTGGCTGTCTGCATTATACCTGCCCCCAGCACCAGGGATGTTTTTGGCCAGATGCTGCCCAGGGGATACGAGGGAATTCCCCCGCTCCAGCAGGGAAAGCAGCCAGAGGAACACCCAGAGATATCCAGCCGAGCTGGGAAAAGCAGCATTGCTGCCCATTCAGCCAATTTCCATCCATTTGGACAAATGACCAGCCTGTTTTAGAGCAGCTCCCCAGGGAACAGAGCGATCCGGAGGGACAACCCCATGGAGACAGCCAGGGCTTTTCCACGTTTTGCTGTTTTATTCTTCCTGCCAAGAGCGCGCGGGAATGCACCACAATCACCACTCTTGGGAGTCCCTACAGGCATTTTAAGTTCTTTCACTGCCTTTTTATTCCTCCTTAACTTTTATTTTCTCACCAACACCCCTCCTCCCCACTCTGGCAGACAGCACCCAGGGGAGCAGCAGCGTCGCTGTGCCTGAGGTGCTCCCCCTTCTCCCACTCCCATCCCAAAGGGGAGCCCAGGGCTCCAGTGCCACAGCTTCCTGCAAAAAAACAAGGGCATCCCAGGAAAAGCAAAAGCTGCCCTCCCCACTGCCAGGGCTTGGGATGCTGTGATCCTTCCTCATCCCCACCCCAGCCCAGCCAACCACCTCAGCCATGCTGATGGCTGCATAACATGGGGCTGATGAAACGCTCCACCAGCACAACACAGCACCCAGCCCTTCTCCATCCGACAGCACATACCACCAGCGCCCCATCCCTCGTAACTCCAGACACCCATCCAGTGGCCACCAGGTTATTGGTTATAACTGGGATAGCACAAGCCACACTGCCCTGTGCAGCGGATGGCCCTTAGCATGAACTCTGCCATTGAGGTATGGGAAACTGCCTTCCAGCCTCTCTCCTCTCCCCATAATTTCATTACAGCCATCAGAGCAGTGCTTGCTGCACAGCAGTAATGGACTCGGACAAAGAGCCCTTTTAAATTGATATTTATGGACATTTATTCCCAGGGTTAATGCTGCTGCAGCCACCGAGAGCACTTTGGCATGAGCTTACTTCACTCACCGCATCCCAGCCCACCCTACGAGCACCATCCTGTGGCTTTTCCCATGCCCAGCTTGCCTGGGAAGCTGGTGACAGCCAAATGCCCCACCCCCCCTCAACCAGGATCTGCTAAACCAGAGATAGAGACTTGGGGGCTTTTGCCTCTCTTCGGGCTGAGAAAGGGAGGTGAGCCAGCAGCCCTCCCTGTGCACCAGGCCTGGGAAAGCACACCAGGATGGAAAAATCCCAGCGCTTTGCCTTTGTCTCCTTCCTGCTTTCCTTTTGACTCCGCTTTGCACCTTTGTGCTTGGAGTTTTTGGCTTGTTTTATTTTCTTTTTTTACTTCTTAATCTGCTGTTTCCTGCCTGAGACAAAGCCATTCCTCCCAGCAGCCTTCCCATGGCTTTCGGTCCCTGACCTTCCCCAGTCTCCACACCAGCCACCACGCTCTCTTCCCCAGCCTTTCAGCGCTCCTAGACATTATCTGCCCCTCTCCTCTTCCAAATACAGCATTCCCACTCCCTTGGAACACATCCCAGCCCTCCTGGAGTGCTCTACATAGCTCCTGTCCCACCCTGGGAGCCCCCGCCAGCTTTACCTCCCCTCCCTCCAAGCCATTACATGCTGCCATCAGCCTCGCCAGTGCCACCTTCCTCATCCTCAGCCTGCAATCTCTGCAACATCCTTCATCTCACTGTGCCCCAGGACAGCATTGCTACTCCCTACGCTCTCCAGCCTTTCCCAAGGACCAAGAGGTTTTTGGGAATTACACTGGCAGAGAGGAGTCCACGGGGCAGAAAGGGAGTGCTGGGCGATGCAGGGGGAAGGATGGAGTCGGCTGGGCAGCCAAGCACAAAGCAGCAGGGTTTGGCCAGTGGGGCAACAGGTAATTTTGAGAGGGACGAAGCTTGGCCAGGGAATTACGCCACTGCACGCCACCTGCACAGCTCACACAGGATTTTTCGACGCTTCAGCAGCAACTTGACACCAGTTTCTGTCTAAGAAGTACCCCAGGAAGCAGAACAGGGAACGAGAACCTAAGAAATACACCGGGAACGCGTTCAGGAGACAGATACGTACCTGGGGTGCCAGAGGGATCCCTTCTGCTTGGCCCCAGCTTCCTGGGATCTCCGTGGGAGCGTGGCTGTGGGCAGCACCGTATAGCACCGTGGTCCCGAGCCACACTGAGTATTGTCAACACCTGGCTGTCCTGAGGGCACCGACGGCCAAACATTCCTCCTGCCTCAGGCACTTCTCTCCCTTCTCCAGGATTTTTCCACCCGTGTAATTACCCACAGATAAAATCAAAGGCAACTTGCATACTTCTGAGTCATTACAGCTGAGGACTGGGCTCCTCAGCCCCAGATCCACACCTTCCTCATTGCCACCCGGGAGGTTTCCCTTTCTGGCTGTCACACCAAGATGTCCAGAGTCTCGGATGGCTGCAGAACACTTAGCTACATCGCAGAGGGATGGATCCCACCCAGCAGCAGCCGAGGTCTGCACCAGAGGAGCCATAAGGAGCCTGAAATCTCACCAGCAGCTGGAGCCCAGCAGCTGAAAGCCAGGACCACAGCTCCTGGTGCAGCTTCACCTCACCCAGGCTCCACCATGCAAAGCCCAGGGAAGCCTCTCTGCAACAGGACGGGAGGTGGTGGCAGAAGTACTGTTTTTCATTTTGAGACAATATGGGGAAGAAACACACTGGGATTGTGCCCAGTACACACACCCACCCACACCCCCAACAGAGAGCTGGCTCACAGGGAGAAAAAAAAAAACCCACCCAGGCAAAGCTCAGCAATAAAGTCATTAAAACCCTCCCCCAGCACTTACAGGTCACAGTGCTCACAGAAGTCACGCTTAGTGCAGGTGGAACAGGGCCAGCAGCCTTCCTCCCCTCCCAGCTACCGGCCCTGGGCTACCAAAGCTCACAGCCTCCCCCCTCAAGCACCCACCTAATGGGGTTTCCTCCCAAACTGAGGATAAGGCAGTTTTTCCCGTGCCCATCAAGATAATACGGGAATTAATCATCGCAGCTGGCACGACGTAGGAACTTCCTAAAATAATTGTGCCCGTATCCCAAAACCCAGGAGGAGGGGGTGCCAAATGACTACACGCACTGGGTAAACACCCCCCTCCTCCTCATCTGCAGCATCCCACTCGCTTTCTCAGTGGGATTTCTTCCTAAAGCAACACTCGAGAGAGGTTCACAGATTTGCCGGTGCCCTTTAAAACTCCCAAACCACCCTTTCTTTTGCAAAATGACCAGGACAGGGAGGAACTGAAACGCCACGGGGTAGCATTGGGTTCACCAACTGCCCGGCACGGACCTGCCCTTGCACAGCTTTCCTTCTCTTTGCCTTTGTTTGCTTTCCAAACAGACTCACGCACACATCGTCCCTTGCCCCTTCCCGGGGAACTGACGTCTTTGAGCGAAGGGCCCGTGACGGCCCTGCCACGCTGCCACCCATGGGAACTGGCCACAGAGACACTTGGTGGGTTTGGCCGAGGGGGGGGGCTCATCTGGTCCCCAACTTTCTCTCAAAAAGCTGCTCTTTTCCCTGCTCTCAAGAAGGCCAGCCCGATACCCACAGATGAGGCGCCCCAAGCCCACGGTGTCACAAACAGGTGACAGCAGGGACGGAGACCCAGAACACCCTAAACCCAGCCCCCCCAACTGCTCTCTGCATCCTGCTTTGGGAGTGTTTTCCTCAAAACCTCCTCACGAGTGTTTTCCTCTTCCCGAGCTCCCGTTGGGGGTCCCTCTCTCCTCCCAAGGACCCCTCGGGGACCCCCCCACCCACACCAGCCACGTCTCAGACCCAACCAGTGCCGGGGATGAGCACTACAGGACTCCACAGAACCGGCTCCTGTCCCCAGGACTGTCCCATTGTCCCGGTCCCCGCGGGACCGATCCCAGCTCTGCCTCCGATCCTCGCCCCCCCACGTTTCTCCTCCCGGTTCCCCCTCCTGCCCCGTTCCAGTCCCACCCCGGGGGCAGAGGGTCCCGTCACCCCCAGTCCTGCCCCACGTACCTCCCCCGCTGCCGGCGGCGGGTCCNCACGGTGTCACAAACGTGACAGCAGGGATGGACACACAGGACACCCCAACTGTTCCCTACACCCTGCTTTGGGCATGTGTTCCCCAAAACCTCCTCACGAGTGTTTTCCACTTCCACCCCAAAGGGTGCAGAGCAGGGTCTCCCCTCCTCCCCGCTTTGCAAGGGCTTCCAGCCCCCCCATCCCTCCGAGCTCTTCCCCTCACCTCTCTGCACACCCGGCCCCAGAGGAGGCAGAGGCAGGGGAAGGAGGTTTGCTCTCCTGGAAACCCTTTTACAGCAGGTTACAGACTGATCCTGGCCATCACTGACACACAGAGCAATCATAGAACCTTTTGGGTTGGAAGGGACTTTAAAAGATCATCACCTTCCAACCCCCCTACCCTGGGCAGGGACACCTCCCACCAGACCAGGTTGCTCCAAGCCCCCTCCAACCTGGCCTTGAACCCCTCTAGGGATGGGGCAGCCACAGCTTCTCTAAGAAACCTCCTCCAGCCCCTCACCACAAAAAATATCTTCCCAGTATCTAAGAAATTCTTTGAGTCGTAGAATTAGCTTGGGTTGGAAGGGACCTTTACAGGTTACAGTCCAAATCCCCTGCAAGAAGCAGAGGCATCTTTAACTAGATGAGGTCCATCCCCTCTCCAGAGCAGCAGTTTCTCTCAGTATTATCTAAACATTCTCAGAAAGCCAGGGGGGAAATGCACAGGCTGATTTTGCTTCCCCTTCTCCAGACGGTCTGCATTTCCAGCAACAAGCAGCTTAAGTCAGGAAAGGGAGGTGCTACAGGGGTGACTGAGCAAAGTTTCTTCCTTTTCCCATGCTGGTTGTGCACGGGGGTGTGAAAGGGACAGATTCCAGCCTGCCCGCTTCCCGGGGATCCCTCCTGCACCACTTAATTCCTTCAATTCCTCCAATCCATCACACAATATATAAAAATTATCCCATTTCCCACACCTCGTCCCAGGTGTGGGTCAACGGTTGGGGCTGCAGGTTGTGTCACCCACTCCAAGCAAGGGTCCACCTGGTGCTCGAAGCATCACAGCCCCCGTTTCTAGCTTAAAAACCAGCTTGTGAGGGATCTGCTTGTGAAACCAGCTCGTGTCAACGAGCAGAGCCTTTCCTCAAACGAGCAGTTCCCAGCACTGATTGCAGAAACCCCGTTTTGAGGAACCACAACTGCTCACCACCCCGCTCCACGAGGCAAAGCCAACGTCCCCAACAAAGCTGGGCTTGTGCTCCTCCCCAAAAGGCTGGAAAGCGCTTTCATCCAGCTGCTGCCCTCTATGAATGCTCCCAGTTTACCACCGCTCCCAGTTAACCACCCACTTCACCGGGAAAGAGCCATCCTGAGTGAGGGCATGGCCCTCACCTTGGCTGCTGGTCCTGTGCCTCAGCCTCATAGCCAGACAGTCCCCGTGGTTTCCAGGCTGAACTGCAGGGACCGGCTCCTGCCCTCTCTTTGCCCCATTTTGGTTCAGACTTGACAAACAAACAATTAAGCGCCGCAGTTCAGCACAGGGTGACGGGTTTCTCCGGAGTGTGGAAGCAGGGAACCTCTGGACAGTTTCCCTGTGTATCTGTGATGCAAGTAATCAGTTTTTCCATGTGATATACACACAATCATGGCAAAACTGGGAGCCCTGGCACGGTGGTCGCAGCTAGAGGCCAGGCAACAGCGGAGGCCCCAACTGGGCAAAACCTGCTGCCCTTAATGCTGCGTTGTGTCCAGTGTCACCTCTCCCCAGCTCCACATTTCTCCCACACCCTGCCTTAAATACCAAACACCACCAAGGACTCCGTTTCTGTTGGAAATGACGCTCAGGGTGAGGTTTTGCCCCAAACCAGGAGGGGAGGAAAAAAAAAAAGCAGCATTGCTACACTTGCTGGACCAGCCACTGCAGTTTTTCCTGTCCCTTAAGCCCTGCAAAGTGCTTGCAAAAGCCATGGCAAAGCCAACACAGCTTGTCATATCCCCTCGCGTGAGTCAGCGCGCCTCTGCCCTGCCTTGGGGGCACCCACTGCATGGGATGCCAGGGTGGGAACCCCCCGGTTTTCCCTGCATTTCTCCCTCCCAGCACCATCCTGCATGGAGCTGATGGTATTTTCCACTGACTCACCTGTCCCAGACTCCTCCTCCCTGTGCACGGCAGTGCTGCCCTTCCCTGATCACCTTCCTCCTCTAATCAAAGGCCATCCTGAAGAGCTGTGCTATAAAAAAAAAAAAAGAATTACACATATATAAAGTTGGGGGTTTGGGGTTGTTTTTATTTTCCTTACACATATAGCTTTGCATTTTCAGGCTTGCACACCCACTCAGGCCAATTCCCCCCAGCTCCTTCCACCCCATATCAGACACCAACTTGTCACCTCCAGCAGCACCGTGGGGTCGGTCCTTACAGCAGGAGATTGTCTCCTCTGCAGGTTTGCTGCCAGAAAGCTGGAAGGAGGGGGGCAAAAAAACAACCCCCATGCTTTACACTTCAACTGTCTCTGGCCCTGCACGGGGAGAGCCCCAGCCAGGTCACCCACCCTGCAGAGAGGGGGACCCTGGAGAACAGCGAGCACAGAGGGGACATTCATACAGCAGCTCCTTGGGTTCCTGCTCTCTTTGCAAAGCTGAACAGTGGCCAAAAAGAATAACAAAAAAAGGCCTTTTCCATGGCAGCAGGCAGCTGCAGGTTTCTGTGTCAGCATGCTCGAGCTGTTTCAGCCCTCCCTTCACCCAGTTGTTCCCATTTGGGGGCACATTTCTCTCCTTTCCACCCCTAGCGCTGCCCACCCCAGCTGCTTTGCCCTTCTTTAAATTACAGGGGCCAATTCATACCCCTGGGAGGGCAGAGCCTGGATGGCTACTAACACACCTGCCTTCTCTGCCACATGCTTTGCTGTGGGCTAATGTATTTACCTGCGTCTCTTGGGCTCATTTTGCCTTCCTCACTACAGCAGCCATCCTGGCACAGGTATTTATCTATGGGCAGGTTGAATCCTTTCCCTGCAAAACACTCACTGCCTGGAAAAGGGTGGGCTGGTATCTCTCTGGGGTGTTTCTCCAGCCAAAAACGCAGGACAAAGACTTTGCTTGTACAGAAGCACCAAGGAGGAAACAGGAGCCCCCACCAGGAGCCATCGCTAGACAACAAAAGGGCCTTTCAGAGGGGCATCAGATGCCCCGGTGCTCACTGGAGATGCCAAGGACTCATGTTACCCAGCACTAGTGGCAGATATTGCTCAGAGACAGTTTCCTCCCCCTTTTTTTTCTTCCCCCTTTTTTGTCTGCTCCAAGGAAGGTGCTCAACAAGTACCTTCAAATCACCACAGCAAAGCCCAGCCCAGAGCGTAGCCCCATCCCAGGATTCCTCCAAACCCGTCCAACAGAGAGTCAAAAGCACTGCTCCGGGTGACACCCCACTCCTGGGGCCAGATGGCTTTTCCTGGAAAAGAACAAGCCCATACATTTGAGTCAGATCACCAGAGCCACCAGACTGCCTATCTACTAATAGTGAGAGTCATTTCATATGGTTAATTAGCACCAGAAACGTGACACATTGAGGGCTGGGGAGAATGCTCAGGTTTCTGCTCCCTCCATCCCTTTGATTTCCAGTCTCCCCAGGCTGGGGACAATCTTGTCCCAGGTGGCTTGCACTCCTCCATGAGAATCCTTCTCTGCCTCCACTAATTAATGCTGCCCCATTGCCCAGACCAGGAGCCAAAGACCCTGGGGTGACGAGGCCCTGACGTGTGGCACATAAGCTTGGGCTCAGGGGCCACATGCAGCCCCATCCCCAGCACCACCAGCCAAAACGAAGCTCCTTGCTTGCCGTGGCTACCGGTGCGTGGGTAAACATGAGCACAATATTTGCCAGGCACACCATCTGCCTGGGGAGCTGCTGCGCCGCTGCCATCTGCACCGGCAAGACGGCTTCGGTGGCCGTGCCACCACCGCCCACTCCCAGCAGGAGCCTGGTCCCCAAGCCCCAGCCCCACACTCCAGCCCAGGATCCTTTTTCCAGAGTTTCCCACAGGGAACACGGCACGTTTCCTGGGATGAAAACCCATCCCAGCCTGCTCCATGATGGATTCCCTCAGATTCCAGTTCCCAGCCCACACGTAGTGGTCTATATCGATATCTCTCTTATCCATGCACAGCAGATCCCCTGGGATCATGGGCTCATTCACACCCCAGTTCCCAGCTGACACAAACTGGTCTATATTGGTATCTCTCTTCCCCATGCATGGCAGAGCCCTTGGAATGAAAGTCCATCCCAGTCTGTTTCGTGATGAGTTCCTCACACCCCAGTTCCCAGCTGACATGAACTGGTCTAGACTGGTATCCCTTTTCCCCATGCATGGCAGAACCGTTGGGATGAAAGTCCAGCCCCTGGGATGAAAGTCCATCTCAGCCTGTTTCATGATGAGTTCCTCACACCCCAGTTCCCAGCTGACATGAACTGGACTATACTGGAATCTTTCTTATCCATGCACAGTAGATGCCCTGGGTTCATGGGCTCCCTTTGATCCCAGATCGCCAGCCTACCCACACTGATCTATACTGGTATCTCTTTCCTCCATGCACAACAGATCCCCTGGGATGAAAGCCCATTCCTGCCTGCTCCATGATGGGCTCCCTCAGACCCCAGTTCCCAGCCCACTTGCACTGGTATATACTGGTACCTCTCTTCCCCATGACTTGGTATCTGTTTCCCAGTTTAGAGAGCGCTTGCCAGGGCTGCCGGCTGGGAACCTGCCACACAAATGGGATGAAAAAGAGGAAAAACAGGACCCTCAGGAGTGTTTCCACAGCATCCTGCCTGGCCCAGCCCTGCGCTCACAAGGTGGAAGGATGCGACCTGTTGGCGTCTCCAGCCCTTCACTCCAGGAGCTCCTTCCTGGAGGGTTGGTGTCCCCAGGGGCTGCTGGGAGGTGTCAGGGAGGACAGCGGTTCCGGTACAACCAGTCCAACCACCGCCCCAGGTCACTCTCTGCCACTTCGAGCATGCGCAACCCGCAAACCAGGAAAAGGGCTTCAGTCAAGCTGCTGTGTTAATTATAAGAATAAACCCACTGCTTCCTCCCTGCACTGCTCTGGGGGCTTCTGAATCTCCCATCTGGGATGCTCTGGCTTGGTCCTGCCTTCCCAATGGTGGAGGAACCCCCCCTTCCCACCGGTGCAATGCGTGGAAGGGGGTGGAGGGACTTCTTTGTGTTTTTCTCGGGGCCTCTGTGTCCTGCGGGGTGCCATGGGGAAATGAGAGGCCCCATCAGGACAAGAGAGGGCCTGGGAATAGGAGATCCAGGGCTGGAAGAAGCTATGGTGGCATCGGGTGGCTGGACACACCGAGCAGAGGTTTAACGTAGTTCTGTGGAATCAGCAGCAGATGGCGAGCCATGGTTTGTGCCTGGGAATGGGAAATCACTCACCAGTGATAATAAAACTCTAAGGAAACCTTATTACCTGGGTACGGGGCCTGATGCAGTGTCCCAGGAGAGAGGGAGCAGAGCAACCTGGTCTGCAGCGCTGGTGCAGCGGGTGCACCAGGTCGGGGTGAAGAGGGGGACACAGTTGTAAGGACCCAACGCTCGCTCGGCAGAGCGGGAGGTCCCAAATGCCACACGGGGTGTCTGCAGCAAGGGATGCTTTTGGGCACTGTCACATCCCCAGGGACTCAGAAAGGCGTTTCCAACATCAGCTTTGTACAGACAAAGCAGTGAGAGTAGAAAACACCTTCAGGGACAACACTGAAAACAGGGGAATAAATAAACAGGGACATTTCCAAACTTTCAGCCATCCCAAGCAATAAGGCAGCAGCCCGAGTAGCAGTCCTTGACACCAGCATTTGATGAGATGCCACCACTTGTGGCCCCTGTCACCCACAGCCTGTGACTGACCACGTCTCAAAACCCACCAACCATCCCGACAATTCATTTAACATAGACAGGTTTAACTCTTTCATGCAAAAAATAAGGCAGGAGGGGTGAAGATCACCTGCCTAAAGCGATGGAGTGAGCCAGTACCAGGGCAGGATATCCCCCCCCGCCGCCTCCCACCCAGGACTCACCACTGCTTCCCATCTGCCACCTCTCAGACACCCCCAATCCACAGGGGATTCAGTGCATGGACACGGCGTGATGGGTAAACATGGCTCCAGTCTTAATGTCCCCCAGAGATGGTGGCAGGACTGTCCTGGCTGACTCACACCAGTAAGGAAGCTCAGCTTCCCTCGGGTGCCCCCCACGCCCCCATGCAGGGCACCTCAGCCACCCCAGGTACAACACCTTGGATGATTATTTTCCTCTCTCCATCTAAAGTCCTCGCTGGGGAAAAAGTACTTGTGACTCCATCAGCACAACATTATTGGGGTGAAGTGCAGGAAAAGCTGCAAGTCAGCCCTAAAATAAACATACCCCAGGTCAAACCCAAAACCCATCATGTTGATCAGGCCGTGGTCCTGCATCCGTGGATGAGTCTTATTTCCAGTCTGGAGCACTGCGGTTGTTGGTGGTGGTGGTTTGTCCATTGACTTTGGCCATCTCGACTTCCAGTCTGGAGTGCTGGGGGTGGTGGTTTGTCCCTTGACTTTAGCCATCACACCTCAAGCAGCCATGGAACCCTTCGGCCACATTCAGTGAGGAGTCTCGGTGGGCACAAGGGTGCCCAGGATGGCTGGGGCATCTCCTGCGTTGGGTTGCAGCTCGGGGACTGCTCACACGATGGCAGCATCGCAGCGTGCTGTGGCAGGGATGCAGCCGGCATGCCAGGGGGAGGCAGCAGACCCCCAGCGTGCCCACAAAGGGACAGGCAAGACAAAGCCATCGAGAGGCCACCCCTCAGGCCCAGGACATCCCCCCCATCCCCATGAACAGCAGAGAACAAGCCCCCTCCGCTCACCCCGGCTCTAGCACAGGTGACACCTGTGTCCCGGGGAAAGCAATGTCCCCAGGACACCCAGCATGGTCCCCAACAGCACAAGCATCTCAACCAGGACTGGTGTCACACCCACACTGCCAGATGGTCACCCAGAGCTCCTTAAACCATGGCTGGGGTGGGCGAGCACCCGTGCCCCCTCCCCTGCACCCCGAGGGGAAACGCTCCAAGTGCCACAAACCCCAGCATGGTCTGTGCCCGCTGTTATCTCTCAACAGTCACACTTAGTGCCACGTTTAATTCCCATTAATACTGCATTCCAGCTTCACGTGACAAGAGCTATGGAGCCAGCTGGCTTCTAGAGAGGTTTTTTTTGTTTCTTTTTTCTTAGCTCAAACTCTCCCCAGTTCATACTTTGGTGGCTCTTACCTGCTCTGAGGCTGCTCACAAACCCAGCAGGACGTTTCTGTTGGGGAAAAACAACAAAAGAAAGCAAGCAAGCGAGAAAGGTGCATCCCTTCATCCATACCCCCAGTTTTGAACAATGGGTTTTTGAAGACCAGAAAATCATCACAGGTCTTGGCTGAAATAGTCTTTTTTGTTGTTTTCGTTTTGTTTTTCCTCCTGGTCAATCATAGCTTGAGTCCCTCAGGTGGCTTGTACTGCAGAGAGTGGGGCCAGGGGCTTTCCCACCACCCCAGTGACACCAGCAACCTGAGAGCCCTGCACCACAGACCCTACCATCCTCTGCTTTGCTCCACCCTGCCAACACAGCCACCACCACTCACCCCAAAACCAGCATCAGGACACTCTGCAAGCGCTGCCACAACCCTACACCACCAGCTGTAAATTCAAAATAATATGAATTATCAATTAATCCATCCTTAATTAGTAATTTATTAGTAATCCTTAAATTAGTAATATATTTTAGTTAGTTATAGTTAGTCTATATAGTTTATATAGTTAGTTTAGTTAGTTATTAGTTAGTAATATAATAAACTATAATTAGTAATCCTTAAATTAGTAATTTATCTGCCAGCAAGTGTTAGAGCACTAAAATTTCTCCTTTTTCTGTCCCACCTGCTTTTCTTGGCATTACGTCCACCAGATTTGAGGAGAAACCACCCCCAATGGCTGTTCCCCCCCCCCAGCATTCCCAAATCTTCACTTACCTGAATTCCCTGTTTCATAGGGACGTGCCGACAGCCCCAGTCTCCCGCCAGGTCCAAGGGCTTGGCTGGTAGCTGGTCCTGGGAAAGGGCTGGACACAGCCTCCTCCTGCATCCCTCCCTCCCATCACCACAGGAACCCCCAGCTCGCATGGCAGCCAGGGCAGGGGTGACAATGGCCCTGCCCTGCACCCATGCGGCTTGTGCCCAGTGGCATGACAGAGATGCCCACTGGCCACCATCAGCCCAGGACCTCCATCAAGCAAGGAATTAAATGACGTGGAGTTCATCCATACTTTAAAATAAGCTTTATTTAGATCTTTTATAATTTTATATTTGCATCCATGCCTTCAAGGATTCTCCCCCGCTCACGTGGGGAAAAGTTAAATCTAATGTTACCCATAATTCATATGCTATTTATCGAAGTTCTCTCTTAAATAAATCATCCTCTTAGTAATTTTTAGAATTATTTCCTAATTTACAAAAAAAAGCTGAAATGCAAAGGAAACTACTTGGTAACAAGGAGATTGCTCATCCGTTCCGGTGGTTTATAGTTTAAGTTATAAAAACACATGGAGAACAAAAAGCAAGAAGATACACACACACCCCTCCCCGAGAAGAGAGAAGGAGAGAAGGAGGAGAAGGAGGAGAAGAGGAGAGAGAAGTAAAAGAAAGTAAAAGAAAGGAAACAAAACCCAACAAAAACACATTAAAAAATGCTTCTCTGCAGAGAAAGGTGCCACGGGACACAAACTCTGCCCTGCCATCCATCCCCTCCGTGGTCTCTCCACATCACCTCGTTGGCAGGAATACACAGCGCAAGGGCATTGGGGGTTTGGGGTTTAGTTGGGTGATTTAAGACAAAATACCCACCCCCCCTTTTCTTTTTTTATTCTTTTTTCCCCTCCAACCAAGGGTGCACGTATGGGCATTAAGAAAAATAATACATTATGATAGATAGCATCATTAAATAAATCTTAATACATCTTTTTTTTCTAAGAGCTTAAAATTATATGGTAAGCATTAAAGCATAAGGTACTTATCTTGGCATAAGCAGAGCGGGGTGCGTGTTAGTGGGAGAGGGGAAGAGGTGCTGGGGGCAGGGGGAGTGGGTATAGGTTTTGGGGGGCATTTTCCAGGGGATTTTGGAAGCACAAGCTCCACCTGTGCTTAAAAATCACCCCAGCACCAGAAAACAACCTCTCTGATGGGGCTTCGTACCAATTTTCCTGTCTCGCACCCCAAACCCCGACGCCCCCCAACACCCTAAATGTGGGCATCCCAGAGGGGGATACAGGGATATTTGAGGATATTGCCTTTTCCCCTCCCTCCCAGCTCATGCCAGATCCCCCAAATTTGACTCAAAGCAAAGGGTGAGCACCCCTCCACCCCCTCAAAAACAAAATTCCAGGGGGTAAAAAAACACAGTCAAAGCTTCCCCCTCCCAGCTTTCCCCACCCACCCTCTGCCCTGTCTGATTTTCCAACACATTTTGCGTTTTCCAACAAGTTTGCGTTTTCCAAGGCATTAAGTGCTCCTGGGGCATCTGGAACCCAGGGAGTCTGGGAAGGGGGGGGTGTCCATGGCTCCAGCCCCCCCCCCTCAACCCTCCCCAAACCCCCCAGGCAGCAGCTTCCCAGGACAGTTACAGTACAAACAACACTCTTCCTCCTCCCCTCCCCATCCCAACTGACATGGAAAAATATAAAAATCCCCCCCAAAAAACACACTTCTGCAATAATTTAGTTAGAATAGCTCCTCTGGGTTTGTGCAAATAAATTAAAACAACTAAAAAACAGAAAGGAAAACGTTAAAACACTTATTTCCAGACCGGCAAGCGGTAACAACCAGCCCGTGTTGCCTCCGCAGGGTTCGGTCAGGAAGACATCACAGCAAATGAGAGATTTTTGTTTGTTTGTTTTTTCTTGCTTTTTCTTGGTGTCTGTGTGTGTGTGTGTGTTCTCTCTTAAGGTCCCTCAGCTGAGCAGGTCCTTGGTCCCCGAGTGAGGATGTCCCGCGGGGCTGGGCTCCGGAAAACAGCGGGTTTCGGACAAAGGAGACGTCTCACAAAGCACAAAGTGCACGATATTTCTGGTATTTACAGAGACACAGCAGTCCTTCAAGTTTCAAGTTTTGTCAAAAGAAGGAGGAAATAAAAACCAGGGCGACGAAAAAAACCAAAAAACCCCAACGACAACAAACAAGAAGAACAAAAACAACAAAAAAAAGAACACCCCAACAAAAAACCCAACCAACCAAACCCAATCCAAACCCACAAAGGAGGTACTGGAATGGGGAAAATAAAAACATTAAAAAAAAAAGAATGACGACAAGAAAACAATAAAAAAGCAGGAAGTGGGGTTGTGTGGAAAACTGAAGTTACGACACAGCTGCATCGCTCCCAAGACAACAGGTAACACGTCCACAGGCAGGGCTGGGGTGGGGGGGTATGTACATCGGTGACGGTGGGGCTGGGAGAGGCTCCCAGTGCTTGNCAGGTGATGTCCACCCACCCCATCCTTTATGGCCCATCCCAGGTCCCAAAAATCTATTTGGGTTCAGTTCCAAAGTAATGTTAAGATCCCAGACCAAAAAAAAACCAAATAAAAAGAAAATACATTCCTCAAATACAGGTAGTGGAATTCTTCAGGGAAATCAGGCCCCTTCCCCACATTTCTGGGAGCTTGGCTTCTTAATTCAAACCGGTTAAGGGTTGAAAGCTCAGAGCAAGGGTCTGTCCACCATCACCCAACATTTTAGGGTCAAATACAGCAGAATAACCTCATCTAGGCTCTGCCTTACCAAAAAAAAAAAGAAAGAAATAGATAATAATAAAAAAAGACCATGATGGGCCTCAAGCACAGTAACCACCTATGGCATTAATCTGGATTTTGGGGCAGATCATGGCAGTCTGAGACATCCCAGGCTTGTAATTCAGGATGGCTTCTGCTCTTTTTTTAAAAAAAAAAGAAAAGAAAAAAAAAACAACAAACAAACCCAAATCAATGATTCTGAGCCCACCCAAATCACAGACTAAGCACCAGATTTGGGTCTCACGAGTGGGATTTAAACAGGGCTTTGGGGCCTACCTGTACAATGGGGTTGTGCAAGTTCTTCTGTACCGGTCCAGGACTGTCCCCCTGCAGCAGAAGGAGATGGGAGTCAAAGGCATCAGCCCCAACCCCTTTCCCCCTGCCCAGTAAAAAGCCCCCCCCCAAACCCAGTAAAAAGCAGTTTATTCTGGCAGTCAAAGTGCTGTGGGACTGAGATAAACCCCAGGGAAAGCAGCTCTGCAACGAACCCTCAACCCATACACCACTCTCAAAAAACACTTTTTTTTTTTTGGAAGAGGAGGACCAGCAGCATCCTTGGGAGTCTGTCCCCCCAGTGGGGAAGCAAGCACCCCCCCCTCACCTCCCCATCACACAGAGCCTTACGTTGCAGAGCGAGTGCGTTCGATGCCGGGGCGAGTTGATGTCGCTCGGTGTGGACGACCTGTCACCCTCGGCCGCAGAGGCATCGGAGATGATGGACGGCTGCCGGGAATGACAGGGACTCACTCTGACCGCTGGAAGGGAGAGGGGGACACCAGGGAGTTAACATCATGTCACCTAAACCTGAGCTCATCTGCTGCCCAACCACCCCACCTCATTTTTGGGATGTTTTGCCTGTTTTTTTCACGCCCCCCCCTCTATGGGGGAATAAGGCAGGTCCCCAACACGGGTCTGACCCTCACCACAGGATCACAGAATGGCTCAAGTTGGAAGAGAATCATCCAGTTCCAACTCCCTGCCCTGGGCAGGGCGACCCCCCACCACACCAGGTTGCTCCAAGCCCCATCCAACCTGGACTTGAACCCCTCCAGGGATGAGGCAGCCACAGCTTCTCGGGGAAACCTGGGCCAGGCTCTCACCACCTTCACACCAAAGAAGTTCTTCCCCACATCTCAGCTCAATTTCCCCTCTTTCAGTGTCAAACCCTTCCCCCTCGTCCTAGGGCTCCCCTCCCTCATCAAGAGTCCCTCTCCAGCTTTCTTGGAGCCCCTTTAGGGCCCAGAAGTGGCTCTGAGGTTTCTCCAGGACCTTCTCTTCTCCAGGCTGAACCCCCCAACTCTCTCAGCCTGTCCTCACACCAAAAGGGGCTCCAACCTTCATAGCATCTCCGTGGCCTCCTCTGATCCTGCTCCAACAGGTCCATGTCCTTCCTGTGCTGAGGACTCCAGAGCTGGACACTCAGCGCTCCAGGTGGGGTCTCACCAGAGTGAAACAAAGGGGCAGAGTCACCTCCCTGGACCTGCTGATCCATAGAGGGGGGCTCACCTTGCCGGTCAGCCGAGTGCTGGGGGTGGGAGTGGTAAAGGGTCTGCTGGCTCTGCCGGATGGCGGCCGTCAGCGGGAGGTCAGCCTGCATCACCCACTCCTGGTTGCCGTTCAGCACCGTCTCCCCCGGCATGGCCAAGGAATGGCGCTTGGGGACGTCCTTGGTCAGCGTGGCCAGGGATTGCTTGGCCTGAGGAAGGATACAAAGGTGGTGGTGATGAAAGCAGGGGGGAAGAAGAACACCATGAACATCTCCCAGAGCAGCTGAACCATCAGCAACACACCACAATGAAACCACCCTCCCCCTTTGCAATTAAAAACACAAATTGTGTGGCTCCCTGCACCGAGAACATCCAGCTCATTTTGCAATTAAAAACTCAAATTGTGTGGCTCCCTGCACCGAGAACATCCAGCTCATTTTAGGGATGGGGGAGGGTTTTTTTTCTGCCAATATTGCAATAATGCAACAGCGTCAGCAAACACTTAAATGCAATATTGCACCAAATATTTAACAGCCGGGGCGCAGAGCTGGCCCCAGAGTCATGCCCACCGAGGTCTCCAGCTCACCATGGCCAGCTCAGCCTCCAGCTCCTTCATGCGGTTGTCTTTCAGGTCCAGCTGGGAGCGCAGGGCGCTGGCGTGGTCTGTCGCCTCCTTAGCTTGTCGCCGCAGCTCCCACTTCTCCCGCTCCAGGAGGTCCTTCTCCTTCGCCAGGGCTTTCACCGCATCCTCGCTCTCCTACCGGGAAAGGGTTGCCGTCAGGAGAGTGAACAGGAACCCGTGTGCCCATTGGGTTTTCCAGGTAGGGGAATCCATATGAAGGGAAAGACCCCTCTGCCATAAGCCCCTTGAGGGCCACCTGACTGGAAGTGCCACCTTTGGGTGTCACAAGAGCCCTGTACTGGCAGGGACAGGAGCATGGAGATAAGGGATGTGGCCAGTACCCCCAGGAGGGATGCCCACTGTGCAACCTGCTTAAAATGACATTGAATTCCCCAGCTCTGGCTCACTGACCCAATTTCATAGAATGGTTTTGGGTTGGAAGGGGCCTTAAAGATCATCCAGTTCCAACCCCCTGCCCTGGGCAAGGACATCTCCCACTAAACCAGGTTGCTCAAAGCCCCATCCAACCTGGCCTTGATGCCTCCAGTATCCCTTTATCCTTAACCTGCTGCTGTCCAGCCCTTGCAAGAGGCTTTGGTGAGGATTTTTTACCCAACTGCAACCCAGGTTTTGTCACTCACGCCACTGCCAGCCCCTTTGGTCCCCTGAGCCCCCAGTGCTGGGTTCCCACAACTCACTTTCCTGTGCTGCTCGTAGTTGCGGATGAAGTCGCGGAGCTGCTCCTCACGGCTTTCCAGCGTGGCGTAGAGCTGCTGCATCTGGCTCACCAGGTCTGTCTTCTCCGACTTCAAGCGCTTGCGGTCAGCTTTCATGGCTGGGGGAGAGAAGACAGCTCAAGCCTGGTGGCACGGCAGCCCCCTTTCCTCCATCTCTTATTTTTTGAGGAACAAAAAAGAAAGGAGAAAGTACCAAAATAATAACCCCAGGGGCTGGGCTGGGAGAAGACACCCAGTATCACCCTTATTGCTGTGTCCCCCCAAACACCCAGCACATCTCCAAATCATCACCCACCCTCCACGGGGAAGCTCAGCCCCTGGAAAAGGAGATTTTGGAGCAAAACCGCTGAATTTGCTTCTTTGCATGGGTATTACCACGTGTCTATGCTGGGAAGGTGCAGAATAAAACAAGGGAGGAGAAGCTTGGGGAAAACAATCAGACCAAATAATGGAAGGAAGAGAAGATGTTTGGGACAACAGGGATTTTGGCCTGTTTAACACCAAGAGAAGAAACTCGTCAAAGCACCTACTCCACCGTTAAGCATCGGAGGTAAATCAGAGCCCAGCAAACCAACGAACCAGCTAAGAAACGCCATGACGATTCACATCATCCCGTGATAGGGGAGCTCTTGTGATTTTCCCTTGCCCCCATTAATGACCATGACTCCTGCTGGGACAACTCAGCCCCTTCCAGCACTGGAACTTTCCTTCTTGAGTTTGTTGGTTTTTTTTTTTCCAGCTTGGGAAATTACTGGAGAAACCTTCTAAAAATAACTCTTCCCAGGCAGGGTCAGTCTCAGCCCCAACCCCCTGGAATAACACACTGCTGAAAACTCCTCTACTTTTAAGCCCTTGAATACACACACACAGATATATATGTGTATATATATATATATTATTTTTCTTCAATGATACAGAGAGGCTCTCATAGAAGTTTGAAGTCACATTTGCACTCTCTGATGCTGGAGGTGACAAAAGGCTCCTAATGAATTTAATTAAATGGTGGTTCCCCTATAGCATACAACCTGCTTTAATTAGTGGCAGCGTTCAGGGTCTTTAAGGATTTAGGGAAAACACTTTATCACTTGCATAAAAACAAAGCATAAACCACTCAGAAACACTATTAGGAGAAGAATTCTAACATCTCCCAAGGTCGAATCCTTACCAACACTCACACCAACCATGACACACTACAGAAGGATGCTGGACTTGGGGTATTAAAAAAGCAGTTTTTCTTCCTATTAACCCAATAAAACAATTTACCATTTGTTTCAGTTCATATTTAAGAGATTTGCTGAAATTAATGCACTTTTTTTTTTTTGGCCTCCTCTATTACCACCCGCTTCTCCCACCTCCCAAACCGATTAGCTCCTGAGCTTAAAGAAGATTTATCAGTCGTTTGAGAACTTCGTTCCAAACCTAATTAATAGGAAACTAATTGAAAGAGGCAGGAAAGAAAAAAAACTTAAGAAGTTATGCAGAAGTGAGTGGCTGGGGCTGCCAGCCATTCCTGGACCATGCACTGCTTGCTGTGCAGCCTAATACATCCTTGAGCAAACGAGTCCAGCTAATTACTCAGTGAGGGCAAACGAGCCAATGCAACCCACGCCATGACGGCAGGGGCAGCCGAGGAGGAATCAAGTGAGAAAGTGGATTTTTCTGGCCATTCGAGAAGGTGAAATAGCTTTTTTTTTTTAACCTTTATTCTCCAGGACTAAGTTTCTCTATCCCCCCCTCTCCTTCCTCCCAAGGATATCTGAATAAACTCTCCTGTCTGCACACTGGGCTCTGGCAGAAGCTCCGACCTCTTTGCAAGCCCAAGATACCAAGAAATCCTAAACCCTTACCCTGACCAGGAAGGCTTTACCTCACACAGCTGACCTGCATTATTTATTTGCCCCTCTCACCCGAAGCACACAGCAGAAGTAGATGGGGAACCCACCAGCCCTCGCTGGACTCAGCACCATCCAGCCATGGGAAGGACGGGTCAGGACCAGCGGTGTGACACCCCTCCCCCCACCAAGCTGTCACTGTCACCCCCTCCCCGTCTCCATCCACACCACTGATCCTGCACCAGGTCAGTTTGCACTCCTGTTACTTGAGCTTCCACCTCCTGCCACATGATCCATGTCCCGCCCTCCCACCCCAAGCATTGCTCCTTCAGGAGGAGGATGACAGACACAGAGCAGTAACGGGACCCGCTCCGTGCTGGGCTCCTCTCAGCCAAAACAATTAAAATCCCTCCCCAACACCCTCTGTTTCCAGCTTTACCTAACGAGCTGCCATCTAGTATTTAACAATTTCTGGATAGAAATTAGCTACTGCATGCTAAAAACCAGCATTTTTGCCCGTAGAATGGGGGCTGCGCTAAGTACCACCCCCCACTTTGAAAGTAGTAACAACAAATGAATGAAAACGAGATGGTGACGGTTGTGCCGTCTCGCCCAGGTTTGCTCGGAGGGCGTACAGATAATTAGTCTGACTACCTTGGTAATGTGATATTAGATGGAAAATTATTTACTTTTTCATCACAGAAATAGCTGCTCTGCCTGGCTTCCCCCTCCCAGGATGGAACAGCGGAGCCCAAACACCAGCCAGGACACTGGCAGTGGACACAGCCCACCTCTAACCCCCATCCAAGTGACTCCCATCTGCTTGTGACTACTCCCCTTGCCCTGTACAAGTGAGATTTTTCATGCCAGGAACGGAATCGGAGCCGATTTTATCACTTACTGGATAATATATTTATTTTCTAGCACTGGGAAAGGCATCTTCGGGGGGCACCGCTCAAGCCTCTGAGATGCCCTGGCGCAAGAGCAAGACATAAATCCATCCTGTCCCATTAACATTAATTTAATTTCTCCTGATTCTCTGCCCCCAACCATGAAATTCAATATTGTCACCATGACTAATCCATAAAATCGGCTCCTTGCACCGCTCCTTGCTTTGTGATTCAATAGGTGCGCGCTCCCCCAGTGCAGCCATCACCATCTGCGGAGAAGGTCTTGTCATCGAAGATGTCAACGTTACGTGGCGTTGGGCAGAGCCATCACTTGCTCCTGGGCACGCAGGGAATCGGCACAAGCAGGAAATTGGAGTGTAATGTCAAATTTCAGGAAATAATTAGAGGAGGTATTTGCCTCAGGAGAATTTACCTGGAAATACCCTGCTATGAAGCCAAGAGGTTTCCAAACCAGACCCTCAATGGTCAACTAGGTGGCCAATGATTTCCATGGTAGTCTTCTGTACAGAGCTCCATGTCGCTTGTGGAGAAGGCTTCCTCAGTTGGGCCCACCTGCTAGGATGTCCCATCTTCTGGGACATCCACCTGCTGGGACGCCCCGTCTTCTGGGACGTCCACCCGCTGGGACGCCCCGTCTTCTGGGACGTCCACCCGCTGGGACTCCCTGTCTTCTGGGACGTCCACCAGCCGGAACTCCCTGTCTTCTGGGACGCCCACCCGCTGGGACTCCCTGTCTTCTGGGACGTCCACCTGCTGGGACTCCCTGTCTTCTGGGATGTCCACCAGCCAGGATTCCTTGTCTTCTGGGACGTCCACCCGCTGGGACTCCCTGTCTTCTGGGATGTCCACCAGCCAGAACTCCCTGTCTTCTGGGACGCCCACCTGCTGGGATGCCCCGTCTTCTGGGGATGTCCACACACTGAGATGTCCATTCAACCAGAAATCCATCTTCTGGGACATCCATTCATCCATTTCTTTGCTACCCACCCCACTGCTGCACCTCAAGGGTGCTGAGGGTTTCTGCAGAAGGCTTGTCCCGGCTCAAGTGCCATCCCCAGGTGGTCTCAGCTCCAAGCCACGGGTTTGGTAGGGAGGACACCAGCCTATAACACATTTGTGGAACGGACATGAAGTCAGTTTGCTCCTTCCTGAGCAGCAGGGAAAGCCAGCCCGAGGTGTCCAGCTTGGCACTCAGAGAGAGAACAGAAAGCAGGTCTGCTCTCTGTGTGATAATCCCACAGGCGAGGTCCGGTGTATTGGATAAACATTCCCAGGAATGGGGTTTCTGCCATTAGCTCCCATGTTCATGGATGTCATCCAGCCAAGAGGCTCCTCCAGTCCTCCTGGAGCTCAGACAAGGCCCCTGCCTGCAGCAGGACCCAGCAGATATAGAGCTGTCTGTGACTTCTCCAGGTGGAGATTTCCGCATCGGAAAACCCAGACCACATCCATCCATCCATCCCTCCCTTTCCAGCCAGGGAAAACACCAACTGCCTTAACACTGTAAGCAGGATCCTGAGTCCCAGCCAAAGGAGGAGAGGACAACAGGACATAACACAACCGGGTTTCACCCGGATGTTAATTGATTAAAACAAAAGCGCAAGAGATGCCCAGCAAAAGGAGCAAAAGCAACGCCAAAAGCACTCCCTGCCAGGGGTGCAGAAGCTGTTGGAGTTACTCCTGCAGAACATCCTGTCCTGCTTCAGATCCCTGCTCCCTCCTCTGCACCAGGGGCTCACTAGCAGGGCATGGGGGGGGAGATGCCACACGGGCTTCACCCCCTGCTAAATGTTCTCGCATCGAGGAGGGAAGATGAACCCACCCACCCTCTTCCCATCCAGGCTGTCCCAAACCAAACCCCATGCTGTCGAGCAAAACGAAGGCTGCTTTTTAGCCTGCTGGAGCCCCCAAAAGCAAACCCTCGCCGCTTCCCTCCACGTTAAAGCCCAGGCAGGCACTATCTATCTGAACCAGCTGCATCACACTTCCAGGCTCAGTGCCAGCAACGACGAGAGGTTTCCATGTAATTTATCCGCTAAGGACATCACACATGAGCCAAGGTGGGTCGGGTGCCACTGCTGATACCACAAGGCGCGGGGACATCCTTCAGCAAGGAGCGTGGGGATGCACGCTGAGAGGTGGGCTTGGGGAGATGCTCCTTGGCTGCGGGATGCCATCAACACCAAACCCAAAGAGCACATCCAGGGTTCTCCAAGCTCCTTGCACCGCCTTATCCTGCAGCTCCTTAACACAGAGCCGTGATTTCCCCAAAAGCCTCCAAGCAGCCGATAGGTTTCTCCTGGCAGAACCATCCACCAGGTGCTGTCACATTTTTCGTCCCACTTTGGCCACGTTTCTCTACAGACAATTTTTCAAGGGAAGGAAAAAAGGATTCTACTCCAGCCTGCCCCTTCCAGCTGCTGATCCCGTTTCCACATCACCCATCTCCGTATCCGCTGCTGTGCTCAGCCTGCTCTGCTGCCCAGTGCCACCAGCCCAGCTCCTGGAGCCAGATCCAGCACAAATAAGTTCTTTACCATGAGGGTGGTGGACCACTGGAAAAGGTTGCCCAGGGAGGTGGTTGAGGCCCCTTCCCTGGAGATATTCAAGGGGAGGCTCAATGAGGTCCTGGGCAACCTGGTCTGGTTGGGGGTGTCCCTGCTGACTGCAGGGAGGTGGGACGAGATGACCTTTAGAGGTCCTTTCCGGCCTGGACCATTCTATGATCTTATGGTGAGCTTTTCCAAATTACACAAAAGCTTTCCAATATCACATGTGAGGGAAAGGAGCGTCGGCTCTTTAAAGCTTTCTTCCTGTGTGCCTTTCCAAGACAAGCTGAGATTCCCTCTTCCAAGCCATCACACCCTCAGAGAAGTCCTGGAAAACCAATCCCCGTGGCTCATGTGGTGGCCACTAAAAGCCCAAGAAAAAAGCCCCACATTATATTCCTTAAATACTCCTGATCGTTCTCAAGCCAAACTTCTCCACACAATCCTCCACAGAAGTGTGTATGACCTCACAGTTTCTTAGATGTCTTATTATCCTTACATGTTTTTTGCAAATTGTCTTAAAAATAGTTCCACTCTACCATATTTTGCATTTATTGGCACATCCTCTTCCCTGTCCATGCAGAGCAAATACAGCCTAATTAAGAATTTTCTTCTCTGATTACTGTTTTATAAACCCAGAGCGTTTCCTGCCGCCGGAGACTGCACCGGGTGACACAAAGGAGGGGGAAGATTTGGAAGATATGTTGGCCCTTAAGAAATTAAAGGGATGCTTTTGCAAATCAGAGTGTGATAAAATTCAAAGCACCTGGATTGGTGCTTTTCCTCAAATCCCCCACCCAAATACAGCCTCAACCCAATTCCCCACCCTCCTCCCTGGGCATCTCACCATCATGGAGGGAAGATGGGATGGGATGGGGGTCTCAACCCTTTCCTCCCAGCCAGCTCAGCCTCTGAGCCTGAGAACTTTTGACAGCCTCTCCTTGTAATCCCCCAACTGTGAGCTGACAAGTGGAAGTCACACATGGTATGTTGGGGATTTGGGAGGATATTTAGAGCTGCGGCGCTGCCAAGGGTTTGACAGGCGAAAGCTTTCCCCTGCTCAGGATCATCCCCCAGCTCCGGTGAAAACACTATCCTGCCAAGACTTACTGACAGCTCGCTTTTGGGGAGGAAGAAAGCTGTGATACTGCATTTTGCCCTGCAAAATCCTGGTCCTGGGAGGAAGAACCCGACCCTGAACGCTGCAGGGATAAAAAAACCCCAGCTCATTGCAGGAAGAAAGGAGGAGACCCTGCACATCGTGGTCTGGAGGAGACCTTACACATCACCTGGAGGAGACCTTGCACGTGGTCTGGAGATCCAGCCTCTACCTTCTGCAGCACTCCCAATAAACTCCACACAGGACAAAGAAAACTGCACTCCCCAGGAAACTCGCTGCTTCCCTCCTAAAAGAGGGACTCGAATCCAACCCGCCCCCACCTCACAAACCTTCCCAGCTGTGTTTCAGCTGCTCTCTTGGCTCTGGTCTCTAGCCAGACGTGGAGGAATTAGCTTTGTGATGCTGCAAACACCTCCCACACCCCAGTCTATCCCAGCTCTGCACCACCGGGGCAGAATGGGGGTTCCCAGGGAGCATTGCTCCGCGATCAACCACCCCCAGCTTCTATATACAGATAAAAGGGATGGTTTTCCCTCTCTTCTTTTAACTAAATGATTGGAATTCGGGGTTCCCAGTGCATGAGAAGAGGAACATGCAGCTCTTACCCTGCAGAGCCTCCTTGGCGCGGGCCAGCTCCTGCTCCTTCTGGGCTAGCTGCACCTTCAGCTCGGTGGCAGAGAGGACCTCTGGCGACTTGCTGCCGTGCGTCTCCTCCAGGTCCTTCGTCAGCATTTCCTTCATTTGCCGGAGCAGGTGAACCTCCTCCTGCAGCTGGGCCACCTCCTCCCGCAGCAGCGCTGGAGGAAGAGGAGACACAATGCGAGGAAGTCAGCGACGGCTCCCGGCACGGCACCCGCTACAAAGGCAAAACCCCTGGGGGAAACACTGCCAGGGTGACACCACCCCCTGCTCCGCTTTCAAACTGGGTTTGTGCAGCCCAAAAACCTGCAGCAAACCCCACCAGCACCCCAGGAAGGGAGGAGGAAAACTATGGAGAGAAGGCCACCCAGTTACTGGGTTTAGCATTAAAAAATTAGAAAAACAAATAAAAATGATACTTAGCATAAATCAATAATATCAATAATAAAATAATAATACAGGATGGTAATAATAAAGCAAGAACCTCCATCCCATCCCACTGGCTGCTCGTATGGCCAGTGTCCAGCTCCAGTGTGCCCCACATAGAATCACCATTCAGGTGGAAAGAGACCCTTGGGATCACAGAGTCCAACCATCAGCTCCGCTCTACAAAGTTCTCCCCTGTATCAGATCCCCCAACACCACAGCTCAACCACTCTGAAACACAGTCAGGGATGGGGACTCCACCCCCTCCCTGGGCAGCCCAGTCCAGGCTCTGACCACTCTTGCTGGGAAGAATTCTTGCCTCGTGGCCAGCCTAACCCTACCCTGCTGCAGCTCGAAGCCATTCCTTCTCGTTCTATCGTCGAGAAGAGACCAGCACCAACCTCTCTCCAGTGTCCTTTCAAGCAGTTGTACAGAGTGATAAGGTCTCCCCTCAGTCTCCTCTTCCTCCAACTCAACAGCACCAGCTCCTTCCATGAGATTCATTCTCCATACTATATGGAGGAGTCCTTCATCCTCCCCTGTGTTCTCAGAGGCTGGAGGGGAAACTCTGCATTTCTGCAGCCCCCTCTGGGGAGAAAAAGATTCCTTTTGGCCTTGGCTGCCTCTCGCTTCTTGCTTTTTCGCACAGATTTCAAGAAAGCCCTTTGGACCGTGCCGAAACCCTCAGCCCCTCAGAGCTCGGCTGTTCCTCTTTAGTGACTTTATTGCTAAATAATTCACAGAACAGGGCCTTGCCAGTTTTCCAGACGGGAAACATTTCAAGTATGCAAACCAGATTTTATGCCTTCCCGGCGCAGCTGCTGGCTGGAGCCACCTCTCCCCGTCCCAGCACCAGCGTCACCTCCCCTCTGCGCCTTGCGAACCGGGGGCGGAAAGGAAACGGTCCAGCTCGTGGATGGAGGGGAAGACACTTCAGCAAAAATAACAGAGAGGTGAAAACCTCTATTTTTCCTGCCCAGCCACAGTCCCTCAGGCTGGGCTGATACTCGGTGATGGTGGGGAAAGGACCCAAGCGGAATAGTTTGGAGAGGGGGCATTTATTTTTAATATAAGTATTATTTTTATAACAATATTACACAATAAATATTATGATAGTGATTATTATATTGTTATATATTATTGTTATAATACTTATAATAATATAATTATTATTTCATTATTACTTTGGCTATAATTGTGACATCCATGCTGAGGGATTTATTTATTTTCCGCCTCCCCACATCTATGGCGCAAACCCAAGAAAATCAGCAATCCCCTTTGGGATGAGTTTAAGGGGTTTTCTCCCATTGTTCTCACTCTCTTCCCAGCAAGAGTGGTGACACCCTGGACTGGGCTGCCCAGGGAAGTGGTGAAGTGCCCATCCCTGATTGTGTTCAAGAGTAGATGAGCTGTGGTGTTGGGGGATCTGGTGTAGGGGAGAGCTTTGTAGAGCGGGGCTGATGGTTGGACTCCATGATCCCAGGGGTCTCTTCCAACCAAAATGATTCTACGATTCTAAGAGGGGAGATGAGGGCGATGGGTGCAGTGTGGAAATGGCAGAAAAGCACTTTATTATGTTCGGCAGCTGTAGGGAACCAGGTCCCTGGAGCTTTCCCCTGGTGCCCACTGCAGAGGGGACCTTGGCTTTCATTGGGGGTTGGAGGGGAAGCAGGGGGAGACGTTCCTGCATCCAGCTGCTTCAGGGGGTGTAGCAGTTGCAGGGTGTAAATCTGAAAAATGAAAGATTTGGGTCTGCAAGGTGAGAAACTGTCATCTTCCCCCTTTCCAGGCTCAAAGGGCTTTTGGTTGAACATTGTTGCGTAAGCTCCGACCATGGGGATGGCTGGAGGCAGAGCCAGAGCACATCACGACAGAACGATAGATAGTTCATGATGGAACGAGAGGGAATGGCTTCAAGCTGCAGCAGGGTAGGGTTAGGCTGGACATTAGGAAAGAGTTTTTCCCAGCAAGAGTGGTCAGAGCCTGGACTGGGCTGCCCAGGGAGGTGGGTTGAGTCCCCATCCCTGACTGTGTTTCAGAGTGGTTGAGCTGTGGTGTTGGGGGATCTGATACAGGGGAGAACTTTGTAGAGTGGGGCTGATGGTTGGACTCCATGATCCCAAGGGTCTCTTCCAACCTGAATGATTCCACAATTCTATGATGTAATGTTTACTGGGCAAAACCCACCCAGCACCTTCCCTGGCTGGAGAAAGCCCCATGCAACCCCCTCAGAACACCGGTGGCTGCTGCTGATCGCTCGTTTTTTCTTTCACTACCCCTTCTTTTCTTCCATTTCCACCTTTCAGCCCAAGCTGGTTCACCCAGGAGATGCAGCAAGTGCTCCCCAGGCAAATGTCTAAGCAGTGGAGGAAGACCCAGGCACAAGGGCTACCCCATAGAATCATTCAGGTCAGAAAAGACCCTTGGGATCATGGAGTCCAACCATCAGCTCTACTTACCACCAGCCCATTCCAAGGGATTTCTGTGAATTGCACAGTTTTGGTGGGAAACAGAGAAAATCTGTCCCTGGGGACCTGGAGGGGGGGAAGGAAAGACAGCCCGGGGGGGAAATTCCACAGTAGAGAATCCCAGAGGAACCCTTTGGCTCCTCTGCCCCAAAAAGCTGACCTGCAGCTGGTTCTGACAAAGTTCCTTCCTATAAAGCGCTACTTCCCCAGAACCACACCATTTCCCTCTGGTCCCAGTTCAAAAATGGTGGAAAAAAAGCCCCTCGAAAGCACTCCTCCTCTGAAGCATGCAGCAAGGCGATTTAATCCCCAACTTTGTACTCAACTCCTGATACGGCCAGAAACTGCTAAAAGATTAAAATCCCAGATCTATAAAGGAGCTGTAGGTGCAATCTGGAAAGGAGGACACAGCACAGTGCTTCCCAGGCCACCGGCTACAAGCCAAAACCTAGGGAAAAACCTGAATTATTGAACTCTGCAGCAGCCAGATACCCAAGATTCTTGCTTTTATAAATATGTAATTTAAGATAGTGAGATATATATATATATATATATACACACACACACAAAATGGATTGGGCTTTGCAATATATATATATATTGCAATATATGTTTATTTTCATAGAACCATAGATGGAAGAGACCCTTCGTATCATTGAGTCCAACCATCAGCCCCACTTTACAAAGTTCTCGCTATTTTTTGCAATATATATTTATTTTTTGCAATATAGGCACTGCCAAGCACAAGCCTTTTTTTTTTTTTGCTTAAGATACCTCTAAAAAATAGCAAAGCACAACCCACACAGCCAAGGTTGTGGGGGGAGAGTGGGGGAATACCCTACGCCCCTTGCTAGTCTCCCACAGGAGCAGACACACCAAAGGCTCTTTTAACACCACTAATCATTGTGGTCCTCGCTCTCTTGCCACCTCAACCCAGGGCTGCCACCACTGTAGAAACCAGGAATGGGCTTCCAGGCAACCCAAACCCTCCACATTCCTCCCAGCAAGTTTTTAAGGGGTTTTCTGGGAAAGAAGCTGGAGTTTCAGGGAAGAGATGGGGGGTACAAACACCTCCCACTCTCCTCAGTTTCCTTTGGAAACCACTTAATGAGCAATTTCTTGAGTAATAGCAAGCTTCTTGTTGGCATCCACTGCCAGCATTAGTCCAAAGCAGCCACCCCGTACACCTCTAATTACCCTCACTTGCATAGAGGATTTCAGATGTTTCCCTCACTCATCCACCACAATAAATAAATAAATAAAATCACACCAATGCAATCATTCCCCCCCCCAAAAAGTGTGTGTCCGTCCCTCCAGCACTGAGCATCCACGCCCCATCACTCTCCTCCAAGTTCCCATCCCGCCTTCACCAGCATCCCCAGCTCCAGCGGGTCCTGGGGAAAGAGAGCCCATTTGATTTACATAAATTGCATTAAAAGAAATGACCTGGCTTGAAAGGTCAATTTTAACTTAAATTTAAAAACAGAGGCAGGGACACCCCACTCCCCCTCCCCTGCTCTGCCAAGTTAAGCATCCAAATAAATGATGTGAGAAGCCCCATTTCCAGCCAGATCTTAGCCATTGCTACGGAAAGTTCCAATAACAGGGAAAATAGGGCCAATTATTCAGAAATCCTCATTTCTGCCTCTATTTCTTCCATGAACAGGCAGCTCAGCAGGGATTTCCATGTGCTGAGGGGCCATGCCTAGACGGGAAGCTGTCACGGAGCCTTAACGCGGCTTTGAGTCCCCCGAACGGGGACCAGGGCTCGGTGTCCCACACGAGGGGCTCCACACACACCTACAACCTGATGTCAAAATCATACAGAGAATAGAAAAATTAAAACAGTATTTTATTTTTTTTTTCTCCTTTTTTTGGGCTATATTAGGGTACAAAGCTCCGTTTGCTGTTAGGACTCACCTCCTCAATGCAACAGCCCTGATGTAAAAAAGCTTCCACAGCACATTTCTGCCCCTTTTTATTATTTCCTCCTAGTTTTAACCTTTTTTTAACTTGGGGCAGAGGGTATGGGGGGTTGCTTTCACACTGTAATTCCTGACACCCCTCCACCCCAGGCCCATGGAGATAAATCCCATCACGCACCAGCTCATTCCAGCCCCTTCCAAACCTACCACAAGCGGGGCAGTGATTAAATTAATGCATTTTGACCATTTCCTGGACTGATGAAAAATAGCATTCACACCAAAATAATTAGCTCTTAATTATATTTCAGTTGATAGCATTAAACTTCCACAGCACTGGTGGATTCTGCATCCTTTCTGCTTTAAGCACTGATTAGTGTTAACAGCCGATATAAATAAGATTGTTTTGCAGGGGAGGGGGATTTATAGTGGGGTTTTTTTTCTGTTCTCTTGCTGGGGGTGGTTTTTGAGGGTTTATTTTCAGTTGGTTTTTTTGTTGGTTTGTTTTTTAATTGTGATGAAAACCTCCAACACAGCTTTTGGGGCTGGTAGTTTCCATTCCTGCAAATCCCATCTCGGACCCCTCTTGGGAGCGGATCCACCAGCCATGCAGTGGCAAAGCCTTTTCCTGGCCTTGGAGCAGGCATCCATTTAAAAATATCCATTTAAAAGCCTTTTATTTTTTTTTCTCTTATTTCCCCCCCCCGTAACTCAGCTGACAAGACTGCTGTACACACGTTTGTCTGTGGAAGGTACATAATAAAAAGGAACGCAGCATAAACGCCAAGGTTTATGTTGGTGGCATCAGTATCTAAAGTGAAAGATGCATTTTGTGCTGCCTGTGCAAATTTAGCAGCAAAAATGGTGGGGTTTTGCTTTACTGGGCACAAGTTGAGGTTTTTTGGTTTGTTTTGTGGGGTTTTTTTAATCCAGGGGAGCAGCAGCGACCTATCAATAACTGGGGTGAAGCGTAGGCAGAAAGCAAAGCCCCACTTGTGGACCAAGAGCTTAAAACCAGCAGTGGATCAGCCCAAAAAGTGATCTCACAGACCCTGCACAAGGGCTGCAAATGCGGGAAGAAAGGGCCAAAAAGAGAAAATGCAGTATTTCCATGTTAATGCCATCACCTAACAGCCCAACATGCATCAAGAGGATGGTGCAACCCTTCGTCGTCCCTCTTCCCTCCTGCAGAGCTTTGGGCCAGAATAAATACCTTTTATATGTGTGTATATATATAAATAAAACTATAATAGTTATATAATAATAAATATATATATATATAAAATGCATATAAATAAACACAAAATACATGTGCATACACCTCTGTTCTGGGATGGGGAACGTAAAGGTCAAAGAATAAAGGCCATTATTAGAAGAAAACAACAATTCAAGCCCTAGGGATGAGTGGAACTAATATTTTAAAGAGCATCTCATCACCTTTGATCATTAAGTGCCTCCCCAGCTTGGGATCTCAAGTCTGCTGAAAGGTTCAACCAACCCCACAACATACAGTTTTCCTCTCTCAGTACGGATCTCTACAAGCAGGAATGGGGGGGAAAAGCACCAGTTTCCCAGCAGGGGGCTGGCTGACAGCCAGGGACAGAGCAGAGGGATCAACCACTACCACTGCCACCACCATCACCCCCAGTGTGTAAACAGTTCAGCCTCTCCTGAACACAGGTCACGCTGAAGAACACAGTTGGGTAGCCCAAAATTTACAAATAGACCCCATTTACTGCCAGTGCAAAGCTGACAATGTCCAACCTCTACCTTTCCCACCCAGACACCACACCACGGCTTGAACCCCAAAGCCCAGGAAACATCATCTCCTCATGGAGGATCAACCCACGGGCCCATAGTTCGTCCCTTTGCACCCTTCAGCCACATCCTGCTGCTGCCCAGCCCAGCTACAACCCTAGGCATGACCTCAGAGGAGCTGTTGGGGG
>VZTM01032989.1:75469-106918 GCA_013400555.1 Jacana jacana
CTGAGATGAACAAATATATAAACAAATAAAAAAGAAATAATCACCATATTCTGCTTTCTGGCACGTGAAGCCTCGGCAAACCCACCTCCCCACCCTATAGCAGCATCTCAAGCATGGGGAAACTGAGGCACACCCTGCCTGCACTGCCTGCTACGCTTTTGGGAAGTGGGTGACAGAGCGTGACCACAAGAGGATGAGCCACCCCCGGCTAGGAAGAGATGCTGCCACAGTCCCCCCATACCTCAAAAGAGCCCGGGTCATTTAACCAGGTTCTTACTGGCCCCAATGCTCCGCTGCCGGGCATCACTGCTCTCCCTGCCCTGCTGCTTCCATGCCAGTGGCTTGGGGAAGGGAAGGGAACTGGTTTTCATAGAATCATTGAATGGTTTGGGATGGGAGGAAACTTAAAGACCATCCCATTCCAACTCCCTGCCCTGGGCAGGGATACCTCCCACCAAAACCAGGTTGCTCCAAGCCCCCTCCAACCTGGCCTTGAACCCCTCCAGGGATAGGGCAACCACAGCTTCTCTGGGCAACCTGTCCCAGTGCTTCACCACCCTCACACCGAAGAGGTTCTTCCCAATATCTAACCTACATTTCCCCTCTTTCAGTGTCAAACCCTCCCCCCTCCATCCTAGGGCTCCCCTCCCTGATCCAGAGTCCCTCCACAGCTTTCCTGAAGCCCCTTGAGGGACTGGAAGCGGCTCTAAGCTCCCTGGAGCTCTTCTCTTTCTGGCTGAATCCCCCCAACTCTCTCAGCCTGTCCCCACAGCAGAGGGGCTCCAACCCTCCCTGTATCTCCGTGGCCTCCTCTGGCCCTGCTCTAACAGGTCCACGTCCCTCCTGTGCTGAGGACACCAGAGCTGGACACACAGAGTGGAGCAGAAGGGTTTTGTTTTGCAACACGCTGTGCTTCTCCTTGCCCCAAGCCCTGCTGCATCACGTGCAGCACCGTCACGCATCCCTTACCCCAACCCTTGCCACCACCACCCTCAGCTCCTCAAAGCCCAGGAAACCTCTCCCTTGGCACCCCACCACCCTCCCATCGCTCCCAGTTTGCACAACTCCCTTTGCCAGGGATTCAAGTCGGAGCGTGCCCGTCACCCTGCCAACTCAGCTCCCAGCGCGGCGGGGATGCTAGGGCAGCCCTAGCCAACCCCAGCTGGCGAGAAAAACCCCACTGGGTCCAGGAGAACCTGCTGGTTTAAATCTGCTTTACCAACAAAGAAGGTGCAAAGGTGACCATGCACCCCTTGGTGCCATCAGCCACGGCACAGGGAGGTGGTGCCCCCCCACCCCAAAATCAAGGTGGAGGTTCTCGGTGCCATGGGTGTTGCACAAGCCCCCAGACTCCCCCAGAGCAGCTCCTGGGAGCCTCCTCCAACCCGTCATGCTCCTTTCCTGGAAGAGGAGGCCTTACTGGGAAGTAAGAGGTAACTGGGAAGGCTGGGTTGGCGTCCCTGCTCCTGCTGACTAATGGTGGATCCAAGCAGCATTACTCACACCCGCAGGACTGGCGTCACCCATCCTGGTCCCGAACACACACGTGTGCCACAACAGTGTGCTCTGTAATCCAGAAATACCACCTACCCCCTTCCTACTTGGTTAAAAACCCCTTTGGAAGTAGCACGGAAAAAAGGCTGCTGTTAATTAAAAGGTGCTGCTCTGGGCATCGTCCTTGTTTCCCTCTGCGGTTAAACTGGGGCTGGGGTCTGGGTTTCCCCTCCTTGCCTTGGAGCAAGCCGTGGCCATGTGCCCCGGGGAGGGAGGTGACACACGGCGTCCCCTCTGGAGACAACACATGGAAAAGGCATCAGCCCTAACAAGAGGTGGTTTCCCAGGGTCACAGCACACCTAATTGGGAGCCTGGAAGGGAAGAGGTTAATAACGGAGACGGCATCTGAGACAAGGATTTCCTCATGATCGCAAGACTTATCCCTGTCCACACAGGTGGATGCTGCTGCTCTCCGCATGTGTGACACCCCATCTGGGGCCAAGTGAGGGTGGAAGAGGGACAGGGAGGGGACACCAGCCCTACACAGGGACAAAAATGTGAGGCCATGGGGTTATTTTTGGCCACAGAGTCACTTTCTGTGGCCCCTGGTCCAAACTGGAGGACAAACCTGCATCACATGCTCCATCTCCAGCCTCCCAGGCTTGGATGTCAGACCAGGATTATGGTTCTGGAGCAAGATAGGAATGGGTGGGTGTCATCAAAATCTCCTAACCATCACCTACAAAGGCAAGGGCTACCAGGGACTTGCAGAAGAGCCAAGCTGGGTCAAAAAGCACTTCAGCTTCAGTGTTGCCACCCAAACTCCCTACCCTTCCTTGCTGGAACACCTAATGGCATTTGGTGGCTGATTAAATACAACTTGACCATATGGACATCAAGGTATGTTATCACCCTGAAGGCACAGGCACCTGCAGCGATTGCTGAATTCTGCCTGGAGAAGGGAAGGGTCCAGGGAGACCTTAGAGCAGCCTTCCAGTACCTGAAGGGAGCTCCAGGAGAGCTTGAGAGGGACCCTTTGTCAGGGAGTGGAGGGACAGGACAAGGGGTAACGGCTTGAAATTGGAAGAGGGGAGATTTAGATCAGATATCAGAAAGAACTTCTTTGGTGTGAGGATGGTGAGACACTGGGACAGGTTGCCCAGAGAAGCTGTGGCTGCCCCATCCCTGGAGGAGTTCAAGGCCAGGCTGGAGGGGTCTTGGAGCAACCCTGGGCTGGTGAGAGGTGTCCCTGCCGAGACTCTTACCATTCTATGAATTACCAGAGCCACGTGAGAAGTATCCTTGCAGAAGGTCAGGGATGCATTTATGCACTTCTGGATAAAACCTGGAGAACAAGAGCTGGCCCTAAAAACCACACACAATCAGAGTAAGAAAAAAATCAGGAGACGAGGTCTCCTGCACCAAAATGCCATCTACTTTCAGGAAAACTTGCTAAAACATTTCCCCTGCGACCACGGAAACCCCATTCCCCATCCCCGTCTCTCACTGAAGAAAACGAGGCGAGGAGGTGTTTTGAAACAGAGCTGATTCCTTTCTCCCCCTTCAGTTTCTCTTCTCAAAAATGACATATTTTTCTGTCAAACATTTCACTGGTGACAAACTGGCGCTGCCAGCGCCGAGAGCACTCGGCCGAAAATTCGGGGAGGCGCTTCGGGAAGCTTTTAGAGAGTTAAAATACAAAATAATAACGAACAAAGAGAAAAAACAAATGGTGGGGAGGTTGCTGTGTGAGGCAAAGGATTAACACCCACCTGGCTCCAAAACCAGAGGTGGTTAAGAGTAATTTTCATTCAGGAACTTGGCACCGCGTGGTACCTCCTCCTCCTCCAGCCCTGACAGAGTATTTTAGCTCCCAAAGATCACCCCTGCATCGCCCAAGAGGTTTTCTGCCGTGGTTTCTTAAAGCCTCAATGAAAGACAAACCCCATGTTGTTGGGTTGTTGTTTTGTTTGGGTTTGGGGTTTTTTTTAATGTCTCTTCCCAGGCCACACACAGTGACTTTTCCCTTCTTAAAAAAAAAAAAAAAAAAGCATTGAAAAAGCTGTTTACAGCAAAAATAGGCAAAAAAAGCAGTGAGCAAAAGGCAAACATCATTGTGGCGATTCCCGTGCTCCCAGTTGCAATCTCATTTAATACAGTTTCCTCAACTCCTCACAGTTGTTTCTGTTGTTTCTTGGGGTTTGTTTTCATTTTGCTGTTGTTTGCTTGGTTGGGTTTTTTATTATTGTTTTATCACGAGTATTATTAGGGTTGTTATCCACGCTGTTTTACACCCAACAACTTCTGCCTTCCTTACAATATTTTCACTCAAATGCTAAAGGGCTGTAAATGAGATGAAGATAGCAGCACACCAAAAAAACCCAACCAAAAGATACAGAGAAGAGAGAGGAGAATTTGGTTAAAGAAAAAGCAACAAAACCAAGCAGAAATTATTCCTCCTAATGAGCACTCAAAGACAGTAAATGGGAAGGATAAAAAAACCCCACAGATGTGTTATGGGGAGGGTTGTTTCACCTGGCACCTGAACCCCCAAAACATCCTGAGCCATGAGCACCTCTGCATCTGAGAGAAGTCAGAAGGGGATGAAACCCCCAAGTCCTTGTCTCTGTTCCACATCCCCGTTGCCAGCTTATACCCATGTCACTGATGGGCCACGCGCTCCAACCAAGGTACCTGCAGGGCTGGGACTGGCTCTGAGCTCCCACAACATCTGGATCCAGTGGCAAAAGTCACCCGCTCCTTCCCACCCTCCCCAGCTTTGTCAGCATTAACAGCACCGACAGGCTGCCACAGAGGGGTCAGAACACAGGCCAGCTCGGGCACTGATCAGAATAGGGGCTCTCCATGAGCTTTGAACCTCCGAACCCCCACCAGAATCAATACTTTCCTTTTGAAAACAATGCTGGGGGGTGGGAAAAGCCCATCTCATAGAGATTCAGCGTTATTCTGCGTTGTACATTATTCATCAAACCTTGCCCCGTGTCATGCTGCAGCGAATATATTACCATATATGAGGGCAAAAGAATTGCACAACTCCTGGGAAGGGACAATAAAGCTTCTACAACAGCCCGCTCGATGGGCAATCTTCTAATTAGCAGCACATAATTAAGTTGCTCCACATGGAGGTGGTGGCTGTGCCACCCGCCACATCGCGGCGAGAAGAGGCAAATGATAAATCAAAGCCAGAATGGAGCAAAAGGCAACTTCAGCCCCAGTGGAGGAAGAGGCTGTGGAGCAGGGCAGGAATTTTTGGCCAACGTTACCCTCATGGAGATGTCGCTGCGTCGCCACACATGGAGCCTTATCTCACCTGCTGCACCACCAGGAATGTCACCACAAGGCCACCACAAGGCCACCAAAGGCCGTCGTGTCCCCAGGGCCACCCGAGCTCGGCTCACCGGAGCAGGGAGGCACCGTCAGCACGCACAGAAGTAACAGGGAAAGGAAAAAAAGAGATTAAAAGACAGCAGCCTACCAGGAAAGGTTACTGATTTACCACTATGTTCAAAAATGTGCTCCCGTTTCTAAAACATTGTTTTGTGTCCTCAGTGACAGCCGGGATTTGAATGGGGCTGAAGGCAGGCAGCTCACCTCCAAATTTGGACACTATCTTTACTAACCAGATGTTACTGCCTTTTTAAAAGATTATTATTTTCAAAGCTGCACTTTAGCTTCCAGAGAGTTTCAAATAAGCACTTGTAATGATTCCTCTTCATTAACTGCTGTACCTAAATATATATATATATATATATGCATATTAGAGAACCCACTACAGAAAACATCTTTTCCTGATACCCACTGGCAGTCAGGCTGCTGCCCACACAGCCTGCTGCATTTATCAATATGAAAAATTACCCAAATCCTATTTCTTTTCACCCCAAACCTGCCACTCACTGGGCACGAGGCATGAGGCCAGGCTTGGCATAGAGGGGAGGTTGGGTAGAGGCCACCTACATCCCCATCAGCACTGAAGCTGCAAGGAACGAACATTTCATGTGTTATCATAGAGTAGTTGAGGTTGGAAGGGACCTAAAAGGCCATCCAGCTCCAACCCCCCTGCCCTGGGCAGGGCCACCTCCCACCACACCACGTTCTCCAAGCCCCCTCCAACCTGGCCTTCAAACCCCTCCAGGGATGGGGCAGCCACAGCTTTTCTCAGCAACCTAGGCCAGGCTCTCCAAAGAAGTTCTTCCCTAGATCTCATCTCCATCTCTCCTCTTCCAGTTTGAAGTCATTACCCCTCATCCTATCACTACATGCCTTTGCAAAAAGTCCTTCTCCAGCTTTCCTGTAGGTCCCCTTGAGATGCTGGAAGAGGCTGTAAGGTCTTCCCAGAACGTTTTCTCTTCTCTCTACCCACTAGCATTTTTGGGGCCACCCAGAGCGCTCAGACACAGATATGGGAGCAGATTTCATGCAATAATGGAGTTGGAAATGGGCATCACACCCGCACCTTCTCTGCCAATGACGAAGCTGGCAAAGCACCAACCCCACCTTAGCGGACCCTTGATTGTGCCCAACACCCCAGTGGCTATTCAACTGAGACACCATCATCAGTAGACTCAAAATGATGCCACAGCACAATTTTTTGTTGCTTGCAGGAATTCCAATAAAAGGGGGAATAAAGGCTGGCTGAAACATTCACCTTTGCAAGGCAGGTTCAGGAGGACTGCAGGGATCAATGACCCCATGTGTCCAGACATATCCCCCTCCCCTCCCATCCTCCATGTGTATCAACAGAATATTTATAAATCAATTGAAAGCAATTAATCAGTTCAAGAAGATAAGGGATAATGAAGAAAAGAGATGAGCTGGTGATACACAAGCAGAGCTCTTCTGGGAGGAATGGCTGTGGTTGGAAGCCTCCTCTGCAAAGCCTATTAGCTCAACTTAAAAAAAGAAACTGAAAAGAGGCAACCTGAATAATTAAAAAGAAGAGTTAATGGTTCATGCTAACAGCTTCTAAAAACCCACGGCAGCCGTGTTTGTTAACCAACAATGCCCACCAAAAAAAGGACCTGCAGGAAAACCATCCTCCCACACCGTGGAGGGATGCTTGGCCCAATCCTGGCATCCCCTCGGCGCGATGGACTGAGGGTGCTGGAGCCAGGGAGGGTCAGGACCAGCAAGGGGAAGGTCCTGCAATCCTGCTGGGCTCATTTCAGTGACCAACCCCTTCTAGCTGAGCTATAAATAGTCATGGAGAAACAACTCCAGAACTTGAGGGGAAGCCTCCAGGGATAGACAACCTAATATTACCCACCCACTGTATCCCACGGTACCCTTCCAGTCACTGACCTGCTCCTCGGCAGCAAAGCCAGCCCTAAATATAACATCATTTCACTTGTCAGCTGAAAAATTAACCTGTGGGCAGAGCATCCAGCAGTCACAGTTCCTGCACGTTTGCCTATGGATTTTTCCTTCCTAATCCTCCTATCCCAAACTTTGGGGAGGGGAGTGTCAGGACAAGATTCTTTTTGCACTGGGGGTGGTGAGACACTGGCCCAGGTTGCCCAGAGAGGTAGTGGATGCCCCATCTCTGGAAACATTCCAGGCAAGGCTGGATGGGGCCTCTGGGCAACCTCATCTACTTGAAGATGTCCCTGCCCATGGCAGGGGGTAGGCCTATATGGCCTTTAAAGGTCCCTTCCAACCCAAACTATTCTCTGATTCTAAGACCAGCAGCACTTTCTTTGGCCACATTGCTGCCATTAGTTATGTATTTCATACCCACAAAAGATGCCAATGCCAGCGCTGGTCGGCAGAACCAGTATCACCATGATGGCGCTACCAAGAGCCAAGCCTTCTTCACCAAACTTACACCCTGGGCTGCTCCAAGGGGGGTTACAAGCTGCCTCTTTGTTTTTGAGAAACAGCCAAAAATGCCACGTCCCCCAGATGTGACCTGCATCCTACAGGAACACCCCTGGGGATGCCTACAAGAAGCTTGCCCAAATTTGTGACCCAAAATCCCCACATTTCCTTCTCTGATGCCCCAGGATCACACAAGAGAGTTGATACCCAGGTGGGCATCCTAAGAAGAAAAGGCTTGTGAAGAGCTGCCAGTTCAGAGGATGAACAGGCAGCATTTTAATACAATACTCTCCTTTTTTTCAAGTAAGACTGAAGAAAATTGCCAGGTCTGGGCCGAAGCCCATGTGAGTTTTGCAGAGGTGAAGGAGAAAAAAGCATTTCCTCGCCTTCCTCGCCAACTTGCAAGGCAACAATTCAACCTTCAAGGAAGAGCTCAAATTCATTTAGTAACAGCCCTTATCTACAGGCTGGGGGCAGAATAATTCTACCAAGAACAGCATATTAATAGATAAAAATAGGTGCATGGCAGCAAGGAGAGGGATGGCACAGGGCAGGACAGTGCCCAGCCGCTGCCCCCCTGCCCAGCCATTTAATGGCAAGTTAGGGGCCGATGGCAGGAAAATTGTCCCCAATCCTGCTGCTTAAGGGGCTAAGGTTGGTTTTAAAGCCTTCCATTTGTCTTGGTGGGGGCAGATCCACAGACTGAGCCCCCACCACCACACACAACTGGGATGCTCCCCAGTATCCCCAGTGCCCCTCTGCTCCCACCTCTGCAACCCATCACTATTAACTGACTATGTTTCCAAAAGCTTTTTCCCCCTCTTTTAAAAGACATTTAAAATAGAATGAAAATTCAAAATTGAAGATCTTTTCAACTTTTTTGTTCAACATTTCAACAATTTAGGCACCACTTAGTGAACTTCCAAACTAGGTCTATTTAAAAAGTTTGTCTTTCCCTGCAGGGAGGTGTAGAACAAAAATAAAAATCAAAATCAAATGCCTGAAGGTTTTCAACCATTATTCCACCGAAACTTTACCACCACGTGAAATACCACAGCATACCTTGACTGTAAGGAAAATAAACACACCTCTCCACCATAAAAACACCAAACTGACCCCTAATATGTACCAACAGGCTGACAGGAGTTGCCACTTCATCCCAGCTCCCATCATATTCATAGAATCACAGAATCCTTTGGTTGGAAGAGACCCATGGGATCATCAAGTCCAACCACATTGATCATCTTTACATTCTTTTTGTAACCTCCCCCCTCCCAAAACTTCACTTTCTTAACTCAAATGGTCTAATGAAAACCTCAGCTGCCAGTTTATAATTAAGAAGTTCACCATTCTTCCCCAGTATAGGACAAGACTCCTGCATGTTCCCCCGCCGTGTACCGCTCAGGTTCAGAAAGCAAAGCAAAGCAAATTAAAAGGAACCCCTCTCTCTTCCACATACACTTTATGCCCTGCACCATCATTTTCAAAGAGCTAGAGTTAAGAAAATGAAAATAGTAATAAATGATCCCAGGAGACAAGTAGCCAAGAAGCAATTTGTATTAACTCAAAACTAAATGCGATCAAGTACCATAATTCAAGTACGACTTTTCAGTGCATGGCTTGAGCAGGACAAGAAAAAAAAAAAGATGGGGGGAAAAAAAAAAAAAAAAGATGTTGTTTCCTGCTATTTACTCCCCTAAAAGCTTGCATGTTGTGCACCTTTTCTCCACTGCCCTCAGCAGACCTTCTCCCAAGCTGTGCTGGGCAGTAGGCACTGCCCCAAAACAAACATTGTGATCCCTGAAAAGACGGGGCCAATAATAACAAAACTATCCCAAGCACCATGAGGATTTGGAGGGGAAAAATAAGCCGTGGAGGAGCATATGCAATGCCTTTAACTTGGTGCAAGCACCAGCCTGTGGGAAAAGGCTACGCAGCTCCATCCGCAAGATGCAGTGGGCACAGGGTGTTTGCCAGGGAACAATGAAAGGAGGAGAGATTCCAGGCTGGGACACGGCCAACAGCACCCATGAGCAGGGGACACAGCAGGGTTAGACCCGGGGATTCAATCACTCTGCCCTTTGAAACCTCAGCACAGTAAATGAGAGTTTCTTTGAACCCTCTTCCCTCACCAGCCCCTGGAGCTGGAGACACACTGGTCACCCAGTGACAACTCAGAATCACAGAACATCAGGGACTGGAAGGGACCTTGAGAGCTCATCCAGTCCAATCCCGCTGCCGGAGCAAGAACACCCAGAGCAGGTCACACAGGAACGCCTCCAGGCGGGGTTGGAATGTCTCCAGAGAAGGAGACTCCACCACCTCCCTGGGCAGCCCCTGCCAGGGTTCCCTCACCCTCACCCTGAAGAAGTTCTTCCTCATATTGAAGTGGAACCTCCTCTGTTCCAGCTCCCACCCATTGCCCCTTGTCCTGTCATTGGAGGTCACTGAGAAGAGCCTGGCTCCATCCTCATGACACTCACCCTTTCCATATTTATCAACATTCATGAGGTCCCCCCTCAGTCTCCTCTTCTCCAAGCTCAGGAGATACCCAGCTCCCTCAGCCTTTCCTCCTATGGGAGATGCTCTACTCCCTTCATCATCTTGGCAGCCCTGCCCTGGACTCTCTCCAGTGGTTCCCTGTCCTTCTGGAACTGAGGGGCCCAGAACTGGACACCATATTCCAGATGGGGTCTCACCAGGGCAGAGCAGAGAGAGGAAGAAAACCTCTCTTGACCTACCAAGTCTAGGATTAGGCTTAAAATCGGAAAAAATTAAACCAATAAACCCATCAATTCACACATCAGACACCTAGCACCTCATATAGGGTATACCCAGAAAGTCCCAAAATTGTTCCATTTCTTTTTTTCTTAGTAAGGAAAAAAAAAAGGGAGGTTTTAAATATTTCAGCTGGTTTGTGCCTTGTGCGAACTGGGACAGGACACCGGCCAAGTCCCCTCTGGCGGGGGCCACCTGCGAGTCCAGAAGTAAAACAAAACAAATCTTTAAAAATTCAGGCAGGGTGAAAGGGTCTCCGTCTGCCAGCTCTGTATTTCTAAATATAAAATTCTCAGGCAATGCTTTAAATACCCAGTTAGAGAGGCATTAGGAGGGTCAGAGCTCAGCCCCAGCCTTCCCCATCTCGAGCCACCTTTTGGTAACTGCTTTTTTCCCCTATTTTCCCCCAGCTCTGCTGAGGAACAGTTAAAAAAAAATAATGAATAAGATAACAAATCCCTTTGTTTTTCCGAGCCAGATTCACCCTCGCACCACAGTCCCCCAGGATTACAAATATTTGAGGCAATCGGAAAGAAAACAAAACCGTCCCGAAATGACAACTGAGAGGGAAACAATCTGGGAAGTTTTAACCTTCAAAATCTGTCTCTGAATTCTGGTTGTGATTTCTGCAGGCGAGGGAGGAGGGGGGGGGGGAAGAAAAAAAAAAAAAAACAAACCCAAACCCACAACCCTTTACAAAGGCAACTTTAGACGGGGATTTTAAAATAACACGACTACGCTATAATTAATGTCATTAAAATTCATACTGCAAAGACAACCGATAATCCCAGTCGGTTCCTGGGATGAGAATCAAATGGTGCTTGCTGCTATCGATTTCCTTTTATTAGAGGGAGTGGGGGGGTAAAGGAGGGAATAAAAGATAAAGAGCCAACAGTCAACAAGGAAACCAAAACCCCTTCAGTAAGCCAGCCTGCCCACTCGCATTCAATACCAGCAGCTCAGCAAGCGAAAAGCAAACCGCTAGCAAACTCTGTACTGAGTTTCCAAAGTTAAAAAATAACCCCAGCAAATAACCAAACAAAAAGATTGGGAAATAAATCTGCTGAACCTGCCCAGGCACCACCACATCTGCAGATCCTGGAGCGAAGCACGCACCAGGTTCATCCCAGGGACTGGGGACACAGATGAAGAACAGCCCCCAGAGCACCTGCAGCAAGACACAGCCCATAAATACCAGAGTATTCCCCCTTCTAGAAACCCCAGACCTGCAGCATTGCCCAAGAGTAAATGCTTTGCACACCTTATGTCCCAAATTCACGTGCTTTTAATGAACCTCCAAGCTGGTGTACCCGTAAATTAGTCTCCGTGTCTGTAGGAGCCACCGAAGGATCATTCAAGAGCAAACCAGGCAGAAATACCATCACTTATATCTATATACACACAGTATTTTTTTGTCATTGTTAACTTATTTATTTAAAAAAACACATGCTCAAATACAAGCTTGATTTTCTACCAACCCACCCTACAGCCAGAGATCTCACTCAGTTCTTCAGCCACTTGCAAAATCCTCCTGAAAAACTGCCAGGGATTAATACTGTTTCGTGAGCCAGTTATAATCCCTCCTGATAAGGGGAAAAGCACTGGCTTGGCACTGTTGGCAAATAAAAATTAAAAGGCAGATAGCGGCAGGTTTGCTCAACCTCCTGCCTTATCTCCAAAGCGTGGCAGAGAGACATTGTTTGATCCAGCTTCTGCCAGGGAAGGAAACCAGGGCCCCAGAGGAATTCAGCAACGACACTTTGTTCCAAGCAGCTGGATCCCTTAGCCCTCTGGAGACAAAATACAGCAGCAGAAACGCACGATGGTGGGACCTGAGGTGCATCAGGAAGAGCATGACCAGCAAGTGGAGGGAAGTTAACCTCTGCTCTGCCCTGGTGAGGCCCCAGCTGGAGCACTGGGCCCAGTTCTGGGCTCCCCAGTTCAAGAGGGACAGGGAACTGCTGAAGAGGGTTGCGGCAGAGGATCACAAAGATGATGAGGGGCCTGGAGCATCTCTCCAATGAGGAAAGGCTGAGGGACTCGGGTCTGTTTAGTCTGGAGAAGAGAAGGCTGAGGGGGGGATCTGATCAACACCTACAAATACTGAAAGGGTGGGTGGTAAGAGGATGGGACCAGTCTTTTTTCAGTGGTGCCCAGGGAAAGGACAAGAGGAAATGGGCACAAACTTAAACATAAGAAGTTCCATCTAAACACGAGGAGGAACTTCTTCCCTGCGAGGGTGGCAGAGCCCGGGCAGAGGCTGCCCAGAGAGGTGGTGGATTCCTTCTCTGGAGACATTCAAAACCCACCTGGACACATTCCTGTGCAACCCACTTTGGGAGGACCTGCTTTGGCAGGGGGTTGGACTAGATGACCTCCAGAGGTCCCATGTCATTCTGTGATTCTGTGACCTGCACACCAGGAGTTTTGGGAACAGGCACCTGGAAACTGGGTGCCCTGTGACTACGGTTTCTTTTATAGGGAAAAGCACCTATAGATAGTACCCAACCAGCCCACCTACAAAGTTAAAATGTTATAAAATCCTGTCAGTATCGCAAAAACCAGTGGAGAAGATAGAAAGCAGCCAGTTCCCAAGGCTGCAGTCCCAAAGGGAACTGGAAACACAGGCTGCCCCGAGAGCCGAATTCGGCTCTAAAGCATCACAAGCAGCATCTCCAGAGATAACAGAGTCCAAAAGGAACTTCTACAACCTTCGCAGCTATAAATAGGGTAGAACTGGATGTTATCTGCCATCCTTAACTTAGTTATTTCAGTTAAGTCACCCTTGGGAATTGCAACCGTGACTATTCCGCTGCTGGAAAGTGATCTGCAGTTGATTAATTATTTTATTTTTTTAAATTATTTTTTTGTTTTGGTTTTTTTGATGGAGGGTCACAAATAAAGCTACCTGGAGCACCCTCCTTATCAGCCATCATCATTTGAGCTCAATCAATACCACCAGGTCCCAGTTATACCTTTAAGGGAATTTCTAAGCCTTTATTACCCCCTTAACAGTAATACAAGCAGATTTACATAAAATCAGAGAATCATTCAGGTTAGAAAACACCATTGGGATGGGCTGATGAGTCCAACCATCAGCCCCACTCTACAAAGCTCTCCCCTACATCAGATCCCCCAACACCACATTTCAACACATTCAGGGATGGGCAGCCCATTCCAGGGTCTGACTACTCTTGCTGGGAAAAACTCTTTCCTAATACCCAGCCTAACCCTGCTGCAGCTTGAAGCCATTCCCTCTCCTTCCCTGATTCCCTGTGAGAAGAGACCAGCACCAGCCCCTCTCCAATGTCCTTTCAAGCAGTTCTGGAGAGCGATGAGGGCTCCCCTCAGCCTCCTCTTCCTCAAACTCAACAGTCCCAGCTCCTTCCATGGCTCCTCATCAGATTTATTCTCCAGGCCCTTCCCCAGCTCCGTGTCCCTCCTCTGCACTCGCTCCAGCCCCTCCAGATCTCTCTTGTGCTGAGGTGCCCAGAACTGGACACCACACTCAAGGGGTGGCCTCACCAGTGTTGAGTACATGGGGACAACCACCTCCTTACTTCTGCTGGTCACATTATTTCCAATACAAGCCAAGATGCCATTGGCCTTCTTGGCCACCTGGGCACATTGCACCCCCAGCCCCGGGGACCAGCTCAGCCCTCCACTAGTCCCAGAAAGTGTTCTCCTAGCCCTTTCACCAGCTTCACCTCTGCTCAGCTCCTGTCAACAAGGTGCTTGCTGGTTTATACCCATAGGAAAGAAAAGGGCAACTGCTAACAAAGGGCTGTGAGAAGATGATGCTACACCTCCCTCAAGGAGAAAAGCGCCACAGTCTAGGCTGCACCCCCCCTCCCAGGTCACCAGCTCTGGGCTCTTCACCTTCTATTTATCCAACATCACTGCTCCCCAGCCACAGGATGGCATTTTGGGGCTGCCACCCTCAGAAGAGCACTCAACCCTACAACCATGAAATATATGCTCAGCAACAAGCATCCTGAAATCCAGCCCTGTCCTGAAAAAACATGAAAACAGCTTAAAAAAAACCCAAACAAATGGAAGTCCTGAGAGTAAAAATGTACCTACCACATTTCTTTTACCAGCCACTTCCTACCGGATTTTTGAGGGAAGGTACAGGGAAAAAAACAGAGGAACCGCAAACCTGGTACAAAAGGTGAACTACCACGTCCCCAGGCACTCAGGGACACAAATCTATGAGGTGCTCTCAGAGAGAAAACAGCTTTTCAGCAGGGACTGCAACCCCATTTTTCAAGAATATTATCTTAAACACAAACACACCTCTGATTTTTTTTGTTGGTAGTGGTAAAAGAAGGCTAAGTACGGACTGATGCCATGGCCCCAAATAGTCCCAACAGCCTCAGTGAGCAGCGGGGTGGGCTGGCCTGCAAACGTGAATGGAAAGCCTGATTTTTTAGCCATACAAGTGGGTTTTTTTTGGGGAAAAAAATAACAGCACCTGGGCAGCTGGGCTGTGTTAACAAAAACACGGAGAATCACCCCAGCTCCCAGTCTGGACCCCAACCGATCACATTCGGCATTTTGCTGGCTGTGTAGTTGCCTCAAAGCCTATTATCTTCCACGCCAGTTGTTGGAGTGTCATTAGGACAACTCAAATGAGAGGCTAAATTCTTCTATACACACCGTTCTAATAATTACAGTCCTTTTATACCCAGCAATACAGCGAGGGAGAGGGGAGGCTGCCAGCCTGATGAAGGGGATGCTCAGTCCCGTCCCCCATCCCCCCCTCCAAGGCCTGAAAATTGATTGTTCTGCAGAAGAAGAGAAGAACAATTATTTCTTGCTCCTCGAGCAGAGCTTCATTCTATCTGGGGAGAAATGCAGAGCACTGGCATGGATGGGGAGATGCACCATAATATAAGAGGGCATAAACCATGAGTAATATTGATTTGTGCTGGATTTTACAGCCGACTTCAGGGTGTCCATTGCAGCCCCCAGCTCTCACATGTGTGTTTCCATCGGCCTCTGTGGGTCCTGCCATGCACCACAGAGACTGCCCTTCCAAGGCCCTCTCCATCTTCTGCAGGGGTTCCCCAAGAATAATTTAAAGCCATCTAATGTACACACAGAAGCCTTTTCAATTTAGAACCATAGAACGGTTGGGGTTGGAAGGGACCTTAAAGACCACCCAGTGTCACCCCATGCCCCAGGCAGGGACACCTCACACCAGTCCAGGTTGCTCCAAGCCCCCTCTGACTTGGCCTTGAACCCCTCCAGGGATGGGGCAGCCACAGCTTCTCTGGGCAACCTGGGCCAGGCGCTCACCCTCACGCCAAGTAAGTTCTTCCCCACATCTCAGCTCCATCTCCCCTCTTCCAGTTTGAAGCCATTACCCCTCATCCTATCACTACATGCCTTTGCAAAAAGTCCTTCTCCAGCTTTCTTGTAGGTCTCCTTCAGATACTGGAAGGCCACTATAAGGTCTCCCTGGACTCTTCTCTTTTAAATTGTTTAATTTAAAACATGCTTTTGATTTTCAATTATCATCCAAAACAAGGGGGAGGAAGCAAGCATACTCCAGAAATATAACATTTGCAATAGATTAATTCCACACATGAATATTCTCAGTCATCTTCCCATCCCTCAGCTCTCCCGCTTATCTATCCCCAACGCTGCAAACAGTAACTTCAAAGCCAAGCCCTGTTTCCAACTGGAAACCCATGGACCGGTCTCCAGTGGATCCAGGGAGTTGCTGGGCAGCCAGGATGCTCAGCCCCAGCTGACATCCCCAGGGCTGGGTAAGTCCCCTCTCCACTCATGGAACTCCAACCCCAAAATGACCACTATGCCTTATATGTAAATAAATGCTTTTATTGCCTTGATCTCACCACCCACAGACAGCTCTGAAGACCGAAACCCTTTCCTTAGGAAGGCAGCTTTGGTCCTGCTTGGCAGAACCTATGCAGGACAGGGAGCTTTGCCATCCTGAGCACAAGGCAACATTCAATGTCCCAGAAAGGAGGCAGGGAGGGGGGGGAACGGGCCATTTAACCAGATTCAGCTCCAAAAATCATCTTTCAGGATGCAGCAAAGCCACAGTTCCCCCCAGAGCAGTAGGGGTGCTACAGACACAAGCGCAGACCTCATTTCTAACTGTGCAACAACAGAGCCCTGGCATTTATCCCTGCTGCCCAAAGTCCTGCTGAAGCCCAGGGGAGCTCACCACGAATCTACATCAGCGAGGGCTTGGCTGGCTCAGGCCCTGCTTCAGCACAGCAGTGCTAACCAACCCACCCACCCCCTCCCAAAAAAAAAAAAAAAATCAAACTCCAAAAAGAATACAAGGATTACACCAAACTCCAGACCAAGCAGCAGCATTTCAGAAACTCTGCCATCCTGGGGCTTTTCAGCTCCAACATCTCACGCCAAAGAGAGGAATTTCCCTCCCAGTGAATAGCGGTTCATACATTCTTTGGCAACTGCATTGCCATTAGCAAACAGGATCTGTATTTCTGCCCTCCCTCATTTGTTTGCCAAGGGCATTTGAAAGGAATATTTTATTCACCACCACATAAAGCCCAGAGGCTTTGCCTCCTGACGTACGGCACCAAGCGCAGTCCTGCTGCGGGTAAGGCTTGCTCCTGCAAAAGGCCACCTCAAGATACCCCACCTGAATAAATCCCAGCCATAAAGGGTGTCCAAGAAGTTTAACACGAGGATGGGGGGGGCTCAAGGAGGTGTTGTCCCAGCTCCCACTTCTGCTGACAGCATCCCAGGAATAAAACACGGCAGGGTAGGGGGGGAAGGAAGGGAGAAAAGCGAGCTGAATCTGCCTTTCTTTGGTTCTGGGCTGAGCTCAACTCTCCATCCTGGAACCAACAACAGTGGGTTCAAACCAAGCCATTTTCACCCTATGGCTCAGCTCATTTTCTCAGGAAACCATTTCCATTACAGAAATCCCTTAAAACACCAAAAAGGGGCATTTGCAGTTCCCCAAGTATTTCCCCCCCCCCCCCGCCCCTCTCCCCTTGGTGATCTGCACATCCAAATAATTTATGAAAAGAGGAGATGGAGGAAAGGGCTTGTTTGACTTCTTTTCTCTTTTTTCCCCCACTTTGACCCAGCAAGTTCTTGCAGGTCGGAGCCTCTCCAGTGTGGCAGCAGCGGTGCTCCCAGCCCTGGGGCAGAGCAGCTCCCGCTGCAGCCCGCCTGGGAACCACTGAATTACCACAGCACCTGCAGGAGAACCCAGCAGATCCTCTCCTCCCAGTTGGGTCTGCAGCAGCCAAACAAATCGAGACGCATCCCTGACCTGCCAGCCGAGGTTCCTCGGGATGCAGATGGGAAGAGATCTGCTAGGAAAGAAGGAGCCGACATGCAAAGCACCATCACCTAGCCCCAGCATGCTTAAAAAGCCTCATTTTTTTCTATTTTTTTATTAAGTATTTTATGATTTTTTAATTTTTTTTTCCTCCTCCCTCGCTTTATTCTGCTCCAACAGCCAGGATAGCACACGCTCCCACACCAAACTCCTCCAAACCCACACCAGGGACTATTGCTTCAGTGGCTGCAGGGAGTCCCAACATGGAAAAAACCACCCCCAGGCGATGTATGCACCCAACCCAAGCTCTCCAGCCCCTCTTTTTAGGGAGAAACCCCCAAAAGCTCCATACCCAGGGCTGGGAGGACGAAGGGAGGGAAGGCAGGAAGCACCCACCAGTGGTTGGGAAGCTCCCCAATCCCACCACCAATTCCCACAGCCATCCGGTCCCACCTTTCATTTCCAGTGCAACCTTTACCCTCCTTTTACTTTGCTTCCAAGTTCAGTTGAAGACATTACCCTAATTACAATTATCTCTGGCACCGCTCTGACGAACCCGGAGCTCTGGGCTCTTCCCCCTCCACATTCTGGCGATCTCCTGCCTTTGCAACTCGTCCCAAGGAGCTCCTGCTCGCTTGGGGTTTGGTCTTTTTCCAACAGCTCCTCTCCAACCAAAAGGCACGGGAAGGGAGATGCTGGGACTGAGAATTAATGGGAAAAAAATTCAACAAACAACCCCCCCCCACACCACCAAAATACCTAACAAACTGTGCTAAGTAAGAAGGGAAAAAACCCCATCGTTTCAAATTAAGAATATGTCTGCCCTTCTGGAGGCTGTTTAGGCTAAGAACAGGGTGATTCAGGAAAAGGCTCGCAGGCAGGGAGCAGAAGGCTTGGTTTTATTCCTTCTTGGCAGCCTGGGGCTCGTTCGGGGAGCAAGGACTTCCCATCTGCACCCCCCTGCAAGCCACACACCTGGGGATGAGCAGAGGGCTGGGATCCCTCACTTCAGGGGACGTTTTCAGCAGCTATTTAAGAGCTTAACAGAATTTTCAGAAGCACCTAAGCCACTTCAGTGCCTAAATCCCTCTAAAAGTCCCTTTGAATGCTGCCACCTTCCTGAGCCCCACCCAGTGCCTATTAGTGTTCATTAGACAATTAAATACCTCCAGCCACACATCCTAATTAATGGATGGGAAGCTGCTGACCACCACAAGCTGTGGCTGCCAGCTCTGCAATACGAGGGGGCAGAAGACCCCCATTTTTGGGGCAGGCACCTACTCGTGCCGCTTCCCACCCCGGGGGGAAACACAGAGCACTGAAGGACACTTGGATTTCTCCCTCTTATTTCCACCCCCTCTCCCCTTCTTGCTCTATTGCCAAGAGCATCGTGAGGAAGGGAGATCCCTATCTACAAGGTCCCTTTGAAACAGGAGTACAACAAAAACTGAATTTCCTTCCACTTCGATCCCAAATGTGGGATAAAACTTGGGAGAAAAGGGTTGGCCTGAGAGGGAGATGCACCAGAGCCGGCTGCACTCCGCACATGTGGGTACCATCGCTCCAGCTGCGGGTACTGCACATCTGACCCCAGGTCCTTCACATCCCTCCCAGAAACCCCCTCATTGCTCCAAACTGGGGATGATTTTTCACCTTCCTGAGGCTGCAAGACAAGGAGAAGCAGCCACATGTTCTGCTTTTGGGGGGCACGGAGCCTCACGGCTCTCTCCTCCCCTACTCTTCGAGCCAATTTTTCTCCTATGCACCTCTTCAACAACACAGGGAAAGAACATACCTAGGCACATTTGGCTTCCATCATGTTAGATGCGCTTTAATTAGTGGTAATTTCTGCATGCCCGCTACATGCAAGTGAAAAATGAAACTCCCATGCCCAGTAGCTTAACGCTCCTCAGCAAGTCGGGATGAAAAACAAGGGGCTGCAGGGAGAGGAACAACAACAAAAAAAGATCAACTTTTAAAGGGCAGCTCTTCCTAAAGCCCCAACGAGGTGTTTAAAGTTATCTACAGCCCAGGAAAAAGCAGCACATTCCCATTTTAATAACTGTATAGGGATTTAGAGAGATTCTCCCCTTCCCCTGCTGAGCAGAGGAGAGATGTGTGGCATTAATGCGGCAACTGGGGGGGGGGACACGGGACAAAATTCCCCTCTCATTGTACACAAGGACAGAGCAGACACTCCATGCCCAGGGGAGGATGCTCTGTCTCTCCATAAGGACCACCCAGCTATAATATTTTGATCAATAAGCTTATTCTCAGCCACGGGTGGACGATGGCGGTTACTCTTTGCCCATCTATCCCTTTGACCAGGGAAGAGCAAGGAGATAAAGCCAGGAGGGACTGAGCCCCCCAGTAAATAAACACATGGAAGGCTTGTAAAACATCTGCTGGGCAAGGAATTACCGACCTGGGCTACAAAGGGATGAGAAGGCAGAGCCTGTGCAGAAACCTGAACAGGATTGTGATTCATTGACACACACAGAAAAAAAAGAGCTAAATTCACTGCATAGTTTCATTTCTAATTATAGCATAAACCAGATTGATGCTCCACATCTTTTTGGGGTCTCTGCTTTCTCCTTCCAAGCTGGCTACCACCAGCATCAGGGCTCCAGCAAGGGTTTGGGGCAGGCAAGATAAGGAGGATTTGGGGGGCTCAGCAGCAGGACAAGCCACAGGAAAACAAAAAAGCATGAGATGGGTGGAGAATGGCTGGAGAACAGCACTGAGGAGAAGGACCTGGGAATGCTCGTAGAGAAGCAGCTCACCATGAGCCAGCAGTGCACACTGGCAGCCCAGAAAGCCAACCCCATCCTGGACTGCATCAAAAGAAGCCTGGCCAGCAGGTCAGGGAGGTGATTCCACCCCTCTGCTCTGCACTCCTGAGACCCCACCTGGAGCACTATGTCCAGCTCTGGAGTCCTCAACTGAGAAAGGACNCACCTCCTGCACCAAGCACTGGGGGCAAGTTTTAAGCAGCATTTTGAACAGGTAGTCACCATCCTGGGAGAAATAACATCTCATGGATCCCCAAGGTGTCCAGCCCCACCCCCAGCATGCTTAGCACTAGGACCACCATTGCAGGACCCCATCTCCCAGCCAGGATGGGACCAGCAGGTGGGAAGGGCAATAAGGGCCTCGTAATTCACATATTCCTTATGAAGCACCAGCAAGAAAAGCACAAATCTTCAAACCTTCCCATTTTGCTGCACATGAAAAGCAGCCTTTGTGCTCGGGAGCATCGTGTGTGTTTTGAATCCAGGCTGGAAATCTGAATCTAATCTGATCAGCTCCTTTATGTTTTGTTGGTTTGTGGTTTGTTGCTTTTTATTCTTTAAAAAAACCAACAAAACACAAGCCCAACAACTCTATATAAACAAATTCTGCTGAAGCTTGTTTACCCTCACCTGCCTGGTTGTTTCTTCCCCCCTTGCTTTGCTCCTACCAAACAAACACACAAACACTGACTATTGATTCGGGCTGTTCTCAGAAGGTTTGTGGCAGGAAGCTGACGTTCCCTGAGTTATTGCTGCGTGATGACTGCATGCCCACTAGTTGGAAACACTTCCTTCAAACAGTGATAATAGCAAAAAGAGATAAAAAAGCAGCTGTATCAGAGCAAAGGAGGACATGCTTTGCCTTCTTGGACTGGAAGAACATCTGAAGTAGGACTTTTTTAATAATTCATTTTAACAAATCTCCAGCCTTCCTGCCTTTTTTTTTAATTCAAAATCCAGGATACGCTGGCAAAATCAATACAAGATATAGGGAGGTTTGCTTTTATTTTGGCTCACAGACTCTGAATCTCCTAGGAACCAGCACACCCAACTGTTCCCATCAACCATTCCTGCAAAAAAAAAAATAAATCCATCTTTCTGTTGCATCTACATGATGGCACCAAATTAAAGGCTTCGCTCTCCCCGCTGCCCACAAAGCTGCAAATTAACCTTTTGCTTTCAGAGTAATTAATGCCCCAAAAACACTAATGACCTGCTTCAACCCCGATACACCAGAGAACTGCCACGGCCCAGCTTGGGATGCCCCAGCAGAAAAAAGGCTGGCTGTATCAGAGGTAGAATTATAAACTTCTTAAAAGAATGCTGTTTGGCTCTGTAATTGCCTCACATCATAAAAACCTGCAGAAATAACTCATTCTGCAGCACACAGGATACATTTTGGTCCATAGCAGAGCTCTGCACAAGTCCAACAGACCCTGTTGACTTTAGTCCCCTTTATCCCTCCCTTTACTCCCTTATTAATTAATTTTGAAGTTCTCTCTGCAGTTATCACAGCAGGATTTGGCATATTCCACAAACAGGGACCGAAAGCACCAGTGAAATGACAAGCACCCATAATTCAGAAGTCCTCTAGACCAAAATTCGCATGAAATCACACAAAAGGGATCCAGATTAAATCAACCACAGTAGCTTAAACTCAGTTACCTTCACCCTAAAGCCAGACCCCAGCCCAAACCAAGACCAGTCTCAGACTTCTGAGGTTTATTCCATGTCACATTGCTCATCCCTATAACCCAAGACTGATGGTCACACTCCACAGGGTCACCACCCCTGCCTTTCATTCACCTGCACTGGCAACTCTATTAAAAATCTCATATGTCTCGCTCATAAAATGGCCAGATTTCACCATCAACCTACCTTGAGTTGACCTCTGGCCATCAATAATGGAACACTTCTGCACCACAGCCAGCCCAGGGGGCTAAGGAGTACTCAACCAGCTCTGCTCAGCTCCCCCCACTGCCTCGGTAGCTACTGGAGCACCCTGTGCCACACAGATCTTCCCAAAACCCACCCTTCCCTTCAGATGTTCCCATTTTCCCCATTACCTGCTAACAAACAAAGACCCAAGGGACAGCCTTCAAGGCAGGTGCTAGAAATGAGGAGCTGGGGTAAGGAACTTGATTCCCAAATCAAGCCCAACTTGGGTAGGTACCACCCACCAGCTGAGACCAGTCCACAGCTGGTTTATAAATAAATTATCTTTATTCACCAAGCCCTGAAGTTCATCTGTGCAGAACTCTCCTGCTCAAAAAAAAAAAACCACAACCCCTGGGATTTGCCCAAAAGACCTAGGACTTGCTGGTGGGGCATGACCACCCCAGGTGGTTCTCCTCCAGGAGAACTTCTTGCCTGCAGCTGCATTGCCTGAGGCTGGAAACAAGCTCCCTGCTGCCTACCAGGCTGCCTGCTTTTTTCTATTTTAAGATTCATGATCACTGCTTTAAAGAGGGAATTAAACTGATGGATTGTGGACGATGCAAAACCTTGATGTTCCAGAAAGCTGCACAAATAAACGCTATCAGAGTAACTAAAAGGGGAGACAAGCTAATTTTGACACTAAGTGGGTATTGAGAGGGTCTGAATTCTCTTTGTCTTCCCTAAATCACACGTATTGCTGCTGCGCAAGTCCTGGTATCGCCCACACACGAAACCATCTGGAAATCAGTCACCCTGCAGGAAAGGCATCCATCAGAGCAACTCTGGCACAAAGAATTCGCCTGGTGTCTCCATCGAGGAGAGCTTCAGCAGACCAAGCAATGGCCACCCACCTCCTGCTACCGCTGTCAGCCTCCAACCAGGAGCACCGAGACCAGAAGCAACCTCAGGCACCAAAGGAAGAAGATTTTTTTATTTTTTTTTTGCAGAAATGCAACATTTGCACTAACCACACTGTCAGGGTATCACCTCACACTCGCTGCTAACAAATTAGGCCATTTGTGCACCTGCAGTTGCTCTTTTGGCTGCTAACCTGCTTTAGCAATCACAGATAATTAAAACATCACCCTGCGGTCATTAAGATCCACATCATTCCCCAGAAGACGAGCAGCATCAGGTCTGCTTTTTGGTGTGCCCATCTCCAGCTGCAGTTCTGGACCTCAGCTGGAAGATAGAAGGAAGAGAAAAACTTCCAATGGGTGTTAATCAACACACTTATATCTACTCTCTGTGGCAGCACAATGATGTACACCAATGGGAGAGGTGACTGGTGTTGGAAGGCAAGGAGGACCAAGAACACCTCCTCTGCTCTGGGCAGCACTGCTATTTTCCATTTGCAGCCCCAGAATATCCCACTAGATAAATTCACTCAGGTACAAGAATGGACTCCCAAGTCCAAGGAACCCCAGTAACTTTACCCAGCTGCACAGCACCAAAGCCACCATGAGCCCCAGAGAAGAGCCAGACCTTTGTTTATCACCACAGCAGACAAGTAGATTAACAACTCCACATGGGGGAGCCCGGTTCTGCGCCCAGATGCCTACAAGGGTTCTCTCCATCCCTGGAGGAGTTCAAGGCCACGTTGAATGGGGCTTGGAGCAACCTGGTCTGGTGGGAGGTGTCCCTGCCCATGGCAGGGGGGTTGGAACTTGACGATCTTTAAGGTCCCTTCCAACTCTCACCATTCTATGATTCTATTTCAATCACATTCCCAGGACACCACTCACAAATGAGGCCTTTTTTGCCCCCAGACCAGCATGCTCTTCCCTAGGTAGAGCATCCCTTGAAGGATGGGAAGAAAACACCCACTTGCAGCCCAGTTGTCCTCAGACAGCCCTCTGTCTGTCCCAACCAGACTGTTGTCACAGCACCACCACGCACAAAGAGCAATTCAGCCTCACACAGGTGCTAAACAGCTTTGCCACTAATGAGCAGACCTCATGCAAGGCACTAATTGCAAAAACACCATCAAATACCACCCATCTGCATGTCAGCAGAGGACCTCTGGGGATGGCTGTGAGCCAGCTCCATCAAACACATTATTGTCATTTTGGTGTCCCTTTGTGCTCCCTGGAGTGAGTGCAGAGGAGGGACACGGAGCTGGGAAATAAATATCATGAGGAACCATGGAAGGAGCTGGGACTGTTGAGCTGGAGGAAGAGGAGGCTGAGGGGAGACCTCATCACTCTCTACAACTGCTTGAAAGGACATTGTAGAGAGGTTGGTGCTGGTCTCTTCTCAACGATAGAATGAGAGGAAACGGCTTCAAGTTGCAGCAGGGTAGGGTTAGGCTGGGCATTAGGAAAGAGTTTTTCCCAGCAAGAGTGGTCAGAGCCTGGACTGGGCTGCCCAGGGAGGGGGATAAGTCCCCATCCCTGACTGTGTTTCTGAGTGGTTGAGCTGTGGTGTTGGGGGATCTGGTGTAGGGGAGAACTTTGTAGAGCGGGGCTGATGGTTGGATTTGATGATCCCAAGGGTCTTTTTCAACCTGAGTGACCCTATGAAATCAAAATAAAGACCCTTTGGATGCTGTGCTTCTGCAGGGATACTGGCTGCCCAGCCTTGCAGCTCAAAATTGCAGAAATAATTAAATACCTCTGACTACTTCGACAAAAGAGAGTTCTCACAGTAAACACGGGAGGGAGAAAGTCCTCAGGATAGTAAAGGTTATCAAAATACCAGGGTTTGGAGGAAAGGGGCTGTTAGAGCATCGCTCCCTAATACCGAACAGCAAAGCAATCCCTTCCAGGGAAAGGAGATAAAGAATTTCTTCCTCTGCTGGCGATAAATCAAAGGGCACTGTTCAGCTGATGGGAATTGATTTTTCTCCCCTTCCTCTGCACTTATAGCAAAGCGGGACCGCGGCGAGTGCCTCCAGCTGTGACAGAGCCCAATCGATGGCGGGGAGGGGACACGGCTGGGGATGGTGGCACCGGCACAAGGCATCACCATCCCTCCTGCAGCATTGATCAGGCTGCACCCTGCTCCCACCCTGCCAGCTCAAGTGGAGACATTCAGGGGACCCTTTCCTGAAAACAGAGGGCATGGGTGAACTTTGGAGTTTGCAAGGAATAAAAATCTGGGGAATAAAATCCCATTGGCACAAGAGGAGCAAATGCCATCATGGTGCTGGAAACGGGATGGGGTTGGGGACAAACCCCTCTGCACACTCCTGTCCACACAAATAATAATTAACAGCCCACCTGGCTGCCCAGCAAAACAAGGCAGTCTCCTGCTCTTCCAGCTTCCTCCAGCACTGATCCACTGCTAATTAAAAAGATTTTCACTACAGGCTCCCTCAAACCCAAACCTTTTTCGCTTTTCGTGTGTACAGAAAGCAGGGGGTGGGGGGAAGCTGTCTGTGATGCGGATGGATCCAGAGATCGATCCCTCTCCCACTCGCCAAACTCTTTAGTGAGAGTCACTGAAATATAACGATTTTCCCCCTTCGTTTGCATCAAGCAGCCACAGGATGAGGGGAACGCTGGATTGATTTGGTTTCACCCAAACCCCAAGGACAGCCTAAGGCAGCTGTGATTCTGTGATAGGCAGAGGCCTGATTTCACAGGTTATAAAGCTCCACTGTTTTCTCGCTATTGACTTACACTGCAGCGCGTCACATTTTTAATGATAAATAAACTGATAGAGATACATTACCATGGAGGAACCATGATCTGCTGTACCACGCCAGGTTACTCAAAACCCCATCCAGCCTGGCCTTGAACCCCTCCAGGGATGGGGAAGCCACAGCTTCTCTGGGCAACCTGGGCCAGTGCCTCACCACCCTCACACTAAAGAATTTCTTTCTGGTATCTCATCTAAATCTCCCCTCTTCCAATTTAAAAGCCATTACCCTGACAAAGAGTCACTCTCCTGGAGCTCCCTTCAGATACTGGAAGGCTGCTCTAAAGTCTCCCCGCAGCCTTCTCTTCTCCAGGCTGAACAACCCCAGCTCTCTCAGCCTGTCCTCACAGCAGAGGTGCTCCAGCCCTCCCAGCATCTTTCATGGCCCTCTGCTGGACCCATTCCAGCAGGTCCATGTCCTTTCTCAGTTGAGGACTCCAGAGCTGGACACAGTGCTCCAGGTGGGGTCTCACCAGCGCAGAGCAGAGGGGTGGAATCACCTCCCTGACCTGCTGGCCAGGCTTCTTTTGATGCAGTCCAGGATGGGGTTGGCTTTCTGGGCTGCCAGTGTGCACTGCTGGCTCATGGTGAGCTTCTCCTCCACGAGCATTCCCAGGTCCTTCTCCTCAGGGCTGCTCTCCAGCCATTCTCTGCCCGACCTGAATTTGTGCCTGGGATTGCAACGTGCCAGGTGCAGGACCTTGCACTTGGCTGGGTTGAACTTCATGCAATTTGAACTACCCCACCTCTCCAGCCTGTCCAGGTCCCTCTGGATAGCATCCCTTCCCTCTGTTCCTACATCCCTGCGCCATTGCTCTATTACAGCAAGGATACCTCTGTGCATATTTACCAGAGAATTACTATTTTTAATACAGATTCAGATTTATTTGGGTAACATTATTGCTATTTTCAGTGTGGAAAACAACTCCTTGCTTTTTTTGCCGGCGCCTACTTATCGCTTCAGTCTTGGATCGATGAGTTTGCCATTTGCCCATCATTTTCCCTCAGAAATTCTCCCCACCCCTTCTTCCAAGCACACAAGTACCATGGGAAGAGCGGACCAACAGCACCAGGCGCCTTCAGGGGGAAGACAAATCCCCCCCTGTGTCTTCCCCCGTCTGACAGCGCCTCCTGATAAGGCAGGATGGGAACAGGTTCCTCCTGTGACGCTGACAACGCCGTTCCCCGCCGCAGCACCGCAGACCTCTGCCCCGAGCCATCACACCGGGCTGTCTTCTCCCCGACAACCAAAGCCAAAGGGTCCTCCAGCACAACATTGATTAACAAGTGCTGGAGCAAATCAATTCAAATCTCTTCTTCTGCCCCCTCTTTGGCTTTTGCATTGACAATAAGTGGAGGGGAGGGGAGAAGAAAAGCAGCTTTGATATTCAAGGAGCTGGGAGGAATCCTGGTTTCTGCAGACGATGTTCAAGCAACTGAGGACAAAGGTGTGTATCCTGTATAGCCCAAAGGAGGGGCAGAGCACTCAGACTATAGGAAAACATCTCTGAGTGGTAATTATTGAGCTTGTAAAAAAAAAAAAAAAAAAAAGAGAAGATATTTATCAGCTTCCAAGTTGCCACTGGAAGTTAGTAACACACATCCCAGCACGGGTGGGTAATAGTATTTGGAGGAGGCAGCGTGGTGGGCCAAGGGATGCAGCCACATCCCCATCCAAAGGGCTTTAAAAACCCAACCAAAACAAAAACCAGCAACAAACCTGACTTTGAGAGGGGTTTGGTTTTGATCAGAGGAAAGGAGAAGTGAAAAATAGGACATTTTACAATATAAAAAATCATTCAGGCTTCCCTCCACCCCAGGATGGAGGGGTTACGAGAGTATCTGCCATCACTTTGAATATAGCCCAGAGCTGCCAAATGCTCCCAACCCCAGAGTTAACGAGTTTGCAAATAATGGTTGGCACATTCCTCTACATTTTTTTTTCCTTCATTCTTGCTTTATTTTCCAAGCAAGTGAGAACCAGCTCCTTCCCCCTCACCAGTCTTGGCACTCTGCACGACGCCAGTTCCTCAACCAAGGATTTCCAAGTAACAGGCACAGCCCTTGACCAGAGTCATGGCAGTGGCTGCAAGATGTTTACCACATCTTCAGTCACAGAATCACAGAATCATTCAGGTTGGAAGAGACCCTTGGGATCATCGAGTCCAACCATCAGCCCCGCTCTACAAAGTTCTCCCCTACACCAGATCCCCCAAAACCACATCTCATTGACTCTGAAACACAGTCAGGGATGGGCACTCCACCCCCTCCTTGGGCAGCCCAGTCCAGGCTCTGACCACTCTTGCTGGGAAGAATTCTTGCCTCATGGCCAGCCTAACCCTACCCTGCTGCAGCTTGCAGCCATTCCCTCTCCTTCTATCGCTAGTTCCCCTTGAGAAGAGACCAGCACCAACCTCTCTACAATGTCCTTTCAAGTAGTTTTGGAGAGCGATGAGGGCTCCCCTCAGCCTCCTCTTCCTCCAGCTCAACAGTCCCAGCTCCTTCCATGGCTCTTCATCACATTTATTCTCTAGGCCCTTCCCCAGCTCCGTGTCCCTCCTCTGCACTTGCTCCAGCCCCTCCAGATCTCTCTTGTGCTGAGGTGCCCAGAATTGGACACCAGACTCCAGGGGCGGCTTCACCAGTGCTGAGTACAGGGGAACAACCACCTCCATACTTCTGCTGGTCACTCCATTTCTAATACAAGCCAGGATGCCCTTGGCTTTCTTGGCCACCTGGGCACATTGCTGGGTCATGTTCAGCCGCTTGTCACCCAGCACCCCCAGGTCCTATTCTGCCAGGCAGCTCCAGCCACACTGCCCCAAGTCTGTAGCCATCCATGGGGTTGTTGTGGCCCAAGGGCAGGACCTGGCACTTGGCCTCATTGAAGCTCATGCCATTAACATTGGCCCATCCATCCAGCAGTCCAACAACATAATTTTGCCAAGTGTTAGCATGGAGCGGAGCACACAGCAACACCTTTCCCATCGCCTGTGCTGTGCTTTCAGGTCCCCTGGAGAGGACCTAAGCGCTGTGGGGCAAGGTGGTATGTCAGGGCACAGGGTAAAGCAGCTCACCTTGTGTGGAAACAGCATGCAATATTGAGAAATCAGTGTCTTTATCACCTTTAGAAACAGTAACTTCTGAAACAGCATCTCACGAATGGAGAACAACCAAGAGAAATAGCTCAGCCGTGGCAGGAGTAACAGCCAGCAGCAGAGAAGAAAAAAAGACCCTCAGATTCTCCCTTTCCAAAGTACCCTGCCTTAGTCTTTAATAACTCATTATCCTATTACAAAACAAAGGCTCACAGGATTATGGTGTTTAGTAATATTATAATGGACGGGAGCCAGCCTTCCCGAAAGCTGGTTGTATTCCTGCCTCGTACTGACCTGGCCTCAGACCTGGGCTCCGTGTCCCAGTAACGCTATCAAAGACAAACACTCCTGGCTCCACATCAGTAAACACACAGGCATTTGTTAAAATGTACGCTTAGTTGATTATATATATTAAAAATATATAAAATATGTATATATCTCTAACACAGGTAGGGGGGAGTTTCAGACCGTGATGTTCTCTGGCTGCTTCCACTCAGCCAAATAGATTATAAAATCCTTCAGCAGCAAAATAAACAGCTTAGAGCAAACAAGAGGCTTAGCGTGCCAGGACTTTGTATTTTCTGGCTGGGGCTGGCCATCGCTGAGGCCACCGAGCCCTTTCCCCACAGTCCCCTCCTGCTCCTTCTGCACCTCCCAGGGACCTGCACTGCTATTAGTCCTTTGGATCGAGCAGCACTGAACACAGGCTGTGTTTTGCTTTATTTTTCCTTTGGTGCTGTTCTGGTGGCTCTACAGGCTTGGGCAGGGTTTCTTCTGGCACAGATCAAAGCAGAAAGGGGAAAGCTTCAGAGGATAAATGGGACACTCCTCTACTCAAGGAGACACTACAAGAGCCATCCCCAGCTTCTAAGATGAGCTCTAAGCATTCCCAGGTATCCCTCCCATCTCTCAGTCCCCTTCCTAAAAGGAGAACTGAATCCTCACTGGGACAAATCAGAGTACATACCCAAAGCTGTCAAAGTTGGAAAAGCAAAAGAAAACATGTTTTCCCCCATATTTTCCCAATTACAGCCGCAATGGAGTTTTCATGCCAACAGAATTAGAGCAACAGCATCATTTTACTGTGAAAATGCAATCCTGTTTGGGTGGTTTGCTTGGTTTCAAGTAAGGAGGTGCATTTTTGCGATTCCTACTTCATCTCACAACTTCCTTTTTTTCCTGGAGGAGGGAATAGCCCCCTCCTACCTGCCCAGCACAGCACCGGGGACGTGCTCCCCCTTCTAAAGAATCACAGAATCTCAGGGACTGGAAGGGACCTTGAAAGCTCATCAAGTCCAATCCCCCTGCTGGAGCAGGAACACCCAGAGCAGGTCACATAGGAACGCCTCCAGGCAGGTTTGGAATGTCTCCAGAGAAGGAGACTCCACAACCTCCCTGGGCAGCCCCTTCCACTGTTCAGTCACTCTCACTGTGAAGAAATTTTTCCTCATATTTAACTGGAATCTCCTCTCTTCCAGCTTGCATCCATTACCCCTTGTCCTATCATTGGATGTCACTGAGAAGAGCCTGGCTCTATCCTCATGACACTCACCCTTTACAGATTTATAAACGTTAATAAGGTCACCCCTCAGTCTCCTCCAAGCTAAAGAGACCCAGCTCCCTCAGCCTTTCATCATATGGGAGATGCTCCACTCCATCATCTTGGTAGCCCTAAAAAAAGCCAGGAATACAATTGCTGCCTCATTAACACCCTCCTCCAGCTCTTCCCACCCCACTGCCACCACCTCCCACTGGTTCCACAGGACAGTAATGACGCACGAGCCCCCCCAAGGCTGGAGCCCACTTCCCCGTGACATGGCATGGCATGGCCATCATGTCACAGGGAACACACACAGCTTTGCCACCTTCTGTAAGACTTTGTTGGTGTCACAGGAGCAGTCTACCCATGTTACTACCAAATAAAACATACATTTTGGAATTCCAGCAAGTAATCCAGCTTAAGAGAGGAGGGGACGTTGCGGAGTGAGTGAGAATAAGGTGGCATTTTGCTCTTTTCTCCAGCTTTTTCACACTAAGCCCTCTCCCAGCCACATTATTGAATTAGAAACCATCTGGCTTCATCAAGGCTTACTTTGTCTAAACAGGATTTGGGGTCTCTAAGGGCTGCTGCAGAATATCATGTTTAAAGAGCGATGTTGAAGACATCAGGACAATAAGGGATGTGTTAATGCTCTGAGAACCAAGCTCCTTTTTCCTGCCACTCTCTTCTTTCGAGACAAAGCCACGTAGATTTAAAAAACACCTGAGAACTGGATTACTCCACTCTCTTGCCAAGTGATCAAATTCACTTCCTACAAACCCACCCCAAATTCTGACATTACAGGCGTGAACTCTTGCCAGGAAACACAGCAAACTATTTCCTAGCTGGGAACCAAGTAAAGTCCCAGTGGCCAAAGGCCCAGGGCCAAGGCCAGCACCTAACCCAGAGCACAGGATGGAAGAGATAGGAGCAACTTCATACAACTATCCATGCAGACAATTTATGTATGACCAGACTCATCTCTCCCGTGCAAACCATCTCTCCCAGCTTCAGTTTCATAGAATCATAGAATC
>VZTM01032990.1:1910-45470 GCA_013400555.1 Jacana jacana
TGCTCCTTCTTTACATTTTAATGCAACTCAGGGTGTTGGTTATTGCTCTTTAAAAACCACAGATGGAATCCTAGCCCCATGGAAAAATATAGGAACGTTGCTATGAAAGGCTTCACCCCATCTGTGGTTCTGGAGGTACATACCTTCCTAAAACAAACTTTCCTAGAGGGCAAAGACATTTTGAACTTTTGAAAAGGCTTGCAGCAATGTTTCAACTTGTCCCAAGCTCTATTGCCTTTTGCATATTTTCTCAGTTTTGAAGAGAGCTTGGGAAAGACTTCCAGGAACTGATATGTAAAAACAGGCTCTGACTCCTGCATTTCAGCATCTCCAGCAGCTCCTGCTGAGTTATCGGAGCACAGTTCTGGGCTCTGCCTCAAATCCGCTCTGTGAACTGGGGTAAAGTTGCTTACTCTCTCTTCCTCAGTTTTCCAATCTTAAAACACAGCTGATAATGCTTCCTTTCTTCTGTGTCATGTCCTGTCTACAGAGACCATCAGCTTCAAGAGAGGGTCTCTGTTACAAGGCGGTGTTTGTTCTGTGCCTACAACACAGGGCCGAGATCCCACTGAAGGCTCTAGGGGTACTGGGCTCTAGGCCAAGATTCGGATAAGCTTGGCTTTTGGTTCAAACAAAGGTTCCCTCTCCTCACAGGCCATCACATTCATTTATTTTGCCCTGTGGTGAAGTTAATGCTACATCTGTGATGTCACAGTTGTTTCCATGACAACAGGTTTATGATTTCAATGTAAAGTCAAATGGAAGGAGAAGCTCAGGGACATGAAGGAAAGCTCTTATTCAAATCAGAAACATCTGACACAATAACAGAGAAGAGAAATGGCCAAGAAGGTACATTTCTTTTATTGTTATACAAGTTTGTGGTTTCTTCTTAAGTTTTCAACAACGTGTACTTCTTCCATCACATTTTTAATAGCTACTCTTCCATTTATGTTTCTTCAGTTAAAGCTGTTTTCTTTCTTCTTTTAAATAAAAAAATAAATGTAATACCATTTGTTTAACTAGTTAATGAATGCCTTTGCCTTTTTTCAATTAGGTTTAATTTAATAGGAGTAAATTTGGACTTCAGTACAGTCTTCCTTCTGATGCCAAATATGAATGATACTATTTCTGAACAAACAGGGGAACTGTTAAAACTGTGGCTTTCCATACTTAGCAGAATAGGCTTTCAAAGAAGAAAATAAAAAAAAAAAAACCACATCAAAGTTTTTTGAAACACTATTTTTTTAAAAAAGATGCAAGAAGGCAAAGCTATTATGGAGTAGAAATAAGTATTGGGCAGGGTGATGTAAAGACTCAGAAGTTTTTCATGCCGTGTTTTTCCCCTTATTTGCTGTTTGTTTTTTCCTTGACCTCCTCCAACATAGATGTCTCCCCATAGATTAAGGTACCACCAAAGTACAGACTGCAAAGTGGCAGTAGCATGGCTCACTGTCTGTCCAATGCGGGAACCTTCACAGGAGATATCTCTTCTGTAGTCCCAATAAGGAATTCCCAACAGCATCTAAAGGTGGAAATGATGCCTAAAGCTTGTGAAGTTTACCATCCATCCTTGCTAGCAAGTCTAAACACTTAAACTAGTCAACTCAAAGACCCTGAGAGCTACATAAAAATGAGAGTGGATAGCATTGCTTACGTTACATGTTGCAGTTTGATCTGCTAAAAGCACTTCACAATGGTTGCTAATAATAAAGCTATTAAAGTTTCGTTGAAAAGTTTTCAGGTAGCTACTGTGCAACCAAAACTGACCAAGTTTAGCATGTTATATCTCCACTATACAGCTTAGTTCACATATAGTTGATTGAATTAGTTAATTAAGATAAATAGTTAATTAAGGCTGAAATTTTCAAAGAAGCCACAGGAATTAGGTAACCAAATTCAATGAGATTTGAGTACTTAACTCCCTTAGACTCCTTTGAAAAGGGCAGCTATAAATGCTCACCTCTTTAGCTGTAATTATTTGTACTTGCAGGATTATGAGTGCAGTTGTTTATATATGCAGAAGCATGGCTGCAAATACAGGCATGGCATGAGAACAGAGATCTGTCCATGGATAGCATAGAACATAAATATATGCAAGCAGTGGCCATACATTTAAACTCTCCTTAAAGTAAAAATACCAGTCGAGTCAGTAATAGCTCTGAAGCTGGTAAGAGCTTCTTAAGCTAAGCTAATTAAAATCAATTAGATACACATAATCAAATATACATATGCACAAACTTATATATAAACAGATATACATATATAAAATCATATGCACATATATGAAAAGCCAGATGTGAATATGAGTGCAGACAGTTGTTTGGTTTGGTATGCATTTTTTTTCTTTGCAAAGCAGTAAATTGCAATAGTATTTGAGTATTTGCTACTGAGAAGAGGGGCAGCTAAGCTGCTGTGGTAGCATCCACAATATTATCAAAGTATACGAGGAAATGCTTTTCTTAACAGGTACATAAAACAGGCCATTTAAGCAATATAGAAGGAAGCACTGTAGCAGAGGTATCATCATCTAGGAGAGGAACCATCTGATGGATTAAGAAGTGAAAATAAAAACCAACAGATATTCTAAAAAACCAAACCTCAATCAACAAAGCCAGACACCTTACCTTTGTACCCAAGTGCAAGGCAAAAGGACAAAAACAACAGGTCTGTTCAATAGAGTCTAGGTGTTAATAACACAACTAGGCCACAGCCACCCAATTCATCCTTGGTGCTGGCTCCTACTGGAGTTACCCAGGGGCACCCTGACATGAATACTTAAACCTTGACTCTCCTGAAGTCACTTACAAAATGCAGGACCTATGATTGCCTCCCCTGAACTCCTCAGAGCTTTCACAGGCATGACTGCAGCCTTCCTCAAAGTTCACTGTCTTTGCAATTACTGTAAATGGTAAAGTCTGCTTTGCTGAAATGAGACAAGCATTAGCTTCTCACCCAGCAAACTTGTGCAAGTGCTCTTGGGAATACTCACGTGCTCAGAAATGGACATGGGCTTAGGCACTTTGAGATGAAGGAAATATCAAAAAGGAGGATATATTCCAAGGCCAAAGAAGTGGGAATCAAGAGCATCTAGCCAAATCCTGTTCATTAGCGGGCAACGTTTTTTTCTATTAAAAATCACCAGGACTTTAATTCCATGTGTTCACAGCAAGAGTTCTGGCCTATAAACAAATCCAAAATATACACAAGATCAATTTCTTCTAATAAGGTGGGTCAGTGACTTTCCATTAGAGTGAGTCACTGGGTTCTCCAAACCCTTAAGGTGTAGTAGAGTAGATGAAAATGAGGTTAGCTGAGGAATGCAAACAGATATACAGCATGTACAGACCTTTAGTTTCACTCCAACATCCATACGTGGCCATAAAATATAGCTTCTTATATGTAAAATGTAGAGATTTCCCTCTGCAACAAAGGCATAAAATGTCTCACTCCCAAACAAGTATTTGAGCATACGAACACGATCTTTCACTTCATCTAGGACTACCCACCCAGTAAACCAAGCTGTATTCTTTCTGGGTGGCTCAGAGAATAGCATATTACAGTGGAAACACCCATTTATTTCATTTACTGCCATTTATAATATTTTCCACTATTTGCAGATAATGAATTCATCCACTTTTTGCCAAGATTATGCAGCCTGTTTTATAGCCAAAATTATCCAGAATCCTTCTAAAAATGTGTTACCCTTCATTTTCCATGATTGCTTAGTGGTTCTCTTGGAGCAGGACCAAGATCAACCATATTAACAATGCACAGCAATAACTGAACTGTCATGCTCATACTCTCCTAGCAGCAGGAAGGGTACCATTGAGCCGGTCCCTGAAGTGTGCATGCATGAGGAGCATAACTGTTCAGGTTAATTAAAGCCTTTAGATGAGAAATGAGGAATTACTTTTGGAGTTCTTTCCTTTACACATTCTACAATGGTACTCATAAGAGTAGATACATTTCAGATTATCTGATGTTTTCTTGGCACCACTGACTCTTCAGTTTTCCAGGATAAATTGTATTTGTAGAATATAATACAATGGAGTCCTACAATGTGTAACATGCCTGAACAGACCTAGCTCCTGACCCTGTAAAGACCAACACACATCTTTAACATCACACACCATGAGCACCCTTTTGGGTTCAACAGGGCTACAGATGGTGGGTAGTACAGGCCCTCTGGGACCAAACCCACACATAAGGCATTGCACGCCCGCACCAAGCCACAAGCCAGGCAAGCAGAAAATAGCAGAAAGGGACAAGTCCTTTGTGGGATTATGTGTGTTGGACTAATGCTTATTTCTTAGTAGACAACTTCCCGCTCCCTTCGCTGGCTTGGATGTGCTGGCGTGCTATGGAGGGTGGAGCTGCAGCATCATTTACTCCCTGCTCCACACAAGGGAAGAGGAGAAACAAGCCAGTCACATCTGCTCTTCCCTTGTGCAGGGTCTGGCAGTCTGAAAATCTCATGCAGGGGAGAAACAGGGCTCCTTGCCATCACCAGGCTCAACAGCTGGGCCCAGCATGTAAAATGAAGCACATGCAAATCTTTGCAGGAATTCCTCAGTGCTCACCCTGAGGGTTTGATCTTGGAGTCAAGGAAATCTAGCTCAGGACCCTGAACACCAGGAGCAATCCTTGCTCAGAAGTTCCAGCGGTCAATGTTAGTGGTGATAAGAGAAGTCATCACACCAATAATTATAAACAAGGGATAAACAAAACCAATTCACTTTCATTTTTTATAATTTTATACAAAAACAAAATGAGCACAATAAATATCCTAACAGCCAAGTATTTGTTTCTTAACATTATCATTGTTTTCTTTGGCACCATTGGGAATCTCTTAGAGGGAGCTATGAGGAAGGAGAAACTCTGGCTCAGCAAGCAGCCCTCTAGCAGCCAAAGTCTGTTCCTCGCCCAAATGACCATAGATCAGCAAGACTGAAGCAAGCAGCTGGTACTGAACAAGTTAATCAGCAATCACCGTGTGTCTTGAGAACCAGGGGAGGCAGGGGAGCCACACAGCAGGTTTAGTTATGGCCACTGGAACAAAAACAGCTTCTGATGATATAACCGAAGATTTCTTAGCACTGATAACTGACAACACTGCAATAAATATTAATATTCAAAAATCCTACTTAGATTCCTATAAATACTCCAGACTTCGTCAGGAATGTCTTTCCCTTTGGCCACTCCATTATTCCGCTTTACAATACGTAGCTGGTTGGGGCCCTTATGATTTCTCCCCTCCTCTACATGCAAGACCCCACCACCATCACCACTTCCTATACAGCAGGCTCCACTGACATCACCCAATCTGGCCTGGCTTAGACTTCTCCAGCCTACCCAAAACATACAGATTTTCTCTTTTTGACTCCCTCCCAGTCACATCTTGAGGTCCTAATACTCATGCAACTGATCCCAATGGAGGAGGATCTCAGCTGATTAGCTTTATTCAGATGAGTTTGTTTAATCTCAACTTCTCTCCTTTAGGTTTTGGGTTTTTTTTTGGTTTGGTTTTTGGTTTGCTTGCTTTTTTATTTTACCGGGCTCTTTGATTCCCTTTCTGGTTCTTCTCAGTGTTTCAGGGGCTTCTCTAAACACCCTCTTATGTTTTGACTTTTGATGGTTAAATTTAAACAAAACTTAAAAGCTTTTCCAACTATTTTCACTAATTCTCATTTATCAATCCCATAGAGAGCCTGGATTCCCCCTGTATAAATGGATTGCCTTGTTGATGTGTAGCTAATGTGTAATCTACTTTATCCCACAGAGACAAGAGTCTGTCCCCTTCCTTCTGGGTAGAGCAACTAGAAGCAACTAGAATCTTTCCTGCTCAAAACAGAACTAGCTCTAGGATATGTCCTGCCAGATCCACCACTAAGGTCACAACCAGTCCAATTCTGGGCCTTTGAGGCTGGTAGAGAACCCTCAGGATGCTGCAATATATTCTGGCTGTAAAGGTAATAATTTTATTTTCCCTGGCCCAAAAGGCCCCATGTGGTTGACGCTCTAGTCTGGATAGCTGCATGACAACTCTCCCCATGTCAAAGGTATATTTCCTTTCAAAGCACATCTGGGGGCTATGTGAGCTATATGTGTCCTGCTTCTCTCATCTGTCCAGTTTCCCCAGCAAAAATTCTGCACTTCTTGCACTTACTGGAATCACAAAGAGGCATATGAGAAGGAAACGTGTGGCCTCTCAGATCCTCTAAACATTGTCCAGCTGCCACTAAAAAGGTGTCCTGACTTGAATTCATTTTTTAACTGACAACTACTCCGTGCTTTTGTACAAAGCCATAGGAATTTTATTCTTGGACCAGCAGATAACCACAGTATATCTCTCCCAAGTTTCCAACCCCACAACCATTTTTCTTAATTTTGAAACTTTAAAGGAAGAATGCTGCTTTGGCTTCACAATTTTACACAACTTGTTAGAACCAGGGGAGAATGTTACAATACCAAGCCACATGAAATGGAAACATTTGAACAGACCTTTGGGCTGGATCCCCCTGCTTCCACCAAGCTGCACTCAGCCCATGACTGAAGAGTGTCTGGCTTGAGGAAAAGACGGGGTTTTGTGCCCTCAAGTCCTGGTGGCAAGCAAGAGTGGTTTGACATCCCAGTGCAATTAAGAACCGCCTCAGATCTACTCAGACTTGTGTGTCTCTGACTCAGGACCTTCTGGGGACTTTCTGACAGCTACAGATAACTGAAGTCCTAAACACTGTGTGGGGACCTGGGAGTTACCTCAGCTCACTGACATGAACAGCTCTTTCCTAACACCTTTGGCAGGAAGCTCCTGAAGCTGGCTCTGCGGGTTTTGCTGCCAACATAGGAGTGCAAGGAGACCAGAGCAGTTCCAAGGAACCGTTTCCCCTAAGAGGAAATGAAAAGAGAGACTGAAGCCACTGGCAAGCCACACATTAGACATTTTGCTTAATAGCAGTTAGACTGCACTTTGAAATGACTACTTTTTGCACTGTTTTGTTCTTCTTCTGAAAGCATCGTACTCCCACAATTCATTGTTCCAGCTACAGGCAATGCTTTCAGCTTACTCCTCCAAAATTTTACTTTTCTATCACAAATTTCCACATCACAACAGGGCTTAAAATACAATAGAGGTATTTAAGTAATATTTTGCTCCTGTAGACTAGCTGGCTCAGTTGCTGCATCTCAGAAGGACATAGCCCAGTTATAATTATAATATATGAATGTGCACAGAGAAAAGCACTGTTAGCAGGAATCAAAACAGAGATTCTAGAGAAATGGACAGGTCTACATAGTCAGACGCTCTTACAGTGGAGTTGCTTTTGCAAGCACAGTATCCAGCTCTTGGCCACCTGAGGTATCCCATCTCAGGCTGATCCCATCTTAGGCTGGGTTGCCCTGCTTCCCAGAGCAAGGCTAGCTATTCCCTGGTCCCTCCTGCCTTCAGAGGACCAGACAGCCACAACCCAGTATTAGTTAGGTCAAAACCCCACGTCATTGTTCTGGGTGCTAGTAAAATAGATATATCACAGTATCTGCCTCAACAAGGAAAAAAACTACACATTTAATGCAGGTAGTACTACAGTATTACATCTCTTGTACACAGACAAGTGAAGCTCACAGCAATTCTGTGACCTGCTTAGGGTTAAGGACCATCTCAGAGGGGGTTGTTACAGCCAAGCCTATGAACAGCTAGCCCACTGCCTTCTGCAGAAGGTCGTTCTGCCTCCTGTTCAGAACATAATGCAATTCCAGTTGAACTCATCCTACAACATCACTTAAAATGAAATTCAAATTGCCCAATCCTGTATTCGAAAATGTTTTACAACACAATTGTTATAAATACAGAGAGAAGCTAAGAGCAGGAGCAGAACAAACCTAGGAAACAGAGGCAAGGAAAGAAAGATATGATTTCAACTAAGATGGAGAGCCAATGAAGAGATAAGGTAAAGTCTCTCCAGTTGGCTGGAGCTGTAAGAAGCCTCTTGTTCTTAAGGTGGCCATACTGAAAAAGAGAGGGAAGTTTGGGGATGATAATTTGTCTCCACTAGCATCCCAGAAAAATGTTCTTTGCAGCAAGTGAAAGATTCCTCTCACAGAGAGGCAGACTGCTGGTGAGCCCTCGGATGATGTTGAAAGTGAAAAAGACCCTGCCTGTAAACTCAGGTGGCACAAAGAGAACCAGTGCAATCTGGCAGAATTGCTGCAACTGTTCAGGAAGTAGCCCAATAAAGTACTGACAGCCACATAAAGGCAGTAGCAGCATAAACCTCACCACAGCATAAATGCTTGAGCACTTACTCAGCCATCCCAGGTGGGCTTTGCAGCTTTGGCTGAATCTGCACGGCCCTGCTTTGTTGTGATCGGTGCCAACTCTGACCAGTCTAAAGTGACCTCTGAATTGTCCCTGTGGTTGCAGTCACATCTATAAACCACAGCACAGAGGCATCCAGTGATTTTGCAAACTGCCTGCCCTCCTCCCCGCCCCCGCAAGCAGTTACTTTGTCTTCCCTAGCTTTGCATGCTTGGAAATGGCTGAGAAAAACCTACAGGCTATTGTATTTTGAAATGGCTTTTAAGGGCTCTTTTTTTTTGTTTGGTTTGGTTTGTTTTGTCAGATTCTTCACCTGCTCTGTTGGGATGCTCTTTTATTGCCTTTCATATTTCCCATGAAAGACCGTAAACTCCCAAAGCCCCAGCATATCTGCCATCTCAGCACTATCAGGAAAGAGGTGATGAGAATATGATTGTCAGTGATGATTACAAGTACTTTACAAACACAGGAAGGCATGTTCTGCATTAATTGCTAATCTATTTCAGCCAATTCGGCACCATGACAAATGCAACTGGTTGTATCTAACAAGCCAGGGGATCGGGGATGGTTCTGTTTCAGTACAGTATGTCCAGGGAGAAGAATCAACCGTTAATGCCAGGTGACTAGTTTCTTTATAAAAATATTAGCAACATAATGGAGGGCTTTTTAATGGGATTATAACCACACAAGCAGACACCAAGCAGCTGCTCTGTTAGTCAAAGGGAACATGGCTGACAATAAGATTTAAGAAACTCAATGAGGGGAAAATGGCAAATGTCTGACATGGCACACTTAAATGACCTTACTGCTTAAAAGGAATTGGATCCTGTTGCATACATGAAAAGAAAACGAAATATGCTTAAAGCAATCTCTTTGGGCATGCTCATCGTTACTTTCTCCCACTGACCCTCTGTCAAAAGCAGAGAAAAGGGCCAAAATCAAGGAGAACTCATCTTTTCATAAACCAAGAATAAATTTTAAAGGTCAAAAGATTACACTGAGTAACTAAGGGGTCATTGTCAAGGAAGGCAGGGCCTATATATTGTCACACAACTTTTGTGTTCCTCACTCTGCAGAGCTGAAATAATTCTTCATTCTGAGTACAATTTAACTGCTCAATGCTGTAAATATGTAAGCGTGCAAGCATATCTTTGAGTGTTTGTGTGTGTGTACGGGTTGGACTAGATGATCTTTAAAGGCCCCTTCCAACCCAACTCATTCAATGATTCTATATATTAATATATATAAATGAACATACAGAAAAGGACAGCCATGAGGCAGCCACTGGGACTGACCCTGCAATGGCACAAGCAAGAGAAGAAACTAATCTCATTCAGAAATCCCTCTCAATACATTTTTTAAGACTCAAAATCACAGGCCTAGATTCTGCTCATGGTAATACCTGGATTCCCTTTCTTACCACTCCTTTAACTGAGAGTTATCAAGGTGATATTGTAACTTACGAAATAAGTTTCTCTTTTTAAAGTTGATGGAAGCAATGAAAGACAACTGTGTCTGTATAAATGGCACAAACCTTCAAAATATAATACTTACATGTTTTTTAGTCATCGCTTGTTTGCCGTTCGGTGGCTTGAAGCTGAAGCTAGGATTTGGCTCTGTGGCTTTGAAAGGAATACATTATGGTATCATGCACATAACTGCTATGGAACACAAGCAGTGCAGTAGGTAGTTGGTCTAGCAGGAACTGTTTAGGCAGCCTAACCTTAGCATAATAAAAATAATTTCTGAAGTCCAGATCTAATTTGTGCAGCTCTAGAATGGTGTTACCAGAGGCCCTCAGTTCAGGTGGCAGACCAACTTGCTAGAGTACCTAAGCACTCTTTTAACACTAAACTACACCTTATATCACTCTGAAATGCATCTGTTAGAATCAACTGAAATGAAGGGCTCTGATTCACTTAGCCTGACCAATGCACACTGGCAACACTAACAAAATATTCCTAGTGATTTCAATGGCTTGGGATCAGACCCACACATCATTCTTGAACACCTCACAAACTTTCAGGGTTTGACCTCATGACACCAGTGTCCAGGTGACAATGTGCTTCCTTTCCAACAGCTGCATGGAGCACTGAGCTTGAGCTCCTGTTTACCAAACACTGCTGAGGCCATTGTGGTGGCACTGGAAGTGTTTAAGATACATATTCATGTACCTATGTTTGTGCATGCACTAGACAGGATGGCAGGGCATGTAAAAGTTTAACTGGGCTCAGTTTTCATGGTTGTGATGGTGAGTTAACAAGTTTCAATACACTCTTTCCTTCACACAATGATGGATTCTGCATCCATCACTAAATGTTGGTAGGTACTGAACAGTGTCATCCCAAACTATTTCTAACTGTGCAAGTGCATCACCCTCCAGCCACATAACCTGGGTGTCTCCTGCCTTTTCTACATGACATTAATCGCTGTTATGAAAGCTCCCCATCTTGAATCTAGTTGGTGACAATACTTTTGTAGTGCACATAACAGCAGATCTAAGATGATCCCTTGACGCGTTTACATTTTACTTGTGATAAGCACTGGCTGTGATGCACTAAAAATACTGTGACTGTGGGGAGAATTAAAAGTATCTGTGATGCCTGATTCAGGAGAGCAGTTAATGCTGTGATTAAGTCCATGGCTAGTCAGGACAAGACAGACAGCTTATGTTTAAAGAGAGCTAAGTATGTCCGGTAGTACCATCCTGAATAACACCAACCTCCAGAACTGGGTCTGTGCAAAGACTGTGGCAGGATATCCTTAAGAAGCTAAAAGCCACTACAACCCTAGCTGTCTGGTACTCAAAGGATAAGATGTGCTTTTTGAACTGGCTTCAGTATGTAAGTAAAATGTAGAAAACAGCATAATTTAAACCTATGTAATTTTAAAGAAATTAAAGCAGAAGACTACCACTGCACTCATTTCTCCTCCTGAAGAAAGACTGAAAATGTTTGCATGGATCAGCACTAGGCACACTGAATAACACACTGCTGGCAGGGCAGTCAGAGTAGTACTTTTAAGTGCCTATCAGAATCCATAGAAAACCAACTAACAAATGCTGGAATTAAAAATGAAGACTTGCAGGGAGACAGGGGCTTTGAACAGCAGAGTATTTCAGATCAGCTTACTGAAAGCTTCAAAATATCACCAGCTTTCAGTCTGAAATGCGTCAGCAACCATTTCATTTTTATCAAAACACAATTAGGCTGTGGTGAATGACAGCATAAATCTTAAATAGGAAAGATACGGGATGAAAGACCACCAGGGTGGAACATAACTGTAAACCTCTCCATAAAACTACATTTGAGTTCTGATCATATACACAGGAACTCCTTTATATGATCCAGCAAGAATCTTAACTCACTGACTTACAAAGAAAGTGTTACCAATTAAGTGGGAGAAACTTTAACAGTCAATTTTAATTACGCTAAGAGATTCACCAATCAATTCCCAGCTCAAGCTGAAGTTTTTACTAGAGACAACTGGAACCAATTTACATGCTTTTATGTTGCGTCTAGACTTTAATAAATGGTCTAAGCACGGAGCAATTCTATGCCAGTATTGAACTAGTTTTCATGTACTCTGAGAAACACACCAGCTTCTCTAAAATTCTCCAGTCTTTGTGTCTTAAAATGCTCCCCTGTGAAACGATTGCAAAGTTTACTGAGTATGTTACATAAACACGACTGTGAGGATTGCTTACAATCTGTACCAAGATAATGATGCCACGGGCTCTCCTGCAGCTCATTGCTTTCATCTAACAGGCGCAAAGAAGGCAGAGCCAGTTCTACCTTTTAGCATGAAGTGGAATAGCTTTTCTGATTCCAAGACATGATTCCTACTGAGTATTAACCCAAGCCCATTAGACAAAAAAAAAACCAAACCCAAACCTAAACAACATGGTACCACCCATGACAGTTCCAAATATTTAACTGACGGCCCAAAAAGGTAAATTTAGGCAATTTTCCAAAACCCTGAAACCTTATCTTTCTGTTCTCTCACTCCTTTTCTGTACCTCTCATAGTCCAGATTAAGTTGTGGGCTACTGTGCTAAAGGACCTAAGCATCCAGTCAGTCCAGCAGCACTGATACAGAGGAAAATGAAGCACCTGGTTGCTAGATTGTTTAAATGCTACAGAGCCTGCCACAGTACATGCAGTATTTCTCTAGCTATAGGAGACTCACCACTACGGCATTGCTTTGATCATTGCTGTAGGTCATGGAATCACTCTGAAATCAAAACAGTCCTCTTAAAAATTAAGTTGAATTACCATTTAGGGAGCTCTGTTGCTTCTTTTTTTCTTCTCTCCCTTCCTTCTTTTTAAACATGCCTGTCAGGAGTGCGAAATTGTATGCATTTATCACTACCCTACTGAGCAAAGTGATTGTTAAATTAAGAAAGACATATTTAATTAAATGGATTGATAAATATTCATACACTTGTATTCAGAGGAAACTGTATATAATTTTAGTTTTTTAAAACTGAGAGGTTGGTTTGGTGATTCAGAGCCTCTTAAGACATTTCCCACAGGATGATGTCAGACTAATAAATCTCCAGGGAGTTCTGCATCCCAGAGGTCTGAGAAAGTTGGGCCTCCTTATTCTGGAAGCAACATAAGTATTTACCTGCTACTCTATTTTAGGAAAAGGCAGCAAACAACTTTGGAACTTCTGTAACAGCTTGGCTGCCACCAGAGATACCAGCCATGAAACCCTGAAGGAGAGTTGTTTTCCATTTGGCAGTAACCCTTTGGTGCAGCATCGAAGAGAGGGTGCCCCATCCCACACCTCCCTCCTCTCATCAGCTTCTTGTGCAACAACCTCCAGGCTGTGGAGCCACATACCCATCTACACAGCATGGGCCTGCATACAGGAGCGTGCATGCTCCATAAGCTATTAGTTTGGGCAGCACATCTTGAGGATTGTCGTTGGAGCTATTCTAACCCTGCATCATGGAGAAGGACTCTTCTGTTAAGTATGGTACAAATACACAGAAAAGAAGTCTGCTTCAAGGACAGGAACAGTGTGGGAAACCAGGATAAAAGGAAGGAAGGAAAAGAAGCAACTGATAAATGAGGTTGCATGTCTAAGATCAGCTGGCAAGCCAATAACAGAGCTTGGACAAGCATGTACCAGCCCAGTTTTCTATTCTGTTCTCAGGAGTGGTTTATCCAAGACATTACTCAGGATTGCTGCCAGAATGAGCAAAGCAGACTCATACTGAGTCAGATGGAGTCTTGACTTGACAAAGTATCCCTTGCTCTCAAGGATTAATTTTGCTGAATGGCAATAATGGCTTGTAAAAATCAAATAAAAACCAAATGCACTGCATGTTGTGGGATGCTGGGATCGTATGGGGTACTGTAAGCAATGCTTTTTGCAAAGACAGGGTATGTTATTCATCAAAGTTGTCTGTGGTGGGCAATTTGGTCGTCTTTCAGGGGACTCACTCTAACATAGGATCCCTGCCAACATAAAGAAGAAATGGTCAACGCATTGTGCTTTTCAAAGTTGAAGGTTTTTTTTTCCTTCTGTCTCCTTCAGAAAATGTACTAAACTTTATGAAGTCACAATAAAAATAAATTACAAATTTTCTGTTTGTTGCTCACTTTCATTACACAGAAAAATTCACAGCCTCTTGAGAAAGCATCATGATCTTCGGACCTGACCTTCAGAATAACATAAACCAAAGCACTTCACTTAGTGGTCACTGCCTCAAGCCCAGATCTTGTGGAAAGTCATTCAGAAAGACATTCACCCTGATTTATGGGTACTAGTCTTGATGTGAGAATGCCACACAAAGCAATTCCTGTCTTGAGCTTCAAGCAATGAATTGTGAAGTTAAGTCAGTACATGGGTTTGAAATGTCTGTAATCCAGTAAAATTCTCTCTCCAATACCAGGCGGAAATACTGTGTAGGTGGCTTATAAAACTTCCTTTCTACTGTGACCCTAAATCTAAGCAGAAGGTCAGAATCATTTGTGCTGCTTCAAAGGCTCAATTGTTACTCAGGCCAACAAGTTAGCCACGAAAAAACTGTATTCAGTTCTTCAATCTATGACATAGCTAAGATAAACATGGTGAAAGATTGTTATTGTTTACTCAGACCCTTTCTCTACTGAAATTGTATTACCATTTTTCCGTGCATTAATGGCTTATAGTTCTCATGCCACAGTTTTCTCAATCCTAGGTGCTAATAATCACATTTTGCTCTCAGATATATACATGACCAATAGACTTTATAGAAATTCCAAAACAGGTGAAATCTGCATCCTAGTAAAATTAAAAGGAGTTTGCCCAGAGTCTGTAACCAGCAAAACAGTCAAGCCCCTGTGGGACCAGGACCAACTGCAATTGAGGTTTCAATTGAGGTACCAGTTCCAGCACAAACCTGAGGTGGAAATGACTCCCTTTACTTGTTTTATGATACGTGACCACAACTCCCTGGCAAATACAATCTTTGAAACATTTCTAGTTTTATGTAGGGGAGGCTGCATAAGTCCACATCTTAACACAGCCCAAGGACCTAGCTGTTGCTCTGTATTCACATGTGCCTGTGTCCACTAACACCACTACTCACACTACATGTTGTTATGATGTAATACAAGATATGAAATACATGCATTGCACTGCATAAAACAGACTGCTACTACAATGACCTTAACTGCTCATATTTTAGTGCCACCAACTGCAACGGGGACCTCACAATACAAGTATTTGACTGATAAGTGCTTAAAGGACAGTACCACATAAGACTGAAAATCAAGATAAAGCAGGGAAACAAACAGTAAAAGACTGAGACAGAGGAATTGATTTACCGATGGCCACATGACAGATGATAGGTCAAAAATCAGGAACTGGACAAGACAAATCAGAGAATTAACTTAACCATCTACTATTTCCCAACAAATATTAATCACTCAAATGCCAGAAAGCCATTTATTAAGTTACAAGGCCCTTCAACTTCAGTCAATAGCCATTCCATTTCAACCTGGAGTGTACCTACCAAACAAACACACATAAGCTCCATGAGAGTGTTCTTTAAAATGCAAACTGTTGGCTGAGGCTTTGTGTTTACTCTCTCAAGCCATGTAAACCTGAGAATAAATCCACCTGTTGCCCTTTCTTCACTGAGGTCGCTAAAAAGACCTCCCTTTTATTTGCAAACAGCTTAGTGGCTACCAAAGAGCAGTCACCAATAAACTTATTCCAAACAAAGATTAATTCCTGATCAATCACTGAGAAGGGTTAAATCAGCATTAAGGAAAACACCAGCCACTGAAAAGTGAGATTTTGCTGTAGCAGTTTATTGCAAACTTCCATGCTGAGGAGTGGACAAAATTGCTAGACCTGGACAAAAGGAGATTTAAAAAATTGTGAAAAATAAAGCGAAAAGTCATAAAATCAGAGAAAGTAAAAAATACAGAACAAGGTAGACAGGGAATCAGGAATGGTAACAATAACAACACGACCAAAGAAATTACACATTTAGGCAATAACCAGCAAATGAGAAGAAAGGAATAAAATTCAGCTCTTTGAAAAGTCAGCTCTGAGTAAGTCATTTTAAAGGAGCTGAAAACCTATTGTTTTTTTTAATTAACAATATATCAAACCTGAAGTAAACCAGATTTATTATCAATGGTAAGACTTTGTAACACCTTTAACAACCTGTTTATTTTTCCTCAAATATCCTACACAATTTTCCTATGATTTTCAAATCCAAACCCTCAATTAAACAGCTGCTAAGTGCCCCTTACTGTATGTTCTGCCAGGAAACAGTGTCAGAATGGAGATGGCAACAGTAGCTGTGTAGCACACTAGTTTACTTGAAGGCACTTCTGACACATGTCTGAGAGAAACCTGAGACAAGCACTATATAATAAACCCTCTGCCACGTACACTGTAATAAGTAACCAACAAATTAGACTGAGGCTGGTGGAAGGCCAAATCCTCCTTCTCGTAGCTCAAAAGACAGGGGAGCAGGAAGACAAGCTAAGCACTACAGCTTCTCTCTGGGGACGAGGGGGCAGCAGAGGCTGACCCACAATGTCACAGAGGCAGGTTGAGTTAGAAAGATCCTTAGCAGATGGATGAGTTGCTGCAGTATGTAGAACAGAGGATGGAATCCATCTGAAGACGGGAGGGCACACAGCTTTCTCCAGGCTAAAATCTTCTGATTTGAAATAATTCCTTGAGAGAGGAAGATTTTCCCTCTGTAGAGGACTGGAATAGAGACCACTTGGCCAAACTAGACATCTAGAAATCCATAGGCCCTGATGGGATGCACTCATGAGTGCTGAGGGAACTGACAGATGTTATTGCTGGGCCACTCTCTATCATCTTTGAATGGTCATGGAGAACAGGAGAGGTGCCTGAGGACTGGAGAAAGGCAAATATCACTCTGGTCTACAAAAAGGGCAAGAAGGAAGACCCAGGGAACTACAGGCCGATTAGTCTCACCTCTGTCCCTGGGAAGGTAATGGAGCAACTTGTTTTAGATGTCATCTTCAAACATCTTAAAGAACAGGAAATCACTGGAAATGGTCAACACAGATTTACCAAAGGTAAATCATGGTTGACCAATCTGATAGCTTTCTACGATGTTACAACTGGATGGCTGGATGAGGGGAGAGCAGCAGATGTCATCTACCTTGACTTCAGCAAGGCTTTTGACAATGTCTCCCATAACATCCTCATTAGGAAACTGAGGAAGTGTTGGCTAGATGAGGGGGCAGTGAGGTGAGAACAGGCTGTGTGACAGGAGTCAGAGTTGTAGTTAATGGAGCAGGGTCAAATTGAAGGCCTGTAACCGGGTGTGTCCCCCCAGGGTCAATACTCAGTCCAGTCTTGTTCAACGTATTCATCAACGACCTGGATGAGGGGACCAAGTGTATCCTCAGCAAGTTCACTGATGATACCAAACTGGGAGGGCTGGTTGACACTGCAGAGGGCTGTGCTGCTGTCCAGCGTGACCTGGACAGGCTGGAGACCTGGGCAGAGAAGAACCTAATGAGGTTCAACATGAGCAAGTGTAAGGTCCTGCACCTGGGAAGGAAGAATTCCAGGCAGCAATATAGGTTAGGGGTGGATCTCCTGGAAAGCACTTTTGAGGATTTGGGTGTCCTGGTAGATAGCAGATTATCCATGAACCAGCAATGTGCCCTTGTTGCCAAGAGGACCAATGGCATTCTGTGCTGCATAAGGACGAGTGTACCCAGTAGGTCAAGAGAGGTCATTCTCCCCGTCTACTCTGCACTGGTGAGGCCACAGCTGGAATACTGCATCCAGTTCTGGTCTCCCCAGTTCAAGAGAGACAGGGAACTACTGCAGAGTGTTCAGCGCAGGGCAACAAAGATGATGGAGAGATTGGAGCATCTCCCTGATGAGGAAAGGCTGAGAGAGTTGGGAATCTTTCGCCTGGAGAAGGGAAGGCTGAGGGGAGATCTTATTATTAGTGCTTATAAGTATCTGAAGGGTGGGTTGAAGGAGGATGGAGCTGGACTCTTTTCAGTGGTTCCCAGTGACAGGACAAGGGGCAATGGGCACAAGCTGGAACACAGGAAGTTCCATTCTTATATGAGGAAAAAAATCTTTACGATGAGGGTGACAGAGCACTGGAAGAGGCTGCCCAGGGAGGTTGTGGAGTCCCCTTCTCTGGAGACCTTCAAGTCCCACCTGTATGCAGTCCTGAGTAATGTGCTCTGGGCAATCCTGCTTTAGCAGGGGAGTTGGACTAGATGATCTCTGGAGGTCCAACTCTGACAGTTCTGTGATTCCATAATTAAAATGTATCGAAGGAAGCGGATGTTGAAATAAGAAAGGTCTCCTTCCCAAATTCTTATGGGAAAGTTCTTTTTAGGCAACAGCCTGGAGGGACACTTTTAGACATAACCAGAGCTGGGTACGAAGTTCTTTTCTCTCCCCACCCAATCCTCAGAAACGCCACCTTTAAACCATAGGGAATATAAACCAGCACAGACTTTAATGAAAAACAAAAACAACTGTTGCCCTAGTCCATCAGCCTTGAACTAAACATTTTACTTAAGTAACTCAATAGAATTATGCTTCTTGATTGTATTAAGAGAATCAATCCACAAACCAACCAAAACCAAAAACAAACCAAAAGAGAGCAACCACAAACTAAATAAAAAGGGGAAAATGACCCAACGTCAGAGTGTGATCCCCATGTAAATCAAGCACCATGAATTGAGCTCTGGGCTTTTTTGGTAAAAGCAGCTCCATTAGCAATCCTTATATCCCTCCTGTTGTGTTGTAAAACTGTAAATGGAATTGTTGGCTAACTACATACTATAATGTGGTGTTTGCAAAGCCACTGCAACCTGGCTTTACTCTACTCTTGTTTACATCAGTAAGAGTGTGACAATTAAATTCAATGGAAGAAAAGGTAAACTATGGAGCCCAGGTTTCTTTCCAGTATGCTCTCCAAAGTAAGACTTGCAAATACTGCACAGACATTTATGGCATATTTGCTGGAGTGGTTACAGCAACATGCTTGTATTCTTTGTTATGAATTGACCGCAATGATAAACACATCTCTCTTAGGCAAAAAATGTTATTTAAGGACTGGAGAATGATGTCTATCTTTTGCTTGAAGTGTTTGCTCAAATGATGTGTTTTTCTCTGATTTTTTCTTTCTGTTTTTAATTAGGCAAGGCAACATCAGGAAGGGGAGAGAGGGAGAGAGAGAGAAAGAGGGAAGAGGAGGAAGAGGAAGAAAGAAAGGACAAAANAAGCAAGCAGCTGGTGCTGAAACTGAGCAAGACTCTTTCTCTCTCATTTTCTTCTGTCTTTTAATAAATCATTGTAGCAGCTTTGTGACAGGCCTCTGTTATCCATAATGCCCAAGCAAACAGCTTTTCTTTCAGCCTCTATTCAGCTGGCTGCCAGGGAAGCAGGACTGCAGGCAGGAAACTTCAGTGGCTCAGCCTGGTCCCCTGTAATTCAATTAGAAAAGCAAGCATGAAGTCAATATTCATTGCGCCAGGCCAGAACTGCACAGCACAATGAAATGATAATGAGAAAGTTCACAAAGGAGACGGGCTTAATGATAAGTTTTTAAAGAGGTGCTGCAGCGGGTGACCCTCTGTACGACTGGCAAACACACACGGGCATATGGGTCTTTACCCTCTGGGATTTACTCTCATCCCTTGCCATCTGTATCCCATGCAGAGGGCTGACTGTGAATCCAAGGGAATCTCATGATATACGGTCTTAGGTTGCCCTATTCAGCTATTTTGCATCTCTGCAGGGAAAGAAGACATGTTTCTTAAACACCCAGGCCCCAAGGGAACACAGACAATTTGCTGGCAACACAGATTCAAGTGGCATGGAGTTATGACTCCCAAGCCCCACAGGGAGATTGGGCCTACGGGGCACGGACCAAGGAAATAATGAGAGAGAACTTCCAGTACTTCATGGAAGTGTGGAAGAAGAAGAACTGCACCCTTGTGCTTTCAGAGCAAGGCAGACCTTGGCCCCTGCAACTGTGAGAACTTAAAGCATTAGTGCTTTAAACTGATCAGTACTGGGTAAATGCTGGACTCAATTCTGCAGCTCCTCCTCGAAGAGATCTCCCACTGGGGAAGGTCTCTACATGATTTCCTTTCTTCTCCTTTTAGCACTTTGCTGGTGACAAGAAAATATGTGGTTATTTATTTTGTAAACATCATTGTATTTAGTTTTAAAAATAATGAATGATTGAAGTAGTAATTAAAAAAACAGCATTGTGTGTACAAGCCCAGAGTTGCCTTGTTCTAATTTTGCGTTGCGATTCAACATTCCAGATATGACAGAATTTCTTCTCTTTAAAATGTCTTGTATAGTAAAGCCCTGGGCCCCTCACAAAGAGACTTGGGCCTCATTCTTTTCGGTGCAGTACAGAGAGAACAAGTGGCCCTTACTCTAAGCAGGCAAACATGAGAAACAGAAAGTTTTCCTTTTCTTCTCCTTTAACAAAAGGGAAACAGGGCACACAGAGATTATATAAGTTCCCTGAGGTCACACAGGGTGTTAGTGACAGAGTCACAAATTGAATTCAGATCCTCAGGCTGTTCACGTCATGTTGTAGCGCAGGGCAGTCCAAAGCTTTAAGGCAATTTTCAGAAATATGTTGCTATTTTCCAAATTAATCTCTCAGCCTAACATATATTAACATTCTGCATATCCTCACCATCAGTAATGGCGGCTAATACCAGCCTATTGGCTGGTAAATAACTAATACAAGTCAACAGCTGTATATTTGCTCAAAATCAGGAGTTATTTTTCAACATTGCTCATAGCAGCCCGTTTCTCACTTCAGAGCCCAACAAAAAGGAAGTCAATTTTGCCATCCTTCCTGATTGAAAAAGCCTTTGACTGCTAATAATAGAAGTGGGTGGTGAATTGCTTCATCTGCAGTAGGAAGCTCTTCATGTCCTATTGGGGCAGTTCTTCAGCTGCTACAAACCCACAGAGCTTCACTGAAGGCAATTCAGCTTTGTCAGGTCACGCAAGCCAAGGGCAGATGTATTTGTGTGCCCACAGAATCTCTTCAGGCTGACCCAAGCTCCGCATCTCAAAGGGAGAATGCAGCACTGCCCACAATTGGAACTATGCTCAAGGATGTAACAGGTAGAACAGGCTGGTTGGATGCCTCTGACAGCCGCCACTCCTCTCCAGAAATCCTCCATGGGGGAAAAGCAGAGGTAAACACCAGAAACAGCACACCTGTCTCAACAAGCCATGACAATGCCCACCCCTCTGAAACACAGCCTGGGAGAACAGCAAAGTGGCTCACAATGAGCTGGCTGCTTCCAACACTGACCAAGAGATGTTATCCAAAAAAAGGGAAGAGTTTTATCTCTAAGGCTACACATACTTGTGGCAGCTCCTGCAGTTCACAGTTTTCAGCAATTTTCTTGCCCTAGCTGCAATTTGCCAGAATGTTGAAGGGTTCCAGATTCTTGGTGGACTCAAACCTCTTCTTCTCCTGGCAGAAGGGATCAGATGCTGCCATCAGAACCGATGTACATTCAGGTCTATATCGAATTATGCCAGAAAAAGCCCACATTCCAGGATTTTTACTTTTGCTTAATTAATCTCCAGTACAACTCTCTAAGAGACTAGAGAAAAAGGGGCAGGACAGCCACATCTTCATTATGTATTTGTACCCATTCTTACTATTACATTAAAGGCCAGATGAGATTAGAAGTACTAGTCACTTTAAATATTGGTAAACTTAATTATGCTGTATCTTTACACAGATAGATAAACCCAACCCCAATTTTCACAATTAAATGCAAATTTTGGGTACTCTCCAAAGGCCCAAATACGTAACAACTCTCCAAATACGAAAAATGGAGTCCTTGCTGCTCAAGAAAAATAGAGTGCAGATGTCCCTGTGTAACTCCCGCATGAAGCTGTCAGAAATGATCACAATAACTTCCCCTTTCTTATTTTAGAGGCAGCACTCTCACTCTTATGTAACGAAGGCAAAATCTGTTGAGGTCAGGGATTCAGAGCCACCAGCTTCATCTGCTGAACAGCCTTTGCCTCTCAGTGACAGGCCCTGGGAAGTTCACAAGACACTGCAGGTATCTACCTCCCTTCAGTTATCACCCCTTCATGTCAGACCCTGCTATCCTGTTTCGTGCTCTGTGCTGTGAAGGGAGACGTTGTCTGCACAATATCCTCAGCTGAGAATTGTTTTTTCCTGGAGACATTAATGCTTGCAATTGGCGCATGCTTTTCTGGAGTATTTCTATCACCTTTCAAAGATAGAGACAATCAAATCTCTCCCCCACTCATCAAGGAAAAGCTTAAAGCTTCAAGTGGGGAATTCCAGGCCAGCTTATAGCTGGTACTTCACATTTTCTCAAGCAGCAAGGTAACATGGGACAAGGACTGTCACAGTGTTTATTTTGAGGTCCCTGGTGAGAAAAACATTTGACACTTACCCTGGATGGTTGAAATCTTCCTCCATTCCTGAGGAAGTCAGGCTGTCTCTGCCATTCATATACGGCTGATGTTACTTGCCCTCACCCATCCCCTCCGAACACACATCACTGAAGGTGGTTACCCTAGGTCAGGTGCTAACCTTCAGAAGGGTAAGGTAAAATAGTGCTCTAGTCTCTAGCCAGGTCATAGAGCTCATTAGAGATGAGCTCAAAACTCATTAAGCTCACTTAAAAGAAAAGTATGAGGGAAAGAGAAAAATCCCTCTCAGGGTTCTGCATCTCTCTAGTTCTTGCCATGCTGTATTCAGTCCTGAACTAGGCCATTTCAAAATGAAAGAATAGAGAAAAATACATTCCAAAGGGAAAGGGTGGTACCTTAATTAAGTGATTCACCTGACCAGGGCTTCATTTCGATCGCTGATGTAAGACTGCTTTGTACCAATGGACAGATGGAGCTATGGGCTCTCTTCACAGTGCCGTTACACGAATAAATGAGAGATGATCACACTACTCTTCCATTCCATGTCTCGATTGTCAGTGCTCAGTGGCAGATATTTTCTATTGGATCAGAATGTAGCTTGCACAGCAGCCCTCTCATCATCTGAGGGATTGCAATGTTGTGATATATCTTTTCTTCATGCACTACAGAACACATCCAGATGGCACACAACACCATGCACCTCTACACTCCATGTATCTTTTCAGCAAAAAGGAGTGAATTTGGAGGCAGAAACGTGGATGATCTAGGTACAGGCTACAGCCAAAGACCTACAAAACTGCACACCAAATTCAATCCAGCAGAGAAATTTCAGAAACACAGAATGGAGAGTCTATTTATGTTATTAATAATCAAGGTACTGCAACCAGTGAGTCCAGAGCTATGCACAAGGAGACATGCAGTGTACACAATCAGGAATCCTTATCAGATTGTTTGGTCTATCTTTTCCATTTAAAAGTGATGTTTAAACTATGTTTATAGACGAAAGAATTGATCAATGAACCTGTCATTGTTCATGAGTAACACAGAAAAAATTAATCAGGTGATGAAAATATTGCTGTTTCTCCATTTTGGGAATAAATTGAGGATATTTCAAAAAGATTTTGTCAAAACTCTGGGGACATGTGCATCAGGGGGACATGTGCATCAGTCAAATGTTACATCTTTGAAATTTTCCCACAAGCAAACATCTCTAAAGATATTTGGAAATGAGATTTTCCAGAGGTAAAATAGCTAGAAAAACCAAACCCAGAGATTTACTATTATTTAAGCTTTTCAGCTGCTCCCTATGAAAATAAACTTGGAGTTAAACAAAAACTTGACTATTTTCCTACAAAATAAATAACAGTAACATTATACCCACTAAACAGGAATCAGCTGTATAAACAATTTACCTGCCACTGACAGCATCAACTATAGGGAGAATTTCTGGGCAACTTTGTTCAAAGAGGGAATAACCCAAGCTGCGGTAACCATTGTAGCCCAAAGCATAATAAACATGAAGTAGCAAATAGGAGGGGGAAATACCTAGAAACTTCATAAGCTTTACTAAACATCTTCAAATTTTTTGCTTGAACAAGGTGACAGTCACCACACTCTTCTAACCTTATCCAGTAGTTCCATTACAAGCCCCGCTTCAATACCTAACTGCCATTAACCACTTAAACTCTGTTCACTAATTTCTGAAACTTGGGTGTGTAATTTTCCACATTATTTTCCTTCACCCACAAATAGGCAGACAGATTGTATGCAATTTGGAAGTTTTCTGCAGCTTGGAAGCAAAGCCATATTTTTCTGCCACACAGTCTCCCTGTATACTTTGATTAATTTCAATGAACTAACTCTGAAGAGCTCACAGGCATCACACAGTCCAAGCAAGGGAAGAGGGGAAAAAAATCATGTTCACAGTATCGTTCTCTGCAAACTTGAACTATAACAGCACAGTGATCAAATCATTTGCAGTTGTGAACACTAAGAAATGGGAGCCTTTGAAACATGTTGTCATGGCAGAAATGGATCTCCTCCCCTGTCCGTCCCCCCCCTCATCCTTCCCACCAGCTCAGCATATGTAAACTTTTAGGTACTGCATGTTCAAGTTGTTCCCACAATATGTACCAGAAAACTGTATGCTGCTGCAGAACAGAGGCATGTATAATAAATACTTTGTGTGCTCAAGAGCCTAGAAATAGATTGTAGGCTGCATGCGTATTACAGGCTTGTGTCAACATAGCAGATCCATCAGGTGCATGAAGAGAAATGATCCTGATGGACACAGCTGGGTTTCAGAAGCTGTCTTTACAGTCTTATTTATAGCAGCAAAACTGTCCATGTTCTAGTTCAGCTCTTGACAAAAGGATATATAACCAAACTATGTTGATGGGGCTGCATCTACAGTAGGAGCACATCAGCTGCAGAACACATATTTGCAACAGATACAAATCACCCAGTACAAATCTGGCATGAGATCTAGGGATAGAAGTTGGATGTGGAGGGATTACATGCAGCACTTTCCAAGACAGCCTTCTGTGAAGAATGAAAAAGGCTTGACTCGCTTGACTCCACCTTGCCCCAGATTCTGTGCTGTCATCCTCATCAAAGATACTGAGATGAAAACCCTTCTCTCTTCAGCCCTTGTTACTGGTACTTTTCACACCACTTTAGTAACAAAGTGCCTTGAAATAACAAATCTGAATCCTCTCATACAATTCCAGCTTTATCATGCCTGTAGTCACTTTTCTTTTAGAGGATTTGCTATAGGAACTGAATGCTGAATTCTTCCTTGTGCTTCTTTGGACCACATCCTCAGCTAGTACAAACTAACTTAAGACCTTCAGATGCCACAAAATCTTCCCATATTTATACCAGCTGAAGATCCAGCCTTTGTTTGCTAATAAGACTGTTGCTCTACAGTAATACTCCTTCTGGTCCAAGTAATTCCTAATCTTATTGCAATTTACAACACAACCAGCACAAAAAGGAAAGAGTAACCACCAGGAACAAATCTTCTTTCCTGGTTCTCTAGAAAATGTGCATGTGGCAAATATGTGGTAAACAGAATAACATAGGGATATGCCCATAAAAATATCTTCTATTTACCTTAACCCACCACTTTGGGACAGATTTCACTGTTCAGTTCCCTCAGATGCTCTTCTGCTTCCTTCCTCACACCCTCAGCACTGTCACTTGGCTGTCAGCTTTACAGTATCAAGCGTGTGATCTCTCTGTTGGTACCCTGCTCAGTGTCATTTAAGCTGGCCAGTCTGCAAGGCCACCAAGGTCAAGGAACTATCAGGGGTAAGGTTTCTTAAGTGCAACGTGTGAGACACCATCTGACACTGTTTATAGATAGAGTTAGCCTCTTATTGACCACAGGATAGAAGCTAAAAGTGTTGCCTTGGGAGTTCAAATGTTTTAACCTCTGAAGTGATGTTTGAATTAGGGTTATAAAGGGCCTAAAGTTTTGATCAGAGGCTTGGAGAATAAAAAGGATTTGGAAAAATTTTAGAGCAGGATCAGAGTAGCTATACTGAGTGTGCCAACTGCTATATTATTGTTGATTTAATTGAGTCCATCTATCAGGTCTGTGCATTATGTGATCCAGTTCCAAAGATGTTTCCCTGCTGCAGCTGACAAAATACAGACTATACACTTCAAATGAAGTTGTCGGTCTTTAAAACAGGCAGTTACAAAACACGTTGGCTGCTCTAGCAATCAATAATGGGAAGGGCAGTGTACGTTGGACTAACTCCCAAACAATTAAATACTTGCCAGTGTAAAGTAAAAAACGACACGAGACCACGCCAAAAGCTTGTTCACTGTTTGGCAACCCACAGCATTACAAACACTGATGGTTTAACAATCAGGCAAAATTAAGAAAGCTGGAACAGCAGTAACATTTTCTGAGAAGTATTCTGATGAATATGCTGAAGAGGTAACAAATACACCTTTCCTTGAATTGTACCCACATGCCACCTGGAATTCCTGATGCACCGTTTTACTGGAAGTTCACTCGCATAGGAGGAGGTTAGATACCTGTCATGAATTACAGGCACAGACTATGTAGACATCACACTACCTTCAGCAAAAGAGGCAGTGCAACTTACCCAGAAATGCAGCACCTAACAGCTTAAACAATTTGGAGTGCTGCACCTGCACTCTGCCCGCTGAGAATGAACAATTCAGCCCAGCCCTGAAAACAGAGGAAGTTCCATGTCAGGGTACACAAGGGCCAGATACTCTCTAAGGGACCAGGACCTGGGCATGACACAACTAGGGTATAGGCCAGGGAGGTGAGTAGGGCAGGTCTAGGGTGACAGCCCTTGTGTAGCCCAGGGTCCAGACCCCCAGCCAAGTTCTTGAAGAGCTGAGGCCAGGCCAGGCCATTAAACTGCAGGTTGGGCCCAGTGCAGCAGGGCCCACAACCAGGAAGGGCAGGGCTGTGGTAGAGGTAGACAGCAGAATCTTATGGTGTCACTGAGGCAGCAAGTGACAGCCCAACTGGGCTGAACTAGAACCCTGAGACACACAGAGGAACATGAGCGGAAGGCCTAGGGAAGTCAGGCAGAGCCAAAAAAGGCCCATTAGCAACATTTTCTCCTTAAGAATTTCACTGTTTTTCAGTATTAAACTATCTCTCTTCCCATGCCTTGGTTTCCCCACAGCAAAGTTTTAACTATGTTGACCATTTGAGCACTGTTACTAATTTTTCCGCATTTGCAATCTGTCTTATTAATACAGAAAAGAGACAGAAAGAGCACCAAAACTCCAAAAAAGAATGGTAGAAATGCCCATGATTTATGCTATTCCAACGTTTATGCTTAAAAAGTAGGGACTTTCTTCTACCACTCCACAGTCTTGCAATAAGTATGTTACCTCTCGGCACCAAAATAATAAGGCTCTGGCACCCATGCTTTGATTTGTGAGTGGAAGAAGGGAGTCACTTAGGGCCTTAGAGACAACCTCTCTATTGCTATTAATGCCAGCTGATGTGGCATGTTTACTTGTTACCACATAGCATGCAAGTACATGTCTGTGCCCCTCAGCCTCCCCATTCAGACAAGAGCTGGGCATAGCCCTGCTCTGTTCCAGGAAGGGGAGTCTCAAAGCCCAGAGGGGGGTTTGCAGCCAAACAGGATAGATGATGCTTCAGAGATGTTGTGGAGTCAGTCAATGGGTATTGTTCATGTGGCCAGAAACAGAGACCCAAACTGGCATTACAGAACACTCCTGCGTAGCAACAGGCCCCGTGGGCCATTGTTTTTTCCTGGTCTTGTGCATACAGTTGCAATCATGTTGCACACCTCACTTCCTAGAGTGTGGAAAACATGGTAGATTTTGGTATTATTTATCTGAGACATAACAAGAAATGCCATGTATTCAGCTATTCTTGATGCTTCCTACTGCAGTGCCATCTTTCTATATGGATGTTGTAGGATATAATATCCATATTCACATCTTCTGTCTCCATCAATTATCTAGGATAACCCTGCATAGCTGAGGAAATGGCAAAGTATAGGTAGCTATTAACTTTGCATTAGAGACCATTTAGAATGCTACTGTTACACACACACAAACCTCTGAGATAGTCGTAACTTATGTTTCTCTTTCAAAAGATAGTGCAGTTACTAGAAATCAAATAATCTCATGCCCAAATTATTGCAAAACAGGTTGGTTCCTCCAACTCTCCCCCTTACTCCTTCCCTTCTCACTTTCTCTTTTTTCCCTTTCTCTCTTTTTGTCTTCCTTTCTTGATTTCTTAACTGCAGTACCTGAAACTAACATGGGAGTAACTGGATATAGAAATACACATCTATTAGCTTTTACACTTCTGGTAAAGCATGGTACTGTGTCATTTCTAGGCATTTACAGAGGAAGATGAAACAGAGCAAAGTTACCTAACAAGTGTCAGCCTTAATGCTCCAAATTATCATTTCAGCATGCTGCAGAACACAGTTACCTTTCTTTAACCCTGCAATAAAACGTGTGTCAAATCTCTGTAGATCAGACCCCAAATAGTCCAGACCCAAGGCTGTGCAACCCTTCCATCTGCCACTCGGCTATCAATAAAAGAATTGTCTCAGACAGGATGTGTAAGCAAATTGTCAAAATACAGTAATCAGCAGTACCAAAGTCCCAATGTAGACAACAATCTCTGATCAATGAAAGAAAAAAATGATGTCAGCCAAATCAAGAAGTCCTAGACCTGGAGATCTAGGACTGGATATGATATACCATAGGTATATCACAAAAAAATTTCCGAGGCAACAATAAAAAAGGAAGGTGCTGACAGAGTGGTCAGTGGTGTTTACTTCATCAGTGTCAGAGGTGGATGGAACAGCATGGTGCTACAGCTGTTCAGGTGAGGTGTGCCAGGAGCACGGCCTACCTAAGAAACTTTGATGATCTCACTAGAATATGAACCCAGTGTTACTCAGGCACCTTCCTTTTTTCACCCTTAGTTTTTACTCAAAGGAAATGCTACTAGAAAATTAAATCTGTTAGCACATATTAGCTTGTAGCAAAAGACAGAAATTTTTACTTACTGCTTGGTAAGGAAAGGGACTGATTTGCAAAACAATCTAACTCAGGTTGCCTGCTGGCAAACAGTTTGACTGAAACCCTGGGAAAAACCACACCAACACTATGTGCCCTGAAATAGAAAACCAAAACAGAGTTCTAGAGGCTGATTTTGACCCCAAAAGCTTTTTTGGGTTCTCTCGTAATGCTAATAACTTTTTCCTAAGTCAGGATCATTTCAGATGGAGGTACACTCTGATCTGCAATATCTTACTGACACTAAAATTGACACTTTGGCCGAGTACTCTGTTCTAGCAGAAATCAGCAAATACTTAGAAGAGAAACCTCAGATCCTGTTCACCATCCATTTGCAGAAATTATGTAAAAAAATCAGAAAGAAAAGTTTGGTTTTGAAAATTCATAAAAATGCAAGCTTGACTTTCGATATTTTAAGAGCGGATTAAAACGTAGGTCGGTTGACTTAAGGTAATATTTTAACCAGAAAGCACAAGAAAAGAAACATCCTAATTGACTGAAAATCCAGCTGTGGACTTAAAATAGAATTTTAAGAAGTCGCATTTTTCATGTTACTAAGTTCAGCACTGTCTAGTCTTTGAAGAAATGGATTGGCTCGACAGAGCTAGCTGGAGCGCTCAGCATTCACACGGGAACTCTCTTCTGCTGTCAACTGGCCCAAAAGCATGGCTGTGAGACTTACCATATCCTGGCTGCTAGCTATTAAACGTATCTGCTACGGCCACCTTCGTGCTTGAAGAAGTGATTTAGAGATGGAACTTTTAAGGCTTTTTGTGGATGCTTTGTTCTGCTTAAAAACATCTTTGCCTTTACCGGAGAGATTTTCAAATCGGAGGAAAGAATCTGTGGGCTGAAGACATTCCATTTCAGTAGTAATTAAACTCTCTATTCCTAGTGGCCCAGTCTAATTCTTAATGAAATAAACAGCATCACTCCCCATTACGTTCTTGAGAGGCAGGATCCAATTCTATCTGCTTAGGGTTCTTCACGTGAACGCCTCCTAACTGTGATCAAGACAGACAGAAAATCAAAGCAGATAGAAGTCAAAATAGAGCAAAGTGTTTGAAATTAGTATCTTTAGCACAATGACTAATCTGTGCCACATTTTACACTATCAGTCCCTTAATGGGAACTCCAAAAACCATATCCACTGTCTGTTATATTAGCATTCTGTACTTAGACCAACCACTTCACTGGTTGATTTCCATGTAACACCCACCTCGTAACCATATACATTAGAATCCTGCTGTGCCAAGTGTTTCAGGGATCCTGAAATGGGTTCCTTGCTAGCACTAACTTTTCCATCTTCAAGGCCTTTATCCTACCCACTGAACTCTCCCCCTATTTCCCTGCTGCCTCATGACTCACCACTAAGCCATGCTGCCTGTGCAATGCAACCAAGCGATCTCTAGCCATCGAGCCCCAAAACCCTCCTCACTCAAAAGCAGTACAGTAGCAGTCTTCTAAAATTCAGCTGGACTCACAGAGCTTCTGACTTCTGTTAGAACCAATACTGGTTGGAAAAAAATGCTGATTTGGTCAAATCAAGACATGCCATAGAATAATTTTTACTTTTTTTTTTTTTTTAATGAAGGGAAAAAATCAAGAAACATTTCAACCTGAAATCTCTTTAGTTTCCTGACAGTTCATTTATCCAGGACATTGACAGCTCATCAGGTGGAGAGGCATCCAGCATCTGCAGCTTATTACCGAGATGGAGCCAGGGGACCTCAGGCTTCCAACTGATCACTGGAAAGCTCTATAGTAAGACCAACTATTTATCTCAATTTATAAGCTTCATGGACAAGGTTCTTCAGAGAGTGAAAAATCAACACAGCTGAACGGAAATTAGCAAATGCCAGAGCATTTGCAGGAGCCAGCGCTTGTTTTGTAATATTTGATTAAAACAAAATTGCACATCCCAAATGCTACACTGCCAAAGTTGAACATCAACTGCATGAGCATCTATGTGACAGGATGTGGAAAAGTACTTTGTGTTAATGATTCTATGCTCTGATCAATATTCTACAGTGAACAAGTTAGTGTTTCACAAAAGATAACACAATAGGAGCAACAAGTGTCAAATCACTAGGGCAGTGCCAGATTTCCTTCTGCTTCAAACCTGTACTGCAAGCGTTTGAAAGGCTGCCTGAAGCAAAATAATAATAAGTGCATGAAACATATGCAAAAGAAACTCACACATCTTTTAAATGTAGAATTTAATCACACGGGTCCTTGCTGTTTGGAGAATAAGAGAGGCAAAGAACATCTATGAATACTCTTCAATGGGAAGTCAATCAGCTTATGGCAGTTTATGTCGCATGTGGACTTGGTCATATGTCTGACTCTCCTTTGGTATTTTTTAAAGAATTAATGGTGTATAAATCACATTATTAAAGCCATTGCAGGGTTTTATAACTGTCGGCTCTCTTTATAAACTTTAAGGTTACTATGTGACCTAAACCTGGCTCTGTTTTATAATTTTTTTTATTCAGTTGCCGAGAAAATCAACTGGCAATGCTTCCCTAGTTGTCTGCATAGACAACAAAGAGATTTTCAAGGATTCCTCATATTCAAGTCTTTCTGCTTTGTGAAGCTTTGCTGGTTAGCCAGAAAGACCTCTACCTTGAGCAGCCTGTCCGATCTATGATTGCACACCTCTGTGCTCTCTCCACTGGGACTTTATGGAGGCACCCATTCACAGGGTGAAAGTGCCAAACCTGAGTCCACAGTGATTACAGGTCTATACAAACCCCCTCTGCCTGCCCACCAATCAATCACATGCGATTTTTCCCATTCACGCTTTTTCCAAATCCCAAATGTCTGATCAAGCAAGTCTTTACCCTGTTATTTTAAGTGGTCTGGAAAAGAATGAAGAGTGTTGTAATATGAGACATAGTTCACCAACATGAGTGTGGAAAAGATATTTAGTACTGTCAAACCACCTGCTAAAATAAATATATTTAATAAAATCTTATCTTCTTTGATGGCATGAAAAGCTAAGCGCTTTATCCCATAGGTTTGCTCTGCTCTCTTTTGTTTTTCCAGATCTATTTCCAATTCTGGTACTTAAAGATGTCTTCAAACTGTTTCAGTCTGTAAAGTACCACATAATTTATTAGTCTGAAGACAGGAAGTATTCCCCTCTAAAAACCTCTTCTGATTGTGTGCTGTTGGAGATTGGAAAGGGTAGAATACCTGGCCAGTGGGGATCATCCAACATAGCCCCAACAAGTCAGCAAAGCCCTGTCTTTTTATTTTTTTACAGGCAATACAGGAAGAGAGTGAAAATTAGAAGGATAACAATGAAGTCACTCTCACAGTCAAGGAGTAGAGAAGCCTGTGAAAGCAACCATGAATAAAAAGTTCAGAGCCCAAATACTTTGTTCTGAAACTAGCAGGCAGCTGGGGAGAAGGGACATCTGTTCCCAGAAAGAGGGACAGGACGGGGGAGCTCAGCTTGTTGCAGCCCCCCCAAACTGCTACGTAAGTTTGTTTTAGCCTGATATGATTTTTAGCTGTCTTTGGAAGACACATGCATTTGACACTGTGCTGCTTCTGCTTACTGTCACTACTAAACCCCTTTTATTCCTCTGCAGGGAAAGCTCAGTCACTCAATCTGTCTACTCCTTCTCCCATCTCCTCCCTCCCCTCCCCTCTAACCCTCAAACTCTAGACATGAAGTTACATTTCTCTATTTCTTCCATCATACTGTGGTATGAGAGTTCCACTAAGACATGGGTATGTTCCAAAAAAAACATGTGAATAAGGACTTCTGTGTTTTTAAGACCTGACCCAAGATATTTATTTATCCAGAAGTTGAAATTCTCACGAGCAATGGGTGAAATTCTGAGGAGAGAACTGCAGCAGGCCTGGACATAACACTGAATCTCAGGGCAACAAGTGCCATAATGACTATGAAGGATAAGCCATAAACCAAGCATCAGCAGAAATCTATATATTAGCATCATTTCACAACTTGCACCAGTCACTTTTATATTAGAAAAGAGTGAGAATGAAAGCTTAGGTACAGTTAAATAATAACAGGGATGCCTACAAATCCTGGAATGATTTACTACTGACAGTGCAGTAATGGATTGCTTATGGCAAACAGGAGATTCACAGTTTCCCAGGAGGCTTATTCCTCCACTGCAGGATACAAACAATTCCCATTGACTTCAGTGCCTTTCCTGCGCAAAGGACTAGAAATTTATTGGCTTCAGTGGGAGTTATGAATAACTTGCATGAGGAAAATGAAACCCTAAAGAAACAAATCAAGAACAACTCTGTCTACTTCTTAAATCTATTTTAAATATCTCTCTCTATGTCAGCTGGAAAAAACCCCACACTCAGCTCAAACTTACCCATCTACAGAAACTAAAAATTCTAGCAATATCTATAAGCAAATTTATATCTTCAATGTAGAGCAGAAGTAGAAACAAAACCCATAGGAAGCTGAAAGATTTCTCATGGAAGAAGTTCTCTGTAAAATATTTGTCTCCTGGACAGATTTCACCAGCTAACAGCCAAGGTGCCTTCATCCTGCAGATGTACATAAGATTCCTTCACTAACACTACTAACTGTAGTAATCTTGCTGTAACTGTGCACTTTGTTTCATTTACCAGAGAAGAGCAATTACATTAAAAAATCAACCTAAACACAGTTGTGTGATTAAATTCCCATCCTGCCCGTCTGTACCACGTGTCTGACAGTATATCTGATGCAGAAGAAGAGGAGGAAGAAATGTTCTTCTTTGAGAACCATATCTGGAGAAAATTCTTTGCTTTTAAAGTACACATAAGTGCTAATATTTCATCTGGTAGACCAGTAGATAGACAATCACACAGCTGTTGGCCTATCTAGTCAGGCATACCACATTTCCACACCAGGAAAGCGTGTTCAAGAAAGCAGTGAAAAGTGCAAGTTTGGCAGCTAAGTAGGTGAGCAGAGGACTCTTGTGCATTTCTTACCACCTCCTCACAGACATCTAGTTGGGGCAATTCCTAATGACAAGAAACATGGCCAGAGGATCTGCTCCAGTGTAGCAATTTGTATGGAAGGAGACCCCACCACAATCTCCACTGGAATGGCAGCACTGAAGGAATCACTCCTGGAAAGAGGAATTAATAAATTACTCTCAGACATCCTAGGAAATCTCTCGCTGATGTCAGTGAGGTTATGGGCATGAGTGAGGGAACAAATCTGAAAAGGCAGGACTCTGTAACAAGAAGAAAAGATATATAGCACTCTTTGTGTATAACTCAGTAATTTTATATATGATATAGCATCTGGTTTCAGCTGAGTTTTTCCAAGCTAATGGAGATTCACAAAACTGAGTAAAAAACTATGGAAATATGTCCTTATAAATAACATCTTTAGGTACCAGATAGGCATTATGCAGTGTGTTTGTTATTTTCAGCTTCCCATTAAAAATAAAAATTGTTTTGCTTTGACAAACTCTATTGCCCTTGTGACAGCCCCAAAAGATATCAGTCAGGTGTCCCAGACGGTACTAGAAATATCAGATGATTTCTAGTCACGCAGCCCTCAGTAAACTAAGGGGGGATTGCATTGTGGTAAAGTGGTTTAATACTTCCATAGAAAGCCTACATCCAGCTGGAAAGGAAATAGCATCTCCAAAGTGTATAGTACCAGGACAGTTTGTGGACATACGAATTGCTCCACATACTTATTTTCCTTCTGGGCAGAAACTAGGTTGTGAAAAAGCTAACACTGTGCACACAAGTTTATAAGCAGTTTATTTGCTAGAATCAGTGTACCTTTACTGCTGAATAAAGTGCAGACAGCCTGTATGACTAAGTGATACAGGTTCTGCTGGAAGGGGATGAAGTAAAGATGCAGTTTTGTAAAGGATTTCAAAGGAAGCAAGGGGAAAAGGGAGGTTTCATTCTCTATTTACTATTTTTTAAAACACCTGTCATTCACTCAGTTCCTGAAGATCAAAAAGAAAGTATCCTTCCAGAGTATTTTCATGGGCCCTGGGGCCAGGCAGTCGCTAATCTGGATGAGTCAAGAGCATCCACTAGAGAGGAAACAACAACAGGAAACAGGGAAATCATCTCAGGCTTCCTTTGGCTTTACTGCCTGACTTAATAGGGAGACCCCACCTACACATTAAATAGGGTCAGAGCCATAACCCAAGGCTATCGGGTATACAGCTTCTTGATCATTCCACTACAGTAAGGATGTGCATTTCTAGTTAAACTCACAAACAACGCTGAATAGCTACTCAAGAAGATTAACAGGACCTCCCACTTCATGGAAACAGTGACTGTTTGCATAATAAGCAATGACAGTAAATCATAACAAATCCTAGGAGAAAACTCCAGTGAGAGACAAAATAATATGACCTTCTGATTTTTCTTCTTTTCTCAGTCTTATGATCCATGTCTTTATTCCCCCATCCTGTAAGGATTTCTGTGTATACTTAATATTGAGTACAGCAGTAGTCCCACAGGTTTCCATTAATCTAATTAAGTGCAACAAAATAAGTGCATTCATAAGAGAATGTCCATTTCCCCCTTTGCTTATGCAGTGCCTAAAGTGGGATCCCTCTCCATTTGAGCTCCCAAGCACTCAGGGATAACACCAGCAGTGGTATAAATAATACAATATATTCCACTTTCCAAGGTTAAACAATTAGCATTCTAAATACAGGGCTGGTATAAACTACCATCCCTATTGATCTGTGTTACTACACTCAGCTAGACCAGATGAGGACCAGACCCCACCTAAGGTGATGAGTAGTCTGCAATATACAAAGGAACTAAACAAACATACTTCTGTGGGGACAAAAATTGCAACTGGACAACAGGTTTGAAACTCATGTCAGTTGAAATTAATTACTGAAGAATGTCCTGCATGAGAAATTCTCATTCTATCATTTGCCATATTATAATACAAGATAGCTTTCGCAAGACAAACAGACTTCATTACTTTTCCCCCGGGTTTTTTGAGCATGCAAGCAGAGCAGATCCATAATTACACAACCAGAACTCAGATTTGCTTAAAATGAACCACTCTAGTGCTTATTCCCTGACAGGACACTCCTGTGAAAAAGTGCATATTCCCTGCTAAGACGACAAAGGGAAGGAAAAAAAAGCCACCAAAAAACATCCCCCAAAAACCCACAACAAAAAAACCCCCAAACTTAAAACAAATTTTAAAAGAAAATCTGTTTCTTTTCACATCTAACATTTGCTTGTGCTGCACTTGTGTCAAGAAGCTAACATGTCAGGCCTGAAAGGCAGTATGCTGGGTGCTGTACCAACATGGGAAAAAAGACAGTCTGCTCCTGAAGCTTTCTATCAGAAGTGTGTCTGCATTTCATTACAACATGTGACTTTTAAGGGATTGCCTGTAGCAGACGTACAACGCTTGGTGCAAAAGGTGTATGTGCCTGGCAGGGGCCGCAGTCGTGCAAATCCTTCACATCAGTGAGAGAAGGAGGCGATGCACATCCTCAGCGCACCGTCGGCAGCCTTCTGTCAGCCTTGGCAATGCGTCCAGGGTGTCCGACACAGGCAGCTCGGAGGGTCCTCCTGCAGAGTCTCCCCACGTGGTCAGTGACTGGGACACGGTTTTGGTGGCTCTTTTAATATTATTAGTGACTTAATCGTCAAACAAAGGAACAAAATTCAAAACAAGGACTCCAATATGTGAATTCATTGCAGCACTTGCCCAGCTCCTCATTCATATGGCAGCTAAAAGATCTAGAGGAAAAAACCAGCCTTTAATGACCATGCGTCCTTGTGCTCTGGAGTGTGGGCTACAGCGACTAATAATTGATGAAGGTTTACATGTTTTTCTTGTGTTTCTGCTGGGGCTGCTGTGTCATTAATTCAGCCTGTGCCTGGCTACTTATGTTAAACATTCCCTTTGTGGCTTTCTCTAAATCTTAAATTTTGCATGTGACCGCATGTAAATGTAAATGTGTATTTTTATGGTCCTGTAATCTCAGTGCTTTTAAATCCCAATTGCCTGAAGGCATACAGGGAGCTGAAGCAGAAAAGCTTGGTCAGTTTGTGATCATTTAGAGCTCGTTTATTTGCTCTTTCTGAGTGGATTCGTTCCTTTAGAGGCTTTTGCCTTTTGTGTAATAGAGTAAAGATAAGATCTAGGAACCTAATTAACCCTGCAGGGCCTGTGAACAAGGCTCATTAGAAAACAGTCAAACACATTTATATTTAAATACCTCATTTATAGGAATTCATATCATATTTCTGAACAACAGATATACATGCCACACACTCATACCTTTAACTGCTGTAAACCATTTGCTTAAATAAAGCTGAAAAATGCATCCAGTTTGAACTCAAAGTCATCTGGATTCTACTTCTAAATCACCTACAGTTTGAAAGGCTACGTAGTAATAAATTAAAGTCCTGCCTGCAGGACACTAAGCTGTGGTGTCCTTTCATCTGCCCCCCAAAAAAGTGCATGTTCCATTAAACCGGCGTTATTGCAGTTCACATCCTGACCAGTAAACACCAGTCTCTGGGCACTTTCCCATCTGTCCAAGGCCATGACAATAAGATAGCCGTGATCACACACATCTCTGAGGATTTCTGGAAAGCCTTCATAATGAGTCAGAACAAGGTTAGTGAAAATTTCATTCTGAAGTTACTTCCTGTGTCTGTAAATATTCTGCATCAGAGAGTAGCAAAGAATGGGTTGTGATACTTAGTGCCTATGAACATCTATAGGTACTTGTCATACAGGTTCAAGTTATTTGAGAAGAAACATATCCTCAACAATTCTGAATTCTTCATCTCTCCCAACCCTTCATCCCTTCCACCCCTCATCACAAAGACAGCAGAAAAGCCAAGCAAAGAGAGATCTTTGGGAATATCTGGCCAAATTTTCTTCTCTGAAGAAAGATGTAGGAAAATAAATGTTTATACATGGGCATAACTGGTTCACAACTTGTAGCTCAAATCCACATCCTCAAAGGGCCAGCATTTGACATAGCTTGTTGATTGAGGACTTCAGGAGCCAACATCCTGATGCTGGTGATCAGCCCCTGCCTCGTACGTTGCTGCATTACTGGGTGCAGCTCTACATATGGACTGTGTACATGGCAGCTGAAGCCCAGAAGAATTAGTCTTGCTTCTTGTGACAACTTGAAGGAGTGCCTGGATTCAGAATTAGGCCTCGTCAGTACTTAACTTTGTTGTAAGTGACTGCCTGACCAGCAAGTAGGATAAATGATGCCACTGGGACTGAAATGTATCTTAAAATTAATCATTTGCTTAATGGTTTTCTGGAGAAGGACGGGTTTAAATACAAATTTAATGGTGCTGCAAGGCTTGTGAGAGTGAAGGTCCTGTCACAGAGATTCTAAGCAAGACAGACCTACGTTGTGTTACAGTCATTTTAAAATCAAAAACATTGCAAATTTAATTTATTTTAAATTCTACATCCAGACACAACAGGTAAAAGCAATCAAATCTTTACACTGTAAGTTATTCAGGAAAGGAATTAGTTTTGTTTGGGATTTATATGGCATTTAATACAACAGAAACCAGTCTAGGACTGGGGCAACTACACTGTAATGCTATACAAATTAATATAATTGTGTTTTTTTAAAAAACTCTTAGCTTAAAATTCTGTTTCAAAGGCCTGAAATTAGTGTTTTATTAGCCAGTTTAAAAGCATACTTATAAAAAAGACAAAACCTCAACTGCTTCTACAAGTAAAGCCATGATTTATACTGTGAATCACTTTGGCAAGAGCAGGAAAATCCCAAATCAAGTTACTCTTCAACCTGTACTAGTAAATCCTATGTTGACATGAATTCTTTTTTTCAGTGCTTCATTTTCCAGGAGTCATGTGGTTTTTTAATAATCAGTCTTGTTGTTTCCTCTTCATTCAACTCAACAAAGCAGCGATAACTGCAAAAGCATCTTAGGCAACACACAACTCCAGCGCAGCACTGAGAAGTATCTCTACGAAGTCAAATGTAATGAGATACCAAATTATTACATCTGCAAGTCTTGGCTGCCGGACAGTACTTTGGAACGCAAAGCCAGTTTCCTTAGTCCAGATTAGTCAACATCAGGTTCATCGGTCTAACATTTCACAAAATATTTTCCCACATTTGTCCGACTGCAGTCTGAAGGGTGTAGCTGACAACATAAATGTGCCCTTAGGTGAAAATCCCAAAACATTTCCCTCGGGGATCTTTGCGTCTGGACATTACCAATGCAGATGTCTGTAATCAAGAGATCTCTACGGACCTGCTAATTATTCCCTAGGCTTTTCTACTGGCAATAAAAATCCCATTTGTCGCAGCTTGTTTGCAGAACTGCTTGCATTTCCACCGTGGTGGCACTAATTAGCAAAAACCTGTGAAAATCGTTGGAGTTTATATGTTCAAAAAACCCCACTAAGCATTGCTCCTAAATACTATAAATTCATCTATGGCAACAAGTCCTGAAGTCCAGCTCTCTCAGTTGGAACAATTTTTCATGCTTGTAGCAATAAGTGGGAAATAATGGGGGTCTCGGATTCACATTAGGAAAGTTGCTTCTGTGACCTCTTCATGCAGATGGATGGTGAATTTCTCAGATAATAAATCAAAGTTTCCTGATGGTACAGTGGCATCTCTTGCTGAGGCCTGTAGAGCTGCTGGCGGCCCTCTATTCAAAGGCAGCAGGCCTCTGCCCTGCAGGATGCTTTCTCTACAAATCTTTCACTCACAATCAGAAGATATTAGGGCCTCTATAAACTGCCCAGACATTTCTGGGGAACAGCCAGCATCCTGCTGGGAAATGGACACTTTTCAACTTCATTGACATCTGTCACATATACAAAGAATAGAAAGTGATCAGGAAAAAAGCCGCATTATGACTTTCCCATCAGCAGGGCCAGTTAAGTCTTTGTTCTTAAAATATATTTAAAAGGCTCATTGGAGATACCTTGCTTAATAGTATCTTTACTACAAGAATCTTACCTCTGAGTTTTAATAACCATAGACACTTTTTGGATTAAGCTGACTTTCCTGTAGGAATTTCAAACAAAAACAACAAAAAAAGCACTGTGATGCTGGTTTTCCATGCAGTTTTTATTAACTTTCTTCCGAATAAGTCCCTGCAAGGAAAACTACACTGATTTTTATTATCAGAAATATATTTATTAAGTGACAATCTAACTCCCAGAATAGCAATGCATTCATTTTTTTGGAGTTAAAGCTTTTTCCCGACTGACCCTAAAATAAGCATGGGAAAGCAGTACTGTAAATACAGTAATGAACTTCAAGCAAATATCCTTTTTTCTCTCAACGATTTGCCTGTAGTAAAATCCTTTTAGGGATAGGCCTGTCAATTATTGTACTTATATAACATAAGGATAAAACTTAAGGTGATGCTCTCTTGCTATGTATAATCATTTTTAAGGCTCTTATATGCAGATCACAAAACTTCATTAAGAATTTCCTCCCCTCTGAGTGTGATGCACATGCACGATTACTTTTTCAGTTCCTTCTTTATGCAAGATTTTCCTCAAAAAGCAAGTGAAAACAGTAGGTAAAGGCACCTGGTAGGGAAACAAGAATTTTCAACCATAGCTCTCACATGCTATGGGATGATGGGCAACTCTGGGACTCCATTTCTTTAAAAGCTGATGATGCATAATGTAAGTGCTTTCATATGGCATTGTGATGCCTAATGATAGAAGGAAATTTTAATTGCTTTTGCACTTATCACAGAAGTCAACATAATCTATTCATTGTGTGTTTTCTCTATTGACTTCAGTAGATTCAGAGTATTTTATGTCATGGTAACTGAAAACAGTATTTGGCCAGCTGGTTTCAGTCTTTTTACTAGTTCCACCCAGTCAACTGAATTCAACTGCAAGGTGAATGAAGCAAGCAGGACTGGGCTACAGATTAATATTTTATACAAAGACAAAATTGAGCTTGATCAGGCAGAAGTATGGTAGATTATGTACTTGCCTAAATAAAAACTGGGGGGAAAATCTCAACATGTCTGCTCAGCTGCAGTGACAAAGCCCTAGTACTGCATAGGTGCATGGGGAAAGGGATTTAGCTGCTGGTGGCTGGACAGAGGAGCAGTGACAGGCTGGGAGCATCAGTCACTGAATGCTGACCGTGGTATAATATTTGCAATTTAAGATTAGATGTAAGATTAGATGAGTAAAGGATAAGGTGGACTTAGAAATGAGTCCTGTTGAGCCTTACAGCAGACCGCTAAGCTCAAAGCCAGCTGGTGCACTGGTTTCTCAAAGCAGCATGAGACCCCAAGGGTCATACAAATGAGCCACACCTGCTTAAAGCCATGGCAATACAGAGTGACAAAGGCCAACCTGGTGATGGAAAGCAGTCTGGAACCCTCCATTAGGTGATAGATTTTTAATAACCTTTCCGCCCTTCTAGTTATAAGACTTTTTTCTAAAGGCTGAGCCTGACTGGGCAAACTTAGCAGCAATGTCAAATTTTGGAGTTTTCAAAGTTTTATGGAAAACACTATCAAATCCTGTTGGGCAGAAAATGTGCTTTTCATGAAGAAAACCTCTTTGTTAAAAATTAACATACTGAAAGCATTAACATAGTGTTTAAAAGACCAGGCTCATTCCAACTAATTCCAAACACCTTAAAACAAAAGTAACTACAACATTCCAGAACTAGGTTTTCATTCAGTCAGGAGTTTAACAGTTAAATGCCCTTAAAGGTCTAAAGTTTAATGATTCAGACCCTGGAACTGCTTTTTTTAAACTGCCTAATTCTAGTAAAGCATGCAATTTTTTATAGGAAATGAGCTTTTCTGAAATAAAGCTGCGACTTCCATCTTTCTGATTATGACTTCATGGAGTACCCACAGAATGTAGTTCACTGCACACTGAAGTTCTGGGTGTATGTGAACATGGCACACGGCTGATGGAGCTGTTTATCACTACTCGTGTGACCTGTGCTCTGAGCTTTGGTTTGGAGCACAGGATAACCCACTGAAGTATTTAAGCATACACTTCATATTCTGGGATAGAAACAGTGCAACCAAAGTCAAAGAGTCCATTCAAATGCTTAAACCTACTCACAATCTCAAGCATTTTTCTAGATAAGCCTAAAGTAGCCCCTGTCTTGCTGGATCAAACTCTGATGCAGGAGAAAAGAGGTGTAAAATTGCGATACAGTCAAATCAAGCTAAGGATAGCAGTGAAAGAAGTCACTGGTCTTCCTGGTTAATGCTAAAGCTATTCCATATAAAACACTTCAAATGCTTTAATTATGTATTATGTTATGCTTTAATTATGTATTTACTTTACTTTCAAGAAGGGAAATTATTTGAAATAATTCATAACTGATCCTGCTATTTCTGAATACAGCTTAAGTATTGCCAGAGGGAGATTTTCAAAGGGTTGTTCTCTTTTCTGTTTATTTTGTAGAAACTGTCAGATAAACTCTTTTCCTTCTACTCCTTCCATCAGGCTATACCTTACTCTGAAGAGCTGCACCTTTTATAAGTTTATACAGAGGATATTTCATCACCAAGACTTGAAACAATATAGATATTCTGGAATATGAATACTCAAGAATTGTCCTTAGCAATCTGCAAATATATGCAGATCCTAAGGAAGCACATTTAATACTAACAATCAGCACACAGGTAAACTCTTAAGGCAAATAGCACAGATTCTGAAACACAAGCACTTACGGATTTTGATTTTATATCATCAGGTTCTTTTTCTACCATCATAATACAGCTTCAGGAATAATCTGATACTATTGTTCCCACATGTCTTGTATATAAGAAACTGCCATCCTTCTTATACCTGTTGCCTATTGTCTTATTCCACCGAGGGACTTCTGAGTTCTTGTTTTGTTTAGGAAAATCCCACAAAATGCTGAACATGCCTTTCTGTCATTCAAGCACATTTAAAAGCTACGGGATGTCTCTCCCCAGATCAAATAATTTCCTCCATGTAAACATGTGTAACATTTTAAAACTCCTTTTTAGTTTTGCAATCTGTTCTCCAGGATTCTCTAAAGAAAATGTGAATTCTTCATACTCTTTTGCTGTAAAGGGGAAAATTAATTTGTCCTCTGACATTCATCCTTTGCAGTTACTGCAGAAGGTAAGCTAATGACCCAAGATTTGCAAGGGGACTGCCCCATACTGTGGATTCCAGATCTGTAAAGGCCACACAGAAGGTTTCACTTGTCTCATTAACTTCCCCACTGTACCAACCAGAAGTTTATTGTACAGTACTTTTCTCTTTCAACTTTTACAGTTCATATACCTCAGTAGGAGCCTGGACACAATGACCCAGGACGCCCCTTCCAGTCCTAGGTTCCTATGAGATGCATGAAAACAAATCACAAATGTCCAAAGCAGTATTTTTAGAAACTTTAGATTAGATGAAGCACCACAACGGAACACATAATTGCAACAACAACCTTCAAAATAATATGACAGACACAAAACATATTATGTTGTGTATAAACTACACAAGCATTTCCACTTGATTTCCTAAGGAAATGAGGCTTATGCAGTCATGTCGTCTGTCTGTTCATGTCTCCCCCTAATATCTTTCAAACCTACTGGCATATTTCAATGCAAATTGTCAGGGGAGAAGCAAAAGCCTTGGAGATAATTATGTTCCTACAAGTCTTGCTATTGCACAGAGGAAAGAGACCTAAATAAATGCCCCCAGCTAAGGAAAATCTCCTTGGAGGAGTGGGATCAATGATTACTTGTCCAAT
>VZTM01032997.1:0-10107 GCA_013400555.1 Jacana jacana
CAAACAGTCTGTTGGACAGGAAGAGCTAATTGACTTTCTGTAGCTCCTGGTTTAATAAAGTAACCAAATGCTGCCCTGAGGTTTCCACCTACAGACTTAAGGTTAGGGAGATGACAGCAGACTTGAATTTCTCCTCTGCAACTTTCTTAACAATTCTGGAGAAGTTTATTCTATTTCATTGTCTGGTAACATAATGTCTGCTCAGCTAGCATTACAGAAAGAAATCAGATATCCTGTTATACTTACTGGCTGTTCTGGAGATGACTGGACTCTGTCTTCACAGGGGCAGAAAAGAGACCAGAGAATTTACTCTCATATATGTAAAGCATCCCCTAAAGCTCTTACCCACAGCAGTGTCACAGAAGACCACTAGGGTAACATTTTATGGATGAGGAGGTGCAAAACACATGGAGGATGTTTATCAAATGAGGCTGCTACCAGGAACTGATCACAACACAGGGCACTTTTGGGAATATGCTTGTCATGAAAACTACGTAAAATTCCCGCCTCTCTAACTGCATGTATCGCCTTTTTGGATTCCCTTGAGATGACCTACAAACAAAAGACACAAAAGCGTGCAGAGGACATGGTTATGTAATACTGAAGTAATATCTGCTCTACAGAAATACGATTATGGTAGTAGCAAGTTATTTCCTTTTTTTTTTCTTGCATCAGACAATAGACCATCAAATATCAAAGAATTAAGAGAGTTAACTTGCTTCCTGTTGCTTTTACGTCAGTTTTGACAGGAAGTAATTACAGATAGTTTGTTCAGACATGATACTAATATTCTTTGTGTTTCTGCTGGAAAAACTGCGTGTTTAACTAAATAGAATTAGTATGATAAACTTTAATTATCAGCTGTACTTAAGATACCAGATATGTCAAATATCTGTATATCTTAATAAGTTGCTTCAACATTGCAATCTAAGATTAGGCACGTGGGTTTGGCGGTGTTAAAAATGCACATTATTCAAACTAGGGCAACTGTTCTGTAGATTAGAGTTATTTGTACAAGTAACTGAAACAAACTCTCTCCATTACAAAACCATATTTGAGTGTTAAATATTTAATTGTTCAACTGGGATAGAGTTACAAGCTTATGTGAAAAACGACATGGTTGGGAAATAAAGTCACGGTATTCTGTGCCACATTTAAAGTCTGTTTTCAGATGCTCCTAACATAGTTAAAAGTTGTTTTCACCATCAAATGTGCATTATCTCCAGAAGCTGATCTCCAGTCAAGCACAANATGATTATAGAGTCAAATAGTAGCATTTGGTTTCACTGCTAGGATAAAATGCTAGAAATATGATACAACTGTTTTGGGAAGACTTATTACATATTAGGTAAAGGCTACAGATCAGCATTGATTATCAAGATCTAATTTAGATAATCAAATTAACTTTTCATTTTTGCACTAACATGTTCTGTGTATAATTCAACGTTTCACTGTGAACATCTTATGCTATTACCGTATTATATGTGGTAAGATTTTAAAATTATGTGAAAAAATGATGTGAACATACCTACATACAGAATATTTTAGTATTCTGAGAAGTAAACAGCCATTATGATTACAGAGCAGTTAGCAGGACTGCTCAAAGATTTTCTCTCAAGCAGACTCCTAGGACAGTAAACAATAACAAGTAGCTCACTGGAAATGCACATTTAAGTATGAAGTTCTTCTAGGTGCTGGACTTCACTACGGGGTAAGATTGATACAGCTCAGGATTGTAAACCTGTGAGTTTTCTATCTAAATAACTCTCAAAGCTAATTTTAGAAAAGGGCCAGAAACTTTTTCTCTTTCTTGCACAAAAAAAGAAATTTCTAGGTCCCTCAAGTTTGGAAGAAGAAGAAAGTTCTGATTGCAATTATTCTGTCAAACTCATGGGACTTCAATGCTATCTAATTGCAAAAGTTACCTATTTCTTAGTTCAATCAGTCAAGGGATAGAAATTCAGGTATCTGTTATAAATGAAAAATAGTTTTATTTCTAGGTGATGCAATAACTGGAAAGAATAAAGCTACAAGATGCAGGAGACTTTCATTTACTTACAACCCCTGAGGTAATGGATGACACACATTTCAATGCAGATAAAAATAACCAGATAGGACCAATGAATAGATATTTGCGGATAAGAAAGGAACAAAAGACATTTGAGTACAGGGGAAATCGACACATCCTCTATTCACCATACACCTAGAATGGCCAAAGTGATTAGGAAGAACATCTCTATATAATGGGGGTGGATTATAGCAATGAAATGCCTTAGTTGCCTCTTGCATAAGAAACAGCAGCAGTGGCCTGATTTTTTTACTTCTTTTAGTTCTCCCTTGAATAAAAGCTTTTTTTGAAATCCAACACAAAACAAGTTTAAGATGTAAATATATTTCAAAATGCTTAGGAAGAAAAACAGCAGCTGTGCAAGAAACACTTTACAGCAAATTCAAAACCGTTACTTAAGGTCTGAATTGTGAAGACACTAGTGGTTGACTTTCACTGTAATCCCAGTCACTTCAATGCCTCAATTTGCTGCTGTTGAATCTTTCCCTTCCTTGTTGTCATTCAGTTGCCCTGGTAATTTGCTTTGCATTTGCCAGCTGACAGTTCTGTAGAAGAAATGTTTAATAAAACCCACATACCCTAAAACTACAGTCCTAGAAGCCATTATTTTTTGCTGTCTGAAGGATGCCCAGAGAACAGTTTGACCGTGGGGGGTTTTCAATATTTTTTTTTTTCAATATGAAATAACAAGAGAATAATTTTCATGAAGGTCAGATTTGGAACTTTTAGAATTTGACATATAATGTGCAACCAAAATAGTAAAAAACCCCACATCCCCAAACAGAGCTAATAATTAACTTCCTTATTTGAAAGCAAACTTTGGCATAATCATTTCACATTTGCTTTGGAAGCAAGGGAGCCTGAAACAGACCTGCAGTTAATCACTCAAGATCTGTCCCATAGGTAAGGAACAGAAGGACATGTTCCATTTTTTGCTCCGTGAAGGGAGTGAATGAGCAGGAACCTAGAACATATCTTGTAAAAATCAGTAGGATAGGCCCTATGACCAAACCAGAAAAGGATGAAGAATATGAACTCATAAAAGGACTAGCAATTTCCCTTAGTTTTAGAATGGCAAAAACTGTATGAGTTTGGAGCCCCTAGGGCTTGATTTTACATTTTCTTCGGAAAGGTTTTAAAAAATCCTAACCACCAAAATACGCATACAACTCTCCCCCCAAACTCATAGCATGTTGACTGTAGAGAATTGAAAGTATATGGTGTGCAGGGAATAAAAACCCACAAAAATGTGAATGGCTTTTCTATGCAACTTACTGTTTTGGATTGCCAAAGTAGTTGGTTTAATCATTATTATATGATGTGGGACAAGATCTTAACTAGAGCTATGATGGCCTTCAAAGTTTCACTCTTCAGATGCAGGTTGAGCCATTCAGCTTTCATTAACTTCAACAGGATCATGATCTCTTAAAATGGAGCACCTGCATTTTTTCAGCAATTCCCATGAGCTCTGTGCTTGGTATAGGGGTGGCCTAGCTGGTACCAGCTACTCATTTATAAAATCTGCATGCTTTAGAAAGTGTTCCTCTATTTCTATTATTCCATTATTATTCCATTATTCCATATTATTCCCATATTCCATTATTCCAAGCACGTGTCACTTTACATCCATCCCCTTTTTGGCTTTCACCAAGATTTCTGGCTAGAGGTAGTTGAATGAGGTTGTGTACTTGATTTCCTCTGGATGAACTGTGTCCCCATTACCTTGCCTCGCAGGTACAGGTTGCAGTAAGCCTGATGGGTGGGCGTACTGTGCATGTGCAAGTCGTCTGCCCACTGGAAATCTCTTAGGCCCTGTACTGGATGTACTCCACACATGCTGCACAGCACATTTATAGCATGCTGCTGTACAACTGGTCTGTCTTACTGTGCAGGTCAGCATAAAGTTGCTTGAGTACTAAACTTATCTTCTTCTGGATATGTGGGGATTCACCAGTCTGCACTGTTGGACAAACCCCACCCTGACAGCTCTTTTATTGTTAATAGCTTACATGGAAGGAGTTGTCTGCCCATGCTACCTTCTAGATCATGATCTCTGTTGTTGGAGAAGCCACAGACCTCTCCCCTTTCCCTCCATTCCTGTTCTCTGCCATTCTGTGTTGTTTAGCAGAATTGTTCTCTTCAGTGAAATCCTAACTTATGCACAAGCTTGTTGGTTTATTTTTTTTCCCCTGAATTTTTTTAAGGGACTCTTGTTCCCACCTCCCCACCACTGGTGGCAGGAAGCAGTTGTATGCTCATCGTGGTACATACTTAGATTTGGTTTCATATTCTGCAGCTTCTTACACATGGCCTGTTTTTAGATACAACTTCTGCAAAGTACACACAAGTTCTTTCAAGCTTATTTATAGAATGCTAAGTAGTCACTAAAGACAAGTGCCTCCTGTTTATCATTTGCTGATTTTATATTCACAATAGGAATTCTGAGACCCTAGTTTTATAGGCATCGTATCAAACTGTGGTGAAAACAAATATTCACTCTAACCTTACTGCCTCTTACTACCATGGAACATCCTTTCTTGAAGAACACAGGGTTATAATCTGTTTTGTAGATTGAATTTATAAACCATAATGGTTTTTGGTTGTCAATAAAAAACCAACAGCCTCTTAGATTTGGTAAATGAAGTAGGTAGGCATAGGCTAAGCAAAATGGGACAACCACCAGCAGACAGCATCATTAAACTTAATCGGTGCCATTATTAAACCAATGCCTGTGCCTGCTTTTGAGATATCAACTAATGGCTTGAGGTGCCTTTTCTTGGAATCAGGATCAAAGTTCTGATTATATATGGTTATTAACAACTTAATGTCTTTTTCTGACTTCTTTTTTTTTTTTCCCCCAATAAGAGGGGGTGCGTTACTGTTTGTGGTGTTCTTCCTGCCAAAATCCAGTTTGGGCTGTTGAACACTCCCTATCCAGTGCAGTCTAGTTTTGTTACTGCCTGTTTTATTGGAAAGTACATCATGCTTCAGGGTATGCATTTGGTAGTTAATATACTTACTATTAAGTGCACCTTCTGCAATACCTTTGCATTTCACAACAGGGAAGCCCAGTGTTGAAGTATCCCAGAATTGTAAGTGTTCCCTGTTTTTTTCCTGATGTTCTGTAAGATCCCAAGCTGTAGGAACTCTCTCTCAAAGAGGTGAGTAACAGTGGCCCATATTCATCACCTAATTAGAAGCACAGTGGCCTTAACTGACCTAAGTAGTGTGTTTAAAATATGCACTATTTTCTGAGGACAAAGTCACCTCTACAGGGCTTATGTCTAGAGCTGCTTCCCTCAGCAGCATTGCACCTGAGTTAGGCTAATTAGCATTGAAGGAAGGGAACAGAATAATTCACTGCATATAGTGAATTCAACATAGGGTTATGATGCCCGGTAACAAGAGCAGTACACTGAATCTGGGACTTCAGGAGATTCTCAAGGAGAGAAATTTGACAGATCTCCCTCCTTTCATCAAGCAGCTCTTTGGTTTGAGCTGATTGACAGTTGGAAGCTGTCCCTATACAAGTTTTTTTGACGGAGAAAATGGCTAGCATGCAAAGTTATTGATGGTTTAGAGGAAGTGGGGTTTCTGAATTGCATAGGTGTTATTGCTGGTACCTTTTGCCTCCCTTTATAGATCAGACACATATTTCCCCACAATAATGCAAAGCCTAGTTCACTTCTATGCAGAAAGCTGCAACATTAGCATCAAAAAATCACGCTAACAGCATGGTTGGGACTTAGGCTTTTGTGAACAAGGAGACAGCTCATATGAAGACAGAAAAGTTTATATCCCTGTTTGCCATTCCCCTCAAGTACTACAGCCTTTCACGTGTATTACCAATGAGCAGCTAAAGTGCAGTGGTAGGCAATGAACATTTGGTAACCAAAGAAGTATCTTTATGCTTTACTCAGAACTAAGGGCATTCAGCATCCTCTGGTTCCTGGTGACTGGAAGTCAACAGGAACCCAGGAGCTGAGTTCAGCTCTCTTTTGACAAGAAAGCTACTGCCTGGTGAACCACTTTAAAAGGCTGCAAGAAGTAATCTGGTTTGCAACCAGGCTCTGAAGCCCTTTGTTCTCCTAAAGAATAAACTAGAGATACTTCACTACAGTGACACCAATTAGAGGGGGTTTAAGGACAACATGAGGTGCAAGATAAAAAGAAGCAACAGTGCTCATGGTACAATGCCCAGCTCCACACACTTCCGGGACAGTTCCCAGCCAGGTTCTCAGGTAATTGAAAAATCATTTGTTTGAAGGTCATCCATTCTTCTGTGCTTAAATAGCTTCTGGTGAAGTGTTAGTCATTCACAGAAGAATTAAAACATCAGATGCAGTTTTATGCCAAGAGATCATAATATGGTTACACTGGGCCAGAGGCCAAAGGGAAAGTAGTTTGTGAAGTTTAGTTAAAAAGCTTGTATAGTTTAAGAATTTTCTAGGCTCTCTTCCATCCTTAAAAATCGAGACCCATATACATACACTATTTAAGTATTATGTATTTGTTTGCAAGCTCTTTAATCAGCTGAATTAAAAAGCAGTCACTGCATACTGTGTCTGTTCATAGGAACATAACAATATCACTAGATTTAGTGTCATTGTATTTTACTTTAGCTTATCTTTCTCTACAGAAAAATACTCTTGACAACATTTCCAACCTTCGAGTTAGGAAAATGAACTCTATGAAATTCTCTCTATGAAAGAGAGATTCAGGACAAAGCAATTGATCCTAAATCAGGAAAAGCCTCCTGTTTAAGATGAGGCAGTGTGATGATTTGGGAACTTGTCTACATTATATCCTGGAATGTAGTGTAAAGATCCCGAGGCCAGTAGCAGAACTGAAGGCAATGTAATGAGGCAAATAACTCTGTTAGGACTGGAATTAGTAGCTGCTATTCATTGCTTTTGGTTGTGACTGGATGTAGGGGTCAGAGAGTATGGTGCAGGCAATGAATTTCAGTTGTGGATACTCTGTTTAATGATTAGGAAGAGAGGTGATTCCTGGTAAAATTGAAAATACCTTCCAGTGAAGAGGATATTTTCTTCTCTTCATTTAGAATCCTTCCCCCTCCCCAGCCCAGCTATTTACCCAAATTTTTGACTAGCATCTTTATTTTATGGAGTATGTACTTTCTTATATTAAGCTTGAGTTACTGTCAATAGGAAGGTCGTGACCATCATGCTACTAAGAGACAGCTGGAGCTAAAATGTTGTCATGCCCACAAAGAGGCAGTTTCAGAGGTACTGGAGGAACCCTGCATGAATGCTGGACTTTTTGCTGACAATTTTAATGAGATGACACTTATTTAGGCTCTCAATCTCCTTCTAGCGTGTCCAAAATAGAAAGAAGATAGAAAAAGCACAAGTACTAGCACTTCTGCAGACTGGATGGGCTCTAGAAAGCTTGAAGAGAACATGTCTGCAGTTTCCAAAGTTATCCTGTGTTTTTGGGAAAGGCAGTTTTGGAAGAAGCTTTAAAGAAGGAGAATCCACCAGGCTTTTAACTCTGTTGATCAATTTACATTTTAGTATTTTTCCGCTACAAATAGTTTAGAAACATTTTGATAAAAACAGTCTGGTCCAACAGCTGGGATCCTGATTAACCTTTGCTGTTCTCTTCAGCTCTTAAGTTGAAAAGATAAACAGTCTTTACTGCATGGGTCTCGGAAGTCCCACATACCTTTGGTGCTCAGTGGGTGCAAAAGCAAAGGTTTGGGATTATAAGTAAGAAAAAAAAGAATAAAGGAAAGGTAGGAAGCCATCAATCTAGCAAAAAAGTAAAAGTTTTAACTATGGCTCCTCCCAACAACTGATTAAAGGCTAACACAGCAGTTTGGCTGGAAATACTGCTTCCCTCCTAAGCCCCGGGGCAAACAAAACAAAACAAAAAAAAAAGAAAAGAAAAAGAAAAAGCAGAAAATTGCTATAAGTATGGACTTTGAGATGAGCCCAAATGAAATCTAAGCAACTCTTCAGCTATGAGGTGTGTTAATCTTAGCTCTGGATTGGAGCTCTGCAGCTCATGACCATTGTTAACTGAAAATGTTATGTAATCTGTTTAAGCAGAAAAATCAATGTTGTACCACCTATGTATGTGTTTGCAAGACAGCAAATGAGCAAGTGATAGCCACACATAAACATGGACACACAAGTTACAGATCTGAAGATACAGAGGTATTATGTTTGCTGTCTACATCAATGATTATTCAACTTTATTACAAATGGTAATACTTCTATCAATTGAGAACAGATGCAAGGGAGGGTAGAGGTTACAGCATGGTAAGGCAGTACTGATGAGGGATGTTAGAATAATGAAGACAATTCTCATCTCTCTTCTCCTCTCTCCTCATGATTTTTCAGATGTGGTAACTGTGTGCAGGAGTGAAATGCAAATTTTCTTCATGCAGTCAAAAAGGAAGGAAAATTATTGCTTCCACCACTCCTTGGTACAATTTCTGAGCCACTGAAGGATCTGTTGTAGAAGAGAATCCAACCCTGTCAAAAGCCATGTCATAATGTTGGTTGCTTCAGTCTAGCTGTAGTTGTGATTACTATTCACAAAACGCTATGTGACAAAAAATGATTGCTTGACCACCTTATTTTAACCAGGAATGTACTATTCTAAAGGATCTCTTGCTATATTATATTTTTGAAGCAAAACCTGTGGCATTACCAATATTTCTACAGAAAGCTAGAGTTTCAATGCTAGTTCTCCAGAATGAAGACAGTAAAATCTTCAGGACAAATGTAAGGAGCGTACAGGAGGAACTAGAATGGGGCTGCGTGCTAGTGCAGATGGGAAAGAATAGGGACTTAAAGTCTTCTTTGTTATTATTTGACAATAAAGCATGTTTGATTCATGTTGTCTTTTACTGGTATATGAAACAGAAACTAAGAGTGTGTNAGTCCTTCTGGCTTTTTTCCGAGTTTTGCACAGATCGGGGGTGAGGGGAGAATGGGGACAGGGGAGAATAGGAACATCAAGGTGGAAGGAAGATGCAATGCTGAGAATAACTAGATAGTTGAAATGTATTTTAAACATCAGAGCTTTCTGTCATGGCAGTTACAGCCACAGTAAAGTCAAATCTGTCTTTAAATGAAACANTGTGGAACACTGCTCTTCCATTTACCCAAATTAAGAAACTCCCCACTCTACTATTATGATGGCAGCATATCATATTTCATGCCTTAGCAGGACCTACAGCAGGAAAGTGTCTAAAAGTTTTTACATTCCTTTGTTTATAAGTGGGAAAATTACAAGCTTTTATTCATGTTGAATTGAAAGGAAGTAAAATAAGAACACAGAAATATCTTCACTAACATTCAAAGATTATCACAGGTACCAGCATCATCTGGATGTAACAACAGATTTGCTGAATAATTAAAAAAATAAATAAAGACCCAAACAAAAATAAACACAAAACCTCCAAACCACAACTCCAAAACTATAAATAATAGAGCTATTCTCAATGAAGAATCTAGAAAAAACTGAGTGGCTATATTGTTAGCTTTACACAATATATATTATATATAATTATCAAATTACATATATTTTAACTCATTTGTGAGAAACTAGTAGGAGAGCAAAGGATGGATACTTTGAATTATGATGCTAAAACAGTCCAAGCTAACGGTAGGTCCATATAAAGTTACTGAAAATATACAGCTAGTTACAGGCCACAAAGGAAACTGAGAGCAAGCAAACCAACCCTCCCAAATCTCCACCATAGAATAACTAAGAATATGATCCGCTCACTGGCAGAGTAAGTTATTATGGAGAAGGCATCAATGCTACAGCCACAAGCAGTTACAATACACAGTCACTTCTGAAACAGAGGCTGCCTAAAGAGTACAAAGGAAACATTCCCTCCCTTTTCAATTCTTCATTAAATTACTGACATGAATGAGGTGTTCAAACACTGAAACTATGGTTATCCATTCACTGCAGGCCGCACTACAGTACCAATGAGAATTACCAGGCTGAGCGCTGGATGCAAGTTTCTCATACAGCAAAAAAACCCCACAAACCCC
>VZTM01032997.1:10255-27155 GCA_013400555.1 Jacana jacana
TTTGTTTCCCCTAGAATTCAGTAGGCATTGGACACCTGGGCTTCATCAGAGTCTGAAAAATCTCAGCCTTAAATTTTAGCTTTAGAAGTGTAAGGGAGAGTTTTTCCAGGTTGTTGAGAATAAATTTAAGTGGATTTGAGAGAGAAACTCTTGAGAAATCAACATTGATTATGTTGCTTTGGTAGCAGGAGATCAAACAAGTAATTACCAGATTAAACATACTTTTCATTCTTTGGAAGCTTTGCTAGATCACATGGCTCAGGTAGTTAATTTAAAAACTAACCCCTTTGAAATCCCTGCTTTGTTGTACAGATACAAGCAATTCTATATACAGTTGGGCACTATGCTTTTGTAAGCTATTGGACCTCAAGTTTTCTCAGTAAAACATTATCTGTGAAAAAGAAAAAGCCCCCAAGAATTATGGGGCATTTTAATACAATAACAAAAACCCCCAAAACACAGAAAACCAAAACCACCCCTCCAATCCAGCACTATTTAAGCTTGCAAATTTTTCTGCCTGACATTTAAAATGTACTTTTACTTTTTAAGCCATATCCCTAAAATATCACTACTCAAGAAAACAAACCAAAGCTTATATATAATAGATAAAGAGCATAAAGGAAAGGGAAGGTCTGGTTACCAATGCCATGTCCAGCAGACAGAGTGCTTTCAGCAACAAAGGTATGATTTAATATCTCTATTAAGGGTTGAAATATTCCTACAGAGGTTCTAAATACAGCTAACACGTTTGACTTAATTAATGATTAGCACAGCTGGGAACATGGGCAGAAAGGCTGAAGAGATGGTAACAGCTATTGGCACAAGACATAACTAAACAACAAAACAGGATGTGATGATGTTTGTTGTTATTGCCTTGCTCTAAGTCCTTTGGAATCAAAAAGCTAGAAGGTACTTTTTACTTTCTATCTTTCGTAACTGTTTCATCCTGAAGTCATAAACTATCATATGACTTGCTAAAATTCTTTAACATCTAGAGGATGACAAATGCTCTATAAGTTTGATATAATAATTGCCCTTAGTTTTATAGTAGCACAGCAACACCAGGGAGATATGCTCAGAATTCAGCTTACAAACAATGTTAGATCCCTGCCAACATAATAAGAGAACCCATCTTCTAGATGTGTTCCAACTGGGGTTACTGGTTTGTATGATTATCACATACAATTAGTGATTAATGCATTTTAAACTGATGACAATGGAATTCTGGGGAATTTCTTTTTCTTCATATAGCATTTGTTAACGTCTGTCAATATTCTAAAGAGGTAACACAATGCAGTTTCATTTTAATATATAATCTGTTCCAGCAATCTGTTAAATCATATGTTTACATTTCAAGTAAAGGACCCGTTACTAAAGTTTATTCACCTTTTTCAATGCAACTCTATCAAGAATTACTGCTGATAATAGCTCATGATACTGATAAAATATGCTACCGTTTGGCTTCACACCAGAGTCAGATCTGCTGTTACTGAAACCTCTCAATATTTATTGCAACTTGACTTTGAAATTTTGTGTTTATTAAATATTTTAACCTGTAGATCAGCAGCTCATTTCTCCATGTTTCTGCATGCTTACCATTACCAGTAGTAAAGCATGCTCAGAAATGGGTTAATGCTTTGGAATGCTTACAGGGACTCAACACTGTCACATAACAATGCATATACACAGAGGATTAAATGCAGTAATACAGGTTTGCAGGAAGTTCTGCTCTACAACAGAGGCAGTCAGTCCCTGCAGGATCAACAGAGGACATTTTACTTGCACACGTAGACTTACTTAGCTTTCCATATGAGGTACTCCAGTGAAATAAAAATTACTATTTATCTGCATAAGTCTTCAAAGGCTATGTATTCAAGTTTTTACCCATCTGTTCCCCAACTAACGTGGATTTTCAGTTGAATTTTCTGGACCCAGTCCCTTGCACACTCCATTCTTCTAAAGGCCCCAGATTTGTCCCATGGAATGTAAAATTGCATGTTCTTTGTTTCCTTGTTCGCTAGAGAAACAGGGAAATGAACTTCATATATAAAGAGTTTTCAGTTTATAAGATGACTCTCAATTTTCACTGTACACATCTTCTGATCCTAAAATTTATACCATATCTCCAGAAACTTCAGAACTTGCTCTTAGGGGGTGCTGCCACAATATTTATCTTGGGTTTTAGTCCAAAGACCAGCAGAATTTATTCCCCTGATGCTCTAAGACTCTCTTCTCTCCCAAGTTTTATACTGAAGAAGCAATAAAATGATTTGTCTGTTCAGCTTCCTTGATACTATCTGTGTTTTTTAAATGAAGTAGATTGCTTCCAAAAACACAGTATTTTTTTTTTCATGCAAGTTCTAAGCTACATTACTTCACTATGGGGACAGATAAAGTATGTCCATGTAGACTACTACTATGATTCATTTGGCAGGCAGCTATTTGAAAAATATTGTAATTTTATTGTGTGCTGAAACCACAGTTCAGACAGTTTGTGATCAAAGACTTGCTTTCACTTATTTCAGATTTTCAACTAGCAGCCTATTCCCGACCAGACTGATTTGTTTGATTATCCTTAATCTTAGTATTGCAAAGGTTTTATTCTCTTCCTTTGTGTATGGCATAGTATTTAGAAAAACAGGGGTCTGATTTCAGCTCGCTTGTCTAGATGGTTATGTTAAAAAATACATCCACGGAGAGGAGGTGGTTCTACGGTCAGTTACACTGAGATTGAACCAAAAGTGAATTCAACACATCAGCATTCAGATCAGGCCACTATCTAGTGCTGAATATTTGCTTTGGATCAGGCAGAACTAATGTGAGATAGGATAGTCTGCATGTGCAGTGTTTTTTCTTTTTTAAACATGTCTGAGATCCCACCATGTTAACATTTCTCAGCTGTGAGATTTAAAGATCAGATCATGAGAGAATGGATACTAAGAAAAATTGACTAATCATTTGTGACCACAGAGGAATTTCACAGGGAAGAGGAGAGAGGACAAGCAAAAAGTGATGAAAAGCAATCTGAGGAGGGTGGAAAAGGAGGGAATAAGTCAAGATTTCACACATGGCACCCCTTCCCTTCTGACTTCTCCATTTCCTGTAGCTGTTTCAGGCTCTGATTAAAGCTATTGCTTCTTCAGTGGAGTGCTGATAAGATTTCTTTCACTGGTATGTTTACTCATTTAGATTCTCTAACATCAACCTAGAGTGCCACCTTCCCATTCATCAGAACACTTATGTGTACTCTCTCCTTTACCAGTCTTGTGCTTTGCTCTGTCCTTTGCTTGACCATCAGCTGCCTCCTCTTAAGAACTTTATCTTTCTGCTACAGAAGTCTGTTCTCTCTCTGAGCCATAATTATGTTACTACATGTTCTGCAAGCTTCATGTCACTAGATTACCACTAGCTGAAGTAGCAGCAAGGCTCAAACCACCTGTAGGTCAAGGTGATCAAACACTTTTGCCATGTCCATTTCCATCACTTCACTGGATCAGAGAGTGCCCCAAGTGCTTTAAAGTAACTTCCTGCTCAGCATGAGATTCCTGGTACTTTGCTTATGTGCTGAGATTTCTGTGGAGTACTTTTGTACTAGCCCCATTTTGTCTTTATTTTCCACTAGCCCTTATTTATTTTCCTAAACCTTGTGAATTGGAAGCTTTTTCACTCCAGCCCTCAATTTCCTCTCACCAATTTTAAACCAAACATCTGTGGCTCAGTTGTAATATCAATAAATATTTGAATACAGCACACAGAGATAGTGTGCTTCTAGAGGTTAACAAAGGTAGCTACACTCAGTTCTTACAATAAACATCTCTCTCACATCTTATTTCTTCCCCACTGCATCTGATACAGTATAACTGCTCAAAGCTTTGCCACAGTGCAGAGAAACTGGCAAGAGAAAGGGAAACTAACTGCTCCATCTGTCAAGCTTCCTTCTAGCCCAAAGCTGTGCACAGTCCCATAGGGGATCTTTCGTATAAGCAGATTTTATACTGGAGAATGTGTGCTAGTTTACATCCTGTTTTCATTTCTGTAGATGAAAGTTTACTTCCTAAACAATAATGGTTAACATTTTTGAAATCTCTTGATCAGACAGCTAAGAAGCCATGTTCATAACTGGAGGCTTGAAATGCACACAAGGTACATTGACCCTTGAGTCTTACTGTTACTATGCACAGTAGTTATGCAGCTCAGTAGAATTACCTTTGCAGAGTTCATTAGGAAAAATCCTGCTGTTTGTTGATTTGCCTACAGAAAAAAATATAGCCGGTACATTACTTCCAGCTGAGTTCCTGATCTTTACCTCTATGCTATCACTTCTAAACCACAAAGACATTATACCTTACTAATGCCTAGATGTTCCACCATCTCTACTACCTTTGCAACATTTGGTATAGGCATGTCCAACAACTCCAGTCAAGTGCCAGGTCCTGCACTTGGGCCACAACAACCCCATGCATCGCTACAGGCTTGGGGAAGTGTGGCTGGAGAGCTGCCTGGCAGAAAAGGACCTGGGGGTGGTTGACAAGCTGCTAAATATGAGCCAGCAGTGTGCCCAGGTGGCCAAGAAGGCCAATGGCATCCTGGCTTGTATAAAAAATAGTGTAACCAGCAGAAGGTGATTGTCCCCCTGTACCTAGCACTGGTGAGGCCACACCTTGAGTATTGTGTTCAATTCTGTGCACCCCAACACAAGAGAGATCTTGCTGGAGCAAGTGCAGAGGAGGGCAATGAAGCTGGTGAAGGGCCTGGGGCATAAACCTTATAAGGAGTGATTGAGAGAGCTGGGACTGTTTAGTTTGAGGAAGAGGAGGCTGAGGGGAGACCTCATCACTCTCTACAACTGCTTGAATCGACATTAGCAGAGGTTGGTGCTGGTCTCTTCTCACAGGTAAATTAGCAGTAGAACAAGAGGGAATGGCTGCAAACTGCAGCAGGGTAGGTTTAGGCTGGACATTAGGAAAAAATTCTTCACAGAAGGAGTGGTCAGGCACTGGAATAGGCTGCCCAGGGAGGTGGTAGAGTCACCATCCGTGAATGTATTTAAGAACCAATTACATGTGGTGTTGAGGGATCTGGTGTAGGGGAGAACTTTGTAGAGTAGGGCTGATGGTTGCACTCGACGATCCCAATGGTCTCTTTCAACCTAAATAATTCTATGATACATTTTAGAGTGAATGGTACTCCATCTTTCTTTGTCTCACCTTTATATTCAGCTCATGCATTCAGTGAATTCTGTAATCTTCCTTTAGTTTTTTAGTAATTTCAGTAGTGCAAGAGTTTTGCTATTTTTGTCAGCTCTACAGGTCCAGCCAAAGATATGCTGAAGACTTGCTTCTTCCTTAGTTTTTAATGAAGAACAACAAGAACATGGATGAGAGGAGGATAATTGCTTGTTTTCAGGCAGCAGTAACTCTATAAGGTTATATATTTGTCAATGAAAATCTAGTTTGGCCTAAGTACATTTTATTATTGAGGATGAACAAGGATGAACAAGAATGGCTTTCAACTCTCAAGTGAGTTCAAGCTTAACACTTAAAATAGTGATAATAAGGTTTTCTTTTATAAGATTAATCACCTTTGATGTGAATTTACAGAGAAACAGCTACAATGATGCATAGTGTTTTCTGATAGGTAGTAATCACTCTTCAAGAACATACTGCACTTCAGATGTCAAACTTCAAACCCTCCAAGAATCAAATGTCATTTGTCTTTCTCACTTTGCCAGTCTCACAATAGGTAAGTGCACACAACAGATAAAACATAATCTGAATTTATTAATGGCAAAACTTGTAAAACATTAATACATATTAGTATCACAGAATCACAGGATTTTAGGGGTTGGAAGGGACCTTTTGAGGTCATCTAGTCCAACCACCCTGCCAAAGCAGGTTCATCTGGAGCAGGTTGGCCAGGAACATATCCAGGTGGGTTTTTAATAGCTCCAGAGAAGTTGACTCCACAACCAATCTATGCAGCCTGTTCCACTGTTCTGTCACCCTCAAAGTAGTTTTCCACATGTTCAGATGGAACTTCCTGTGTTCCAGCTTGTGTCCATTGCCCCTTGTCCTGTCACCAGGCACCACTGAGAAGAACCTGACCCCATCGTCTTGACACCCGCCTTTTAGATATTTATAAGCATTGATGGAAGTCCCCTCTCAGTCTTCTCCAGGCTAAACAGACCCAGGTCTCTCAGACGTTCCTCATATGAGAGGTGCTCCATTCCCTAGGTCATCTTCATAGCCCTCTGCTAGACTCTTTCCGGTAGTTGCCTGTCCTTCTAGAACTGGGGACCCCAGAATTGGACACAGTACTCCAGATGCAGCCTCACTAGGGCAGACCGGAGGGGGAGGATAACCTCCCTCAACCTGCTGGCTACATTCTTTTTAATGCGCCCCAGGAGATCATTGGCCTTCTTGGCCAAAAGGGCACATTGTTGAGTCATAGTCAACTTGTTGTCCATCAGGACTCCCAAGGTCTCTACAGAGCTGCTTTCCAGCACATCACACCCTAACTTGTAATGGTATATTAGATTATTACTCCCCAGGTGCAGGACCCTGCACTCGCCCTTGTTGAATTTCATCAGGTTCCTCAACACCCAACTTTCTAACCTGTCTAGGTCTCACTGAATAGCACCACAGTCTTCTGGTGCGTCAGCCACTCCCAGTTTTGTACCATCAGCAAACTTGTCCCCTCATCCAGGTTGTTGATGAATATGTTGAACAAGACTGGACCCATTACCAACTGGGGAACATGGCTAGTTACAGGCCTCCAACTGGACTCTGCACCGCTGATCACAACACCCTGAGCTCTGCCACTCAGCCAGTTCTCAATCCACCTCATTGTCCACTCATCTAACCCACACTTCCCAAGCTTACCTTTGAGGATGTTATGGAAGACAGTGTCAAAAGCCTTGCTGAAGTCAAGTAGACATCCATNTTGCTGAAGTCAAGGTAGACATCCATTCACTGCTCTCCCATCATCTACCCACCTAGTCATCCTTTTGTAGGAAGCTCTCAGATTGGTCAAGCATGATTCCCCCTTGGTGAATTTATGCTGACCTCTCCCAATGACCATTTTTTCTTCTACAGGCTTAGAGATGACATCCAGGAAGAGCTGTTCCATCACCTTTCCAGGGATGGAGGTGAGGCTGACCCGCCTGTAGCGTCCTTGATCATTCTTCTTGCCCTCTTTGAAGACTGGTGTGACACTGGCTGTCCTCCAGTCCTCTGCCTCCAGTCAGGCACCTCTCCTATTCTCCATGACTTTTCGAAGATTATGAAGAGCATCTTTGCAATAACATCTGCCAGTTCCCTCAGCACTCATGGGTGCATCCCATCAGGGCCCATGGGCTGGGCTTGCTCATCACTTCTTTCTCACAAGATGTATTGTACTTATAATTTTGCAAGATTTCAGCCATTTGGTCTTAAATATTGCATGCTCAATGCATGGACGAGTGATTTTAATTTTTTTTAGTGTGTGCTTGGAAAGCTCTCTGAATTCTAGAAGTTTACAAAAATTATGGTAATATTTTTTTTCTATGCCTGATGCAGCAGACTATTCATATGAAGACAGAATGAGAGGGGCACATACCATGCACAGATCCTGTGCTGTTCCAAGAAAAAAAAAAAAAAATCCATCCAAGTTGCACCAAGTTATAAGCTTTTGATAGAAGCTCATAAATGCCACTTGGACACCCGTACCCCAGCATCTCAGTATCTGGCGGTGGTGTAGGTTTACACGTGCTGATTATGCCCAGGTTCCTTATAGTTCCTAGCACCGATTGGGTCTATTTATAGCTCTTCAGATTACAAAGTGTATCCCTAACTCAAGAGGCAAAGATGGACATTCCTAGTAAAGCTAACACTGGGCCAGGGAAGACACTGAAAGCAGGAGCAGCCTGTCAGTTTTTCCTAAACTCTAGAAGATTGTCTTTCTATAGATACTCTGTAAGAGGAGGAAAAAGCTTTTCAGTTTTAAGGCAGAAAGCCAAAAAGTATTTTGAAGAGAACTCAAATGAAATAAATGAAAGTCAATGAAGGGTCTGTAAGAATAGATAAGCTACTTGGCTCTGAACAAGCTAGCCCTTATACTAGCTAGGTCCCATGCAAAATTGCGTAGAAAATTGCAAGCTTCTCTGTGTCCCCCCCCCTTTCTTTTTTTTTTCCTTTTTCCTGTGTGTCAAATCTTATTTCCAAGATCTTAATGGCTTCAAAAAATGAGTAACCTCCACACTCAGCAAAATGAATGCAGACAGTATATACTTTACAACCACAGCCCTTCTTCTAGCTCTGCAGACTAACAGGGAACAGCACAGATATCATGCCAATTTTTTTTTTTTCTAAATCTTATCCTAACTTCAGCAATATGCAAATGAATGCCTCCACGTTTAAAATTAAACACACATTACCCAATTCAATTCATACTATCCCAAGCCAGTATTTTAACCGTGGACTTCAGAGCATCTTGCAGCTTGTTGTCCTTACTCTAGCATCTCCATTATGGTCTATTTTCTGATGATTTGTTTTCCACATCTTCTCCAAAACAACTCAGCAAAGTAATTGTAGGACTGCAATTCCAGCTACCATGTACATAGTGCTTTGAAATGGCAGCTGTAGAAATAAACTTGGCTCTTCATTTACTGTCCTACTCCTCCCCCTTGGTAAAACCCATTAAATGGGGTGAAGCTTTGGAGTTTACTTCATCACAGAATCACAGTTTTAAATCAAGAATTCATATGGAGAAGAGTGGTGGAATGCCTAGGTACATGCACATTACAGGCATAACAAGTGGTGAATTTCACATGGGATGTTACTCACTCCAGCTCTTCCTAGTGATCCACAGTGTACACATAAGAGTTCATTCTTTGCCTTCCACATGGGAAATAATAGCTTCCTCCATCCTCCCCCTCAAAAAACCTACTCTCAGTTGTGGCAGATGATATGACACATAGCAATAGTCACAAATTGCAGATTGGAAGATTAAAAATGGATGTTAGGAGACGCTTCACAAGGAGTGTAGCACTAGAACAAGTTATCCAAAGAGCAAGCAGAATCTCCACACCTGGGGAGATTTTAAGGACTTAGATAGAACCATGACCAGAATCCAGTGTCAATGACAAGATGATCTCCAGAGGTCTCTGCCAGTCTCCATTACTGTGACTGCACTGCTCTCAGTGTTGATATACTTGTTGCCTATATGGTCAGATTCCTCATATGGAAACTGCCATTTCTTGACTACCTCAACCCCTCCGTCCAGCCCATGACTTGGCAGTGGTCTCATCACAAGAGTACAGAGAGCCAATAGTTGAGAGCAAGGAACAACCTAGTCTTTTGGAAAATGTCTGAGTTTCTGTCCACTCCTGAAGCAGCTGTCTTTCCTGTCCCACCTGTTGCAGATACTCACCATCGCGATAGGTTTGCTAGCACATTCATGGTGCTGGCCTTCTTGAGGGAGCCCACAGTATAATCAAGCATTTTGGACAGCAGGCAAAAGCCCAGACTACATCTCTGCTACCTAGGTAGAAGGCAAGACAAAGTACTGTTGTTCCAACAGCCTTATCTAAAGCAGTTTGCTGCATAGTTTGGTTGGGTTTTTTTTTCTTTTTTTTTTTTTTCCCTGGCTGTATCAAACCTTGTTTTGTTACCCAGGTGGTTTAGCCATTGTTTGAATACTGTTAATTGCTCTTGGCTGTACAGGACTTATGTTCTACACCTCTATTTTTTCCTGTAATTTGATGGCCTTATCAGTAAAAGTCCTTCCCTGTGGAATGGCTTTATTTAGTTAATTTTGGATTCAGTCTTTAGTCTCATAGTAATAGTTGCACCCTCAAAAGTAGCTAGTAAATGTGTACACAGAAAGGCATAAACAATTCCAAGGGCTTACAATAAATGGGCCTTCAAGTATAGGATAGATAGGATCCCCGAGTGGATAAATATAAGATGTAGCTATAGATACCAGCTATTTAAAATGAATGGAAAGACAATAGGTAACATGAAGATAGGGGAAGGGGTTTTGGGGAGCAAGATAACTGAGCTTTGTTCGGGGTACGCATGTTAGGTAGGAAAGTGGTAGTGCTGGCAGACTGTCAGGAAACAGCGTCCCTTGTTTCACCCCAGAGGAGAAAAGTAGCATTTCTGCTTTGTTAAATAGTAGCAGAACAGCTGGGAGGAGAGAACTGTTCTTTCTGCAGCCGAGCACGTTCGTCCCTTACTTTTTGGAGAGAGTGTTCCTCTCCGGCTAGGAATTCCCCTTAGTAACAGTCCCAAATCCTCGCAACTTCCAAAATGTTAATTGGGGCATTTACAGCACTGGCAGGGTACATTAGAGAGCTGTTCCAAAAAGAAAGTTTAAAATTACTTAATTAGCAGCAGAGAACAAATCTGTTACAAAAATAGAAGCCATATTCTTACCCCCAGACCTGCATGCTTAGCTTCTACTGTATGTTCCCATGTTTTTTGTGCCACATCGTGCTTTATTGGGAGAAGATCATGCAGCTTGTGTCAAATATTACCAGGATCAGCATAGGCAACACCTAACATAACTAACACAGGCAACTTCTCTAGCACTGGACATAAGAACTCTCTTCTCAGCTTATACTGCTGCTCTCATAAAACTTTGATGAACTTCAATATCTTTAAAAACTCTCCTGACAAATTTGGTTGAGAGTGCCCAACATCTCCAAAGTTTTCAGGGAAAAGTGAGACAATATAATCCTACACACCTTGGTTATTTTAGGTCCTTAACTTTGCATAATGAAGCTTGCAAAAGCTGTAGCAGAGATTATGTTCCTTCTGCACACCTGCTAGAAATACCAAAAGTATCTGGCAAACGGTTAAGTTTCCCCACAGTCTCTTTGATTTCCCCATTTAGGAACTTGAAAGCACATCTCATGACAGGAAATCCAAAAACATTTGCTACCTGCTCTGGAAAAGCCATTGTCACCTGGCTGCCTCTAACACTTCTGCTAACAGTCTGCTAAGCTTTCCGTGAAGTATCATTTTTAAGAAACTTTCCAGTAACAACAGTGTATTGTTCAAACATTTTTCCTTAATTCCCCCTCATTTCTCAGAATAAAAACCCAACCCCAAAACCAAGTAACCCTTCCAATCCCTCATGAAGAGAGAATATATGCAGACAGATAGGAAGAAGAAAAATTAGGGCTGGTTCGTATTTATGTTGAACACACAGCTATATTTTTAAAGCAACCTGTATGGTCAAAATCTTTGTTTACTTCAAGTAATTTGGTGGTTTAAATACCCTTTTTTTTGGTTATGTTGTCACCTTCTCACACACGAGTGCTTTTCTGGAGCTACTGTCATTCAGGCTTGACATTTTGCAGTGGACATTAACTGGTCTACCTGTGGGCTTCTTCATGCTTTTGGTCGTCTTGACTCATTAGAAAAACCCACTTGAGGCTTATGCAATTTTGCTCATGAAGATTTGCAGCATTCATATTTCATCCTTCAGAATCGTCTCAGGCACAGTTATGGATTTCACCAAAGAAGGGGAGGAAGCCTAAATAAATGCACCCAAAACGAAGGCTGAAAATACTTATTTCATCAGGAAACATAGAAGAGATGAGGTTGTTTCCTGAGTGGCTGCCCTTGTGTTTAACCACTGCTAAAGAAGCACAACTTTCAGCTGAAAGGCAGAGGCTGCAGCATCTGCTGCTTGCCATGGAGACAGTCTGACCTGCTCCAGTCCAGTTCACTTGTGGTACCAGCTGAGCTGTTTGATTGCTGTGCTACCAGAACAGGGCACAGGCAGGTGACACATACTGCAGCTGCAGGACAGCAATTTGTAACTACGGCTGGTACCTGGTTGCACATGAGTGATCCTCAGCCCCTGGCCTATGTGTCTCAAGTGAGAGGTGCTGTGTCCTATGTGCCAGGCATTCATGTGCAGCTTGGCTCCAGTCCAACTGCTCACTTCAGCCAGCAGTATGCAGCTCAGACCTTGTCGGGAGGAGTATTTTAAAAAGGTTTTCATGCATTCCTCAGCATGCACGCACACTTGTGTCCTCAGTAGCAGAGCTCAGCACAGTGTAGTTTGTTAGTTGACCTTCCAACTATGGAGTCCCACAGTTTAACCTGCTTTTAAACAATCTGGACAAGTCATGCAACAGTGCTGCAAAGCTCATGCCTGGCCCAGATATGAAAGTTGTTACTGTCCTATGTCATCCAACACTGAAAATGGTTCTGTAGCTAATTTATTCAGGCTTACATAATTAAAAATATGCAACATATTAAAATGGTGCAGAGCAAGAAAAAACAAGAAATTCTTGTGGTGTTTCTCTATCATTTTCCAATGAGTTTCTCCCATTTTGTAGCATGTAAAAAGTCAATACAATGCTTTAGCTATGCACCATGATACGGCTCATCAAACGTTCCCAGCATTGTAGGTGCTATGTGGCTATCTGTACACACTAAAGGAAAAGTCACCTTGATTTAGTATGGATAGCCATATGCTGTATACCCACTCTTCATTTAACACGGCTGTAGGAAATTTAATTCATCCATACAATACCTGGCACCAATTTCAAAGACACTTTTTCACCTGAGCCATGTATATCAAACCTTCCTAAATGCAGAAAAATATTTTAATGAAAAAAAATAATGTAATTTTCAGGAAGAGGTTACATAAACATACGTGTAAGAACTGTAAACAACTCATATGAGATCTTTAGTTCGACCTATCAAATGGTTTACCATTTATGTGCTTCATAATACTTGGAAAACAGGTAAAAAACTTGCAAATGCTGAGTTTAGTCTCTGCTTACAGAAGCATTTTGTAATATAGTTTTTGCATATAAATATTCTGTTCTTTTTTCTCTCAAACTCCTTGTTGCCATTGAAAGTTTTCTCAAACTGACAGTAAGCCACATCTGAGAGGTTGTTTTGTTTTGCCACGCCTAAAACCTTGAGATTAATTGCTTAATGCTTGGTATGGGCAAAAGTAAACCACAGAAACCTGGCAACAACTTTTCAGTCACTATTGCTCTTTTTTAAGCTATGTATTACTGCCAAGTAGCCCCAAATTAGCACAGATTAAAAAGAAATCATATATCAAAGCTAACACTTAGGGAAGTACACTGACATTTCTGTTTGCATAGTGGATTCAAACTAGAGCACCTCTAGCTGAACTGTGTTGGTGCTTACTGTGAATAAACAATGTCCATCAATGTAAACGTCCAAGACAGACAGACCATGGCAGTACTGAAGTGTTCGTAAGGTTAAAGTTACTAGCACGGGGATCCTGTAAAACACACAAGCTATTTCACGCACATGGAATTTTATGGTTTAGCTGAAAGGAGAAGTGCATAAACCAATGCTCCAGCTAGTGTTCAGGGTTAGAATTTTACACTGGTAAAGAGAAAGGGTTGTAGCAACTTTATACAGGGAGTGCTTAAGTAAAGGAGGGAAGAAATCCATAGATTTTAAATCAAAATTAAAATATTTGTTTTTAGTAATGACAGAAATCTTATACAGAACACAATTAGTTTTCCCTAGTCCTTTCACTACAATCAACCAAGCTGGATTTGAAGTCAATTATGACAGTAGAGTAATCCCTGTCCCTTAAGTATGGTTGCCAACCTAATCTTTATTTTATTTCTGGCTTATTGTGAGTTTAGTGTGCACAGCCAGAATCCACACTTCTGATTTGCCTCTTTTTAGTTCTTGTGGCATCATTTTCCTCTCTTCTCAACAGTTACCCAGGACACATCTGTCTTTGTCTTCTTTTGAAGAAAACCCAAAACTATACAGTGCTATATGAAACTGCGCCTCTTCATACTGTGTAGTCCATGCCTGACAATACCAGTTTGAGGATTGCTTTTCAAACATGCTGTTTCCGTGCAAAATCGGTTTGCTTCCCTCCATATCTCCAAATATTTCCTGCCCTCTTTCCTCAGGTTTTGATTCTAGGAACAAGTATAATCCCAGCCATCCACTGATTTCTTACAGATTTTCCTTTGTCTTTGCACAGAAACAGGTGCTCAATCAGCAGCAACATCAACATCAAGCATTGCTTTCTTCTGGCAGTCTGTCCTGATTTAGTGCACGTTCCTGGTGATGCCTCGCTACTGAGACCTGTTGTAGCAACAGGACTTTTCCCTGTTGCCTACTGCCTCAAAGCATAGACTGATTCAGGTTGATGTCTTACAGATTCATATTTTTTCATTGTGACATACTGGCCTTTTAGGTCATGGCACTACCTTTACCTGCAGGGATTTTGTTTGTGTGAAGATACATTCTTGATATCCACTATCAGCAGGCTATCAGCAGCTACCCCACCATACACTGCTTTGCTCCAGGGTGGGCTTAACGCACAGTGCACTTACCTTAGATGGATCTTACCTTCTGATTTAACTGCTGGCCATTGACATTACAGAGTGCATATTCTCTATAGTACATACCCTACAATGTTTCCAAGCTTGCTTGCTTGCTCAACTTGGTGAGCTATTTTCATAGAATCATAGAATCATTTAGGTTGGAAGAGACCCTTGGGATCACCCAGTCCAACCATCAGCCCTACTCTACAAAGTTCTCCCCTAAGTTCCCTCCCTGTCTGCCCAGCACAGAGAAGAGCGGGTGAATTACCAGATACTCCTCAAAAGCCAATATAAAACTTTCAAAATACTTCCATGTAGGATAGAGTCACAAGATTGTTCTGTGATTAGCAAAAAAATTGTACTATTCCACTGGTTTTACAAGAACTATTTTTACTGTTTCTCTTTTCAACCACCTTCTTAGCGAATTGCTTAGTCAGAAAACACAGTATGTTTTTGTTGTGCAGTGTACACTCAACAGGATGGCTTCAGTAGAAAGAAATTTAGAGATATTTACTATTTCTGACAGAATTTGTGCTCAGTAACCACTTTCACCTCTGTATNCACTCAGACCTAACAGGATCCTTCCCAGTTTTTTTGGAACACCTTTTTGACACTTCTTTTCTACTTCCCGCTACCTTATCAGCCTTTTCCATCTGTTCTCCAGAGCTTGACCTGTATTCCTGCCTCAACACCACTGCTAAGGTGGCACCTCTGATGCTGCTACCTAATCATAATGCCTCCAAAGAGGAGCCCCAATCTAACCTCTTAATGAAAACATTTTCTTGCCTGTGATCCAATAGATGGTGCTTCTAGATTCCTCAAATCACATTTTCTTTGCATGTGATTTTCAGAGAACACCTGCTCTGAGTGAAGTGAGCATTATAATTTGGCTGTCAACAAGCGATATCAAGGTACATGTTTGCTCTCTAGGTAATTTCAGTATTTTTCAAAGAAAGCTGAGATTTCTCTCCAAGTATAGGGACAATCTGACAGATCAACCATCATTATTGGTAATTGTAAATCTGTCTTGTACAGTTTGTCATCACACCTTTCCAGTCTTGGCCTTGTAACTGAGACATAGCTAACTCAGTTGCTATTTTCTCTGTCTTGCTGTTTTTCTGTATTTCTGAGAAGTTGAGAACCTCATGTTCTTGTTCAGCTGCTGTAGCTTCATACCTTGAGCTACCTCAAATGACGTCAGCCGATTTTGTCTGATTTGTAGAAGAGTCACAGCAACACAATGCCCAACAAGATACACGAAGTGTCCCCAGCACCACGTTGAGACAGAGGATCTCCAACAGAAGATTTTGAAGGAATTGATCTTGGCAGACTTCTACTGTCCAGTCTTATGACAAGTTGTGATCTACTTATTCCAATTCAATTCTCTGTTAGCAGCACTGAGTCTTAAATGCAAATGCTACAGAAAATAAGCTGAGAAGAAGGGAGGTCTACATGCTTCTTGGTCAGGTGCTAGGACCATCACAATTTTACTCCGCAAGTGTAAAATTGTTCTAAGGCACAACTTTCCGTTCCTCCTTTCAAACAAAGAATATCCATCGCAGATCTAGCCTTGGGAAGCAGGGCAGAGGGAAACTTCCAAACTGCCTGTGATAATATTTTTTCTTTTCTGTTGGTTATTTTAAAAAAAAATCATTTTGCTTTCTGGATCAAAGCTAAACAGACTCACAGTGAGCAGAAAAGTAAAACAAAAATGAAGTGTTATCCATAGTGAATGTTACAATCTGCATAATCATGCAGTGGGGCTAGACACACATGGTTTTTATACACTTATCTATTTTGCAGGGTTTTTTATAAAGTTATGCTATTATTTTATCACACTATTAACAACCTTATCAGCATTAGATAGGATAGGTGTATATAAAAAGTTTTTAATCAAAAGCTACTTTAAGTTTTCTTGATGCTTAGACCCTACAAGAGAAATCTGACCTTGATCTTCTGTTTACAGAACAAAACCATTGCATTAAATATATGACACCATACAGATTCCGTAGAAGAGATTGCCGTAAACCAGTCGGGCATTTAGTCTTCACTGGATTTTTGAAAGGAGATTTATGGCACTCACACACACCTATTCAAAGCATAATGATGCTAAAGAAATTAAACAACCTACACATGATGCCTCCAGCTGTTGTATAGTTTTCTTGCAGTATGCTTTAAAAGGGCAGCGACTGCGTCCACTTTTTTCCAGATACAGGGAAATACCTTCCTTTGAGACTGTGCCAATCAAAGCTACAGAGTTAGTCATAGACCATAATGGCTTAAAATTTTGAAGAACTCCAAGATGAGAGCACCAAGCTCATGTTCAGGCTGGAACTGCGGTCCTGGTTGTTTCAAGTCCAAGAACAACCTACAGTTCTTACATAATGTTGTAAAACATTTCTAAGAGTCTCTCTCTTAATCTCTTTGCAAGAAGTGCTTCTTATCCCAGACTTACAGAGCATAAGTGGGCAGCACAAAAGTTATGTCAACCGGCAGTGCTTAATGAGGGCAGGGCTCCAGCTTTCATTAAGAAAAAGCTTTAAAAACAAGTCCTCTTCTGCTGCA
>VZTM01033000.1:0-50345 GCA_013400555.1 Jacana jacana
TTTGTTAGACTATAGGAGTAACAAGGCTTAGTTATGGATGACATACCTCAAATACAGAGTGTAAAAGACTTAACCTTTTTTTTTTAGGAAACAGAAGAATATCTATGAAAGAGATAAAATGTTCTTTTCAGCTTTTTAATCAAACCAAATTTGTCTTTCACTTAAGGTCTAATTTTTTTAAGATAATTAGGAATGAGAAAAGCAGTTCAGTTAGAATAGGAAACGAACCTCCTCTGTCCCACATTCCAACTCAACATGGATGACCATGTGAAGAATGAGGTCGTGCCAAATGCTCATTTAGTTTAAAGAGAACAAGTAATTCATATTCTTTGCTCTGCTCTGAAGAGTAAAAGAGTAAAAATAACAGTCACAGCTGCTGCCTGAACTACAAGTGCAGCTACATGGAGATATACAGAAGCAGCATCAGTAAGAAATGCAGCATCAATTCTTCAGCAACAGACAAACAGCTAGTCATATTACTCAATTAGCTGCAATTGCTATGCCAAATAATATACATACTGATGTTCGGAATATTGCAGTGCACAAAAGAGAACAGCAGGAAGAAGGACAATATCACCATCAGCTATTACTCCATTGTAGGCTGTGGCTTAACAATTTATCTGTCTTAACATGTTTTGCTATATGGTTAGAAAGGCTAAAATGTGGAAGACTAAATTCAGTTCTTTGAACTGCCTGACTTTCAAGAGTGAAGAACCAGCCAGAAATGTCTGCAGAAGTTCCACATTCACAAATAATTGATGATGAGTATGGGCTCTCATTTAGGAGGGAAGAGGCAAAAGGAAGAAGCAGCTAATAAGCATTCCAACTTTCAAATGCCTTACCCAAGCCTCTCTGGTCTGGAAGCAAGTAATCAAAGAGGATTTCTTGAAAGATTTCCAGTAGCATTTGGTTATGGCCGAGTCAGTAGTACAGCAAGAATAGCCTTTGGTATTGCTGTTTCCTACCTCAGACACATACAGAACATTTGGTCTTCCCTTCCCTTCCTTTCCCTTTTCTCACTTTCCTGCCACCTTCTCTCTCTGTGTTTCTCAATACTATTGATGTTTCCAAACAGTTCAGGCTGCGGTTCAGCTAAAGGTTAGAACAACACTTTGGATCAATCCCATTGCTTCGGTTGAAATAGTCACCAAATGCCCCGCATGCTTCCTAAAGAAGACTGCTACACACCAGAGCCTGGGGCTCTACAGAGAAATAAGAATGTTTGGTGCAGAAAGAAAATGAGAAGCTAATGAATATTATAATTCAGGAAAATACATTTATCTTTCTCCTTATGACTGCTCTATATACAGAGAAGCATGTGTATACATATGTGTACACACACAGAGCCAGATTCTATCCTTGGCTACGCATACACTGTTCCCATTGAAGCACAGAAGCCACACACATGCATCTGAGGGCAAAATGTGGACCCAACAGCTGGATGCTTTAATATAGCCACATTAATTACAGAGCTCAACGACCACTATAGACACAGAAACTCTGGCTGCACTGAGCAGATCAGCCTTGGTGTGCGGTTCCCAGCTCCTGGATGGCAGACAGTGGTGTCTGAGAGCAGAAAAACAACACAGTTTTGAAAATTCTCACCTCTTCATTCTTTCCTTGCACACTAGCATTGGTACCCATCCTTTCTTCTCCAAGGACGTATTGTTCCATACACAGCCACACACAAAGCCTGACTGGCAGCCAAAGAGCTTGTCAACCAAGTGCTGTAATCTATTCTGCTGGAAGAGCTTTGCTATGGATGCAACTGGGATAGTGGTGTTGCTGACTTGGCAAGGCTTTCTTTAGCAGCTTCTGTCAACATTTCAAGGTTTGGCTGCCACAAGGCCTTCCCAGCTGCCTTCATTCACTGGCTTCATTCAAAGGGCCAAGTGAACTTAGTTCATATAGACGGGTTTTACTTTGTTCTGATATATACATACAAAGACACACAGAGCTGTATTTATTGAGCTGAAAGTGGTCTGTCCATATATATCTTTACTGACAGTTAAATAGTTGAAAATCAATTTCCAACTCATGATAATAAAATTTAAAATATTTTTAAATTATAAAAGTTATTAAGTAGTGGGCAAAAAAGATGCAATGAAAAAATCTGTGACATAAAATGAATGCATAATAAATGTTCTGTATTTCTGGGTGTTGTACAAGGTCTTATAAAATGCTCACCTGAAAAAAGGCAATGTGCTTTTTTGGCATAGGAAATAATCTGACATCATACATTGAATTCTAACCCAACCTTTGGTGACTTTGACAAAAATGCATACATCTCAGCTTGAAGTTCTAGTTCTAACTCTAGTGGAATTACAACAGGTTGAATTTTGCTCTTTGTGATTCATTAACTACTTGTTTACCTTTTACTTTCTTTTAATATAGAACAAAGAAAAGACTTATTTTTGAGTGCATCTTTTCCTTAAAAATAAAGAAAATACAAATTACTCATCTTCCAAGAACTGCACAGCAGCTGAAGAGTTACTTTCTAACAGTACATCATTAATTATACTTTTTTTGCCCAATGCTGAATACAACTTTGGAAGGTAGAAGAAAAGGTGAAAGTGCCTTTAGAATACAAATAATTTTCTTGGTGGATTCAGAGGCAATTAAGAGTCAGAAAGACCTACTACATTTTACCAGCTGGAAATCCTACCCTACAAGGCCAGAAGGGTGTAACACTGTTAGCATCAAGAGGAATGAGGCAACAAAGGAAATCATTGCCACTGCAAAAGCATACCACATCAGGGGAGATCTGCAGTTAATAACAGCTTTTGGGGGTAATTAATTCAACCGTGCACAAGTATTTTTCTGACTGAAAGTATTTTATATAGTTATAGTTTAAATATTGCTCCTCCTGCATCAGAGACTTGCAACCTTTTTTGATTTTTTGACCCTAAGAAATATCCAATGAATGCAAAGATTCCACTACAGCCCCATGTTGAAAATCATACTCCATTTTGTAAATTAAAAATAAATATGTTAAATTTCATAATGTATTGTGAAATTCTGAAAAAAAAACCCACCATGTACACAGTGGTATTCCAGTAAGGAAAGAAGAGATGTTTTTCACAGCAAGGAGCAATACCCAGTGCAAATAAAGTAACAAAGAAAATAATAAAAGAATGTTCGATAGCTATGAAATAGTCGCAGCTGAGATACTTCCATTGGCTCAGTGTAGACCTCGTATTCCAACTGTTCACTTAGCCTTCAACCTCAGTCTCTGCTCTTTCACAGGTGAGATTCACTCATTTACTTCTGTTCTCTATACCGTTAATGGAAATTGTCATCCTTTGAACCCATCTTTGTGTAGCTACGGTTCTCTATTTTCTTTTGTCCTTTTAATATAACACTCAGCCAGTGAAGAGTACACCTAGATTCTTCATCTCTTCACACCTTCTTCACTGTTTTTTAGAGAAAATATTTGTACTTGTTGATTTGAGAAGACAATGAAAAGAAAAAGAGAAACAAAAAATGGAACAGGGCCTGCCAAGAAAATGGATTTCATAAATCACCTTCCTTTTGCTGATACCAATTAAAGATCACGTAGATTTGTTTAAATATTGTTATTTTTTATAGATGTATTCCCTAAATATTTTCTTAGGTATGTCAGAGCATAGATTCATTAAATACACATTCCTCAAAATTATAATTTCCAGTGTATAAGAACCTTTGTTCTGAAGCTGTAATCTTTAGCATTAAAAACCTGACAATGAAGTAAAGATTGGCCTCCGATGTAGCTCTGAAAAACAAAAATTGCTGCCATTTTAACAAAACATTTTAAAATATATCAATGATTTCTGTTTTTAAGAAAATGGTATTTTGAAACAACATATGTAGATATGCTGAATGTATATAAATATACCCAGAAAATTAACTTTAAAAAGAAAATCATCGAGCTTTTTTAATTTTGGTACAAGAAGCGAGGTTAAAAATAGCAAAGTATTTACATTTAAAGTCTTTTGCTTGTCTTTTTGCCTTACTTTTCTCCATGGAATTATGTGGCAGTGGTTTCACATGTAAATAAACATCCTGTGTTGCAGTTTGGACAAGTCCACAGAAGACTCAGCTATGCGTGAGCAGGTCAAAGTCATGGAGAAATACCCATGTTAACTTAAAATGCACTACTTTAGAGACTCGGGGTAGTTTCTTTCGTTCAAACACTATGGAAAAAAACCCAAATCATTATCTTCCAGTACACACATTAGCTCATTTAGGATGGTTCCTAAAACTTAGTTTGCTAACTCTGAATTTAAACTGCCTACTCAGAGTTTACATTCAGTGAATTTAATGCTTCAATGGACAACCGTTGAAGGATAACTTCCTNAGGGAGGATATTGCCTGCCTTGCAACCTGGACAAGAAGCTGAAGGAGCAGATGGCAAAGAGATTTGCTGCACTATCTGCTCAAATCTCACTCTCCGACGGTGATGGGTTCATATTATACTGCTTTATGATTTCATTACCTCAACTACTCCTTTTATCTAAAATTTCTGCAGCTAGACATTAGGGATTTTCAGTTCAATATTTTTAATATTGTTATTTAAATTAAGCAATTTTTAATTCAGCAGTTGAGGTGGTCACGAACGATGTGACCAACCCCCTGACATTTTTGAGCAATTGATAATATTCTTGCCACCTGCTGAGTCGCAGATGCAAGTCTGTGTCAAACACATATACACAAATGTACATACATACATACATTAACTATTAATTTTAACTTCATAAGAAAAATGATTTTTTTTCATCTAAATCATTTTTGTGTGTATCTTGCTACCTCTATTCATAATCTTTATTGATTCACTACCATAAATATTTGATGATCGTACTCAAGCATATGATTAAATCTCATATCTGTACTGAAATATACTGGTCAATATTTGATTCTCATTCCCTGCAGAATCATTAAGGATCCTGAATACACAACGTGTACCCTTTCATCATGAGGCATGGCATGTTTTGGAACACAACGCTTTCACAATATCAAAAAACAGTGCAAGATATGAACTTCTATAAAATTATAAGTGAGGTTCATCTCAGTGAACTTTTAAACACTGAGGCAGCAGGCAGACACATCTGAGTTGCTCAGCTAGATTATTTTTGTTGTTGTTGGAGAGAAAAAAGGCATTACTACATCTCATTCTGCCTGACATTTTAAATCTGTTAATGAGGTTGAGATAAGGTAAAAGCATCTTTTGAAATACAGCCCTTCAGAGAGGGCTATACTGGGCTCTTATATACATACTATAGTTTGTTAAGTTTAATTACTGATTTTCCCTGTGATTTTCTTCAATTCACCAGACATACCTCTTGGCCATATTTTTTTTTCCTGTGGATAATGCATATGACGTCCCTCTTTCCTCTCCTCTTAAAAAAACCCTCCCCAGCCATAACTCCATATGCAAGGACTAAAAGAGAGAAAACTACATGTAGTGAATTCTGTGTAGCAGAAATGTTCTATAAATATATGTAGGATAAATAGCAAGATAGATAGGTGAATGAACTTCTTGTATCCATTACCCTTCTTCAGGTGTAATCTGTTGCTAGTATAACATTGACTTGTGATAAGACGCACATAAGTGTTTGCTGCCCAAGTATGATAGGAGCTGAAAAAGAAAATAAATGAATTTTATTTATATTCTCAAGGCCAATAGCCAGTCCAAAATGTATTATGCCAGTAACCAACGGTATGTGAAATGGCTCATGTTAATTCAACAGAAACTTAGTCCAAAGACCTTTCCAAGCTGCACTACTAAACCATTCAGTTAAAAATAAATAGGAAAACAGATCATAAAGGAATTACAATCCCAAAGGTAGTTGACTGAGGCTCAGATGCTCTTGGCAGAACTACAAATGATGTGCATATGATCAGCAAGAAGCATGGAAAAGATGCAAAGGATAATGACATATTTTGCTATTGTGTTTGTTTTTCTTCTATTTTGTTCATTATGTACAAAATTAGAGGTGGAAGCCACAGCCAGAAAGCAACAGCTCAATAGAAACATAGAATACAAAGCCTATCCAAATAGCTAGCTAAAATAAACCAGGAACAATAAGACAAGCATGAACAACACAGAAGGATGATAACAAGGATGGAAGGCCTTGGTAGGGGAAAAACTCCAAAACCCAACCAACAAACAAAAGTACCCCGAAACAAAACAAAAACCTTCATCTTTCCATGGCTGTCATCAGTGATTAAAAGACCCAGAAAATATGTTAAAAAAAAAAAAAACAAACAAAAAAAACAACTCATACTCAGTGTTTAACTCTTGCATCATCTTCAAGACAAATTCCAACCAGAAATCTCTGGGAGAACACTGCAACTTCCCTGGGGTCCTGCTAGTTCACAGCTTCCCATGACCAGTCAGCTACCCTTGCTGTATCACCACCTGCCAAACGAGATGGTAGGCCCTGACGAGGAACTACAGCCAGGTACATGGGATAAGTACAGATGAACCTTGGGCAAGTGTGAGATGTGAATTTCACTCCTTGTGTGATGACTACTGGATGGTGGCTTCTGGTAAAGGCTATGAGACAGCATAGCACGGAATCTGAATGCTGGATAGCAAAATTTAGCCATGGAGATAGGTAGAGGTAGTAAGATAATGCCTATCTAATTTAATTTATGTTACAATGGATTCAAAGTCCTATAAAATAGCCTAAAAAAAACATCACATGAATTACTATAGCCTCAAAGAGCAAAGATGCAGCATTTCAGATAACTACAGATACACTGAGAATTATAGAAGGGGTTTCACCTCAGCCCGTGCACTACAGTTTCCACTTTGATTACTAGCAGCTGTCTTCCACTAAGAGTCCCACATAAAACTGATGAAAGCATATACATTATCATTTACGTAGGGTGGAAAAGTTGTTGGTCCAACTGGGGAAGAGGTCCATCTTTAGTCATTATGAATGCTCATGAACATGCAGTTGTGGGGCTGATGTTTCCTGCAGAGGTGGGAAGTCCTACCTTCTCGCTGAGCATTGCTGTGGACAGATGATCGGGGGGTGCGGGGGGGTTGGAGTTCTTGGAAGGAAGGAAAGCAGCTTTTCTTGAAAGTGATTTGAAGGATGAAGACTTTCCTTCTTGGGTATATGCTGGTTTGAGTAATCACTCCCAAAACAGGCTATGATAGGTGATGTCATTAACTAAGCATTTTTACCACTCTTCTAGCAGAATTTTTAAAATTTTTGAGAAATAATAATTATCTTCCTTGGAAAAAAACCAACAAGAATCCTGCAAAATCACATTCTATTTTTAGAGGAAATGTCTTTAGAAAGGGGAAAAAATAGAAAAAGTCTGAGTTTCTGACTGACAAAAGTTTGTTAAAAGTTGTTCTATGCCAATTAAAATTTTAAAGGAAAAATTTCCACAAATACCAACTTATTGTCTCTCTGATCATTTTATACCTATCTTTACAAGAATATTTTGTACTCTTAAATTCACCCAGCATTTTCTGTGGAATATGAAGGAGAATTTAGTTGGTACAGGAGCCTCATGCAGAAATGTTCGTGTGAGTAAGCTTTTGTGTTTTGATTCTAGGGAGATATCTTGGTAACTGTGCTTGTGATAGGATGTCCCTCAAAACTGACTTTTGCACAAATGAATTAATAAAAAGCCAAACACAAACAGTGTTTTGCCTTTGTTCTTGTGAACCCCTGCAGAATAACAGCCTTAAGAGCTATCATTCAGATGAGTCCAGGAAATACACAGCAGGGTAAGCAGCTCAAATACCTTTCACTCTGTACCCCTCCACTCCATCTCCTGAGTTTCTCTCTTTATTTCAAAGCTTCCCCGTAAGTGCCAGACAGCAGGTTAAATGGAGAGTGAAAATAGGGCAATCACATTATTTTTCCTTCAGGTTGCACTTTGAACAATTGAGTTCTGTCCATCTTTGTGTTCTTGATTCCCCCAGCTGGACTGGATGCCTCTGAAATTTTGAGTGCTTCCCTCTGGATTCAAATCCAGCCTGGCCTGGTGTGAAAACAAGAAATGAGAGACTTGGGTTGCCTTTGGCTCTGAGTTTCCACATGGCCTTGTTCAAGTCAGTGGGCAGTTGCTTGGTTTACTTTCCCCATCATAATATCTAAGGACTGTTTTCCTTTCTCTGATGTGTTGATATCACAAACAGAAATTACATTATTGCTAGAAACCAGTAAAAGAGTGACTAGAAGAAATGGATAAGAAACTGAATCCCTATAAACATCCCTTAAAATAGCACTGGGGGCTATTGCAGTTTAGGGAAGATTGCACTACTAGTGCTCATGACAACCCTGTTATGCAGGTAGGGAGGGAAAATTGCTCTTTAGAACTGACAACGCCACAAGCTATAAATTCACTGCATAAACAGATAAAATGTTAAAGTGTGCTTCTCCTTTCTCAGTATGGATTGCACTTGTAGCTTTCTTTTATCAGCTCAGCACTCTACACACACACGCACAAAATTAAGGTGATTGTTAAAGACTTATAGGTTAAAACCATAAATAAACTAAAGTCAATCAATAGTTGTAATGTGTCCCATCTTTTTCTTTTATCAGCCAAGTGTGAAACACAGGCACAGCCATTGAACATTGGTTTAATGGAATCACAGTAGCTTAAGTGCTCTCAAGAGGTGATAAATTAAAAAGTATTACGTGTGAAAGAAATAGGTTTCTGCATGTTGGAGAAGCAATATGGCATGAACTTCGTAATAAATTGTTGGTTATCCACTAACACCAAATTGCTACCAATAAAAATTATCTGTGAGTGTTTTAACAAGGATGGAAGAGTAAATAAAAGATCATACCCCAGATATTATTTGGTTTTGCTCTTTTTTTTTGTCAATATAGTGCTAAGCTAACTAGAGAACTGGTCAAACTGTATCTTAAAGACAATTATTTCTCATACTACTACACTTGTTTTCCCAGATCATATATATGGTACTGTCTATGTAAAGTGAATATGGTCAGTGAATATGGTAAAAGCTTTACAGGTTTACCTGCAAAAATATTTTCTATATTTTAATGCCTTTTTTTTTTGTTTTGTTTTGTCTTAACCTGTCTACAGACAGGTGATTTCAGCAAGGGCAAGATCATACTGCATGTCTTGCAAATAATTTAGAAAGGCAATGGGGAAAAAAAGAAAAAAAAAAAAGAACAGGAAAGGCTCTTCCAAATTAATAAATAATGGATGTTATCAGGTGAATTTAACAATATTCCCCTGTTATGATCAAATGCTGCCTTTTCCTTGCCTAGAGCAGGACCCTGTTGGAAAAACTCCATCCCTTGAGTTGGATATTGATTAACTCCTCAGATTCCAGCTCAAGCCAGCTCAAACTAATTCAGCTGCAATTTTATCTGGACACATTCTTAGCAAAGTTCATAATTAGATTAAAAAAAATAAAAAACAAAACACTGAAACACCTCCTTTTGTCTTTGCTAACATGTTGAGCTCTGTAGATGTAATTTTTCTCTCTGGTTTTTTTTTTTCCCCTAGAGATTTTTCACAGCCCTCTCCCTCCCTTTTCTCACTTTGCATGTGATTTTTTTATCTAGATACAATGCCCTGAAATGATGCAAGAAAAAAGTGTGTTACAGCCTATTAAGCCAGTGGTTGTACATCATGATACCAAGGCTGTGTGCTGGAAGCACTGGACTTTGATTCAAAGGTATGTGAGAAGGCTCTGCAGAGAACAGTGGCCCCACTCCTTCCCCAGCTGACCACTGGGAACAGCCTTGAGCAGATTCAACCCCATAAACACATCTGGGTTTTGTCCCAGGAGGAACCGGTTGATTCATCTCAAAAAAGAAATCAGGCCTAAATAGGGAAACTGAAATGTTAAGACAGTGAAGGTATTCTCATATCCCTGCAGGCTCCCAACCTGCAAATCTCATTTTGCTGTGCAAGTTTAACAATGCTGGGAGTGAATCTTTCTGATATATGATAGACAGGCTTTTGATCTATCAGAGCATCAGAGATTTCTGTTTCATCAGATAAACTGATAACGATGTATGGATATTGCTGAAAACTTGAATACACTGATTGGGAAGCACCTTAAAATTTCAGAGGGAAACTAAAATTGAAGATTCACACTTAAGAAAAAAGCAAAGTAAAATAAAATTACTTTTTTTTAGTCTGCAGCTATTTTAAAAAGTCAGTAATTTCTTCAGGATTTATTGATGTGGAAAAAATTTTCAGTGAAAAAAACCCAAATGTTAATATGTCTTTCCATTCTGTGTCTTACGAAACACCTTATCTTTTGGGGTTTTTTTTGGGTGGTAGTATAAAGTTTTAAGAGATTGTAGCAGCAATACATATTTTTTTCCATTCAAACTTACAAAATAAATACCTATACAGTGGAACATTTTATAACAAAATAGTAAATTATATACAATACGGCTTCATGTTCTTTAGGCTCGCCTCTCAGGATTCATAATCAGAGTGAATATATTAGGCTTTTGGGGAGCGTGTGATAAAAAATGTACCTTTTTTCACATTTATGTGCTTAAACAAAGAGTTTATAGTTCCATCCAACTTTAGAATTAAATGGTAGCTGTTAGAAGCTCGCACATGAATACAACATTTTTCAATGTATGTTAGTGATAAAGTAGTCTTTCCATCATGTGTGAGGAGAGCAATGCAAAGGAAAAGCCCGTGAGCAATTTTTGCTTAGCCAAGATGTTTCCCTACGTGTCTACTCCAAGCACACTTCATTGTCCTTAGAGAAACACAGGCATTTCCAAAGGCCCATCTGGACCTGATGGGCTCAGCCAGCCTCTGCATGTCAAGGATGACAATGTTTTCCTTAAAGCACTCTTGTCAAGCATTTCAGGAATTATAGAATAAATTTAAAAAAAAATAATTTCCTTCTCAATCTGTACAATTTCTTCTATTTCAAGGTGGTTTTGTGCTCAGCTGATGCGGGGTTTGAACAACCTTTTCAATTAAAGAAGTATTAATAGGAAACAAAGCATTCTGTTTTGAGAAAACTAATTCCCTTTAGACGATGCTGGCTGCACAATAGGTAAGGACAAAACCCTTCACCAAATACACAAAAGCAAAAATCAAACCTAACCCAAAAGCTAGAATTAAGCACCTATTGATCAAACGCAGATTAATCCCACAGCTGCAGAGCAAAGCTACCTGGCTTTTTTGTGAAATCAAGATGAGTGTGAGGAATACAGAAAATAGAAGCATCTGGCGCACAAAGCTGGACCTGGGGTGTGAAATAAGCTGGAACTGGGGAGTGTTCTGCAGGAAGCTGTGAAGCTGCCTCTGCTTATTGAAGGAATGACCCTTTCAAAGAATAACCTGCTTGGCCTTAGCTTCATGTCAGGGCACAGAAACAGAGACATTTAATAAACATCTGAGCATGGCAGCTTGGCAGCCATTTCTGCCTGATATTTATAATTCAGGCAATTAAAAATTTGGAGAAAAAAACATGTTTCTTTCATATGTGTCTGAGTTGAAAGCAAAAGGGAGATAAACAAGAAACACAAGACCACTAACTTTTAAAGGGCCTTTAACTCTATGAAAATACAGTAAGAATAAGAATATTTTCTGCCAAACAGAGCCAGCATTCACATGAATGCCTGTCTCAGGCCATACTTGGTAGGTGCTAGCTTCAGGGCATTTTCAACCATCTACCATTTGTTTTGGGATTCATTTCACCCAACTTTACCATTTAGCAGTTACATATCCACTCATTATGGTCATGGAGGTTCCCTGTGAAGGGGAAGATACTGTTAAGACAAATATCCCCATGGAAATGCTGAGTTTAGGAAAGGCTCAGAGGAGCACCAGTGGTTATTCTCACTGATATCACTTGGGAAGGGTCAAACAGTCACACAGATGCCTTACTGCTAGGCAAGAGAAGTACCATGAGATAAATTCCAAAAACATGGACCTTTGGTGTACAAAATGTAATCAAGTCATATGCTGCCTGTATGGAAAGGCCCCTGAACCTCTTGGTAGTCTGCAGCTTAGATGCTTTGTAGCATTCTTGAACTTAGATGCAGGAGCTATTGCATCAAAAATATTGGACATATAGATGGTCTGAATATGACTGCATTTGCTTAGCTAGCCACTTTCTCAGGAAAGTTGAGGCTTTGCTTTATTTCTTTCACTGCCTTCTTCTTCATATAGCATTTCAGTTTTAAGGCTAGAATGTTAATTTCGTACAGATTAATTAAGACTATTCACATGCTTTGAGCAGCTGACACATAGTGTGAGCAGAATGGACATCAGACCAGCTAGAGTGTCTCGACAGAAATTAATCTTTTCCTTCCTTTGACTACATCAGTTCCTGTAGGTCTGCAGAATTCATTAGGGCTGTATTATAGGTTTGGATCAGTCGTAATGAGTTAATACATGCGTATTACCTTTTTTTGTCCTTCTCCTAGATGGGTTCGGTATTTAACTCAATATTCAGAATACAGCTAATTTTTTTCAAATGATTGCTGTTGTTGATTTACAGTGATGTTTGTTGGATTTATCAATTTAGAAGAAAGATATGCCAAAAAAGGGTATTAAATTCATTAAGTAAAAGACAAATCATATTCAAAGGGAAGTACAAAAATTTGGCTTCTTTGGTCCAGCAAGAGAAAGGCTGAGAAGGAATATGCTTGGTCTCTGAAACCTCTGAAATCTCTGGAACACCAGATTTTAAATACTGTATATGGTTCCACCTTCTTTCAGCTACTGAAAAATGGTGTTCCAAAGAGTAAACGCCTGTCCTGAATAAACTTAAGCTGAAAATCAGAAAGATGTTTGTGAGAAAGCATGTTTCAGGAGATCTTCCTAGGTGGATTGGATAATGAAAACCCAGATGGCTTCTACAGCCATTTCTCATAGTATTGGCAAAATGGATGGAATTCTGACAATCTCTAGTCCTCTTGTCCTCCATTCCTATTATAAGCATTTAAAGTCAGCAGAAAAGGCTACCGTCTTAATGATCTCAGATGTACCACAGCTTAGAATTAAAAATCTCTTCTTTGCAGCTTTTATAAACTAGTTCAAGGCTTTCTGAAGTCAGCTGAACTGTGCTCTTTTTTCTTATTTCTAGTTAGGAACAAATACTGTTACGGCACAAAATTCACCCACCTACCCCTACATGACCAAAATTTAGGCTTTTATGTTAATCTGTTTGCGTAGGGCTGTCAGCAGAAGTATGGGCAGCCTTAAACTGGGTGCAGCTCCTCCTCAGGTAGGTTTCCAAGCTGTGGGGAGAAGCATCTCCTGAGATGCCTGTTGCTTATCCACTGAGTCCAGAGGAAACCAAAACAATTACTAGAGGCTAGACATTCCCTCAGCTGAAACAAAGCAGGAAGAACCCCAGCCCTAACTACCACTTGTATTCACCTGTATGAGTTAAAACCACCACTGAAGTCACCTAACTCCAGAGTGTGGGATTTTCACTGGGCACATGAAGAAGTGAGTGTCTTTCAGGCACGTGGGTTGGTGGTGTTAATATAAGAGAGAGAAAGTGTTTTTCATAACGATATATAGCAGAGCAGTTCGAATTAACTACGTTCAAAAAGAGCTCAAAAATGTATAGAGTTGACCCTCCTTGTGGTAGCAGGACAAATGTCCAACTCTGTTCTCCTTCCTCCCAGCCCAACCTCCAGCCTGAGGGGACAGATGCAGGGAAGAGCCAGTCAGACTCTTTCCGCTCTTTTCCCTATCTCGGGCTTTTTGGTAGCTGAACATCCCTCTCAGTTCCTCCCAGTCTGCTCCGCGCATATTAAGTCTTCCGCCCCTAAACTCCTGACAAAACCAAATAAGCCACCACACAACACCACATCCATATTTTAGCCCCTGCCTTCTCTTTGCAACCTGGAGGACTAAGACAAGATCCTCACCAGCTGGGAGCTAATCTTGTGTTGCTTCTTGGCACTGACACAAAAGGGGGACCAGGAAGAGCAGCAGTATAAGCTGCTACCACTTAAGGAAAATTATGCTGGGTTTGCTCACCTATTGGGCCATTTTTTTTTTCAAGATATACAGGACCTACTTCTTAAGCATGCCATTTTGCAACATACAGGGCAATATTAATTTTTAGAAGCGGGCTGATTTTTAAGACTACTGAGAACAGATTTATAAATTTTCCCTTAAATCAAATACTTTGATAGATGAGAAAACCTAGGTTTAAGCATGCTGTGTTTGGGAAATGCTTCTATAAATAATGATAACCAACAACCAGTAGATATAGCAGAAAAAAATAGCTTACTATTTAGTCTTCCAATTAAGTTAGCTGATTTATTCTGCAAATTTTAAAGTCTAATAATCCTTGTCAATTGACAATCCTGTTGCATATTAGTGAGTAGACTGTATCTGAAATAAATTTAAGAAGTGAAAGTATAATATACATACATTACAATATTTAAGAAATTGCTTGTTTCCAAGCAGCTAAAGACATTGATAAGGGCAAAACCTCATTTCTACCTTTAGCAATAACTAATTTTAAAATCTGTAACTGTGTATTTTAATATTAGTTTTGTGTGTAGCTCATAGTTGCTTAATCTGTGGACTAGAAATACTATTGTGTACTGTAACTTGGAATTTTGTGCTAAGCCATGTTTCTCTAGTGATGACAGAGCTTCTTAGGCTGATCTTACTATTTGGTGGTTTAGCAGTCATAATTCCTAGCACTGACTGTAAAAGAGATGAATTCCATAAAATCAGTGTTCCCAGAGCCCAACTTTCCTCTTTGGTAGTTCAGCAGAACCAGCTCATCAAATTCTTTCTAAGATACCTCCAAATTTTTTGCCCTCAACTAATGTGTAACAGCTCCTGTGTAGTCCTATTCTCATCGATTCAAAGGGAGCAGCCAGAAATTATTTGTTTTGGGGGGAAGGTTCTTCTAACTCCTTGCGAGGCTCAGCACATGTTCAGGTGAAGGTCAGTTCCCTCAGGTGAGGCAGAAGGATCAGCACAGCCAGGCAGGCTGGATGGGGGCGACCTCATCAGCATGGACCATTCAATTGGATTAGCTGTATTGCTAAACATGACCCTACCCTTAAGTGGCCTAAGAACAAAATGGAAAAGGAAACATCCAAACGTATTACCTCTTGGAATTAGCCACACAATGAAACAAGAAAGAAAAAGATGTTGGGATTTATTTCACCCAGCTTTACCTGGGTCAAGATTCCTGTCCTCACCCAGCACTGCAAAACATTAGCATAGCACTCCAGCTCACTGTTGGTTTCTCTTGAAGACAAGGAGCAGCTCAGCTGAGCTGTCCGAGAAGCAGAAGCTCGTGGTAGCTAACTGCAATGACTCTTTCATCATTATCTGAAGCTCTGCTGTGAAACTTGGCATAGCTTGCCAGGGTCAGCTCACATCCATAGCAGCAGCTTGCTTCAATTTGCATGCACACATTCTCTGTCTAAAACTTTGCTAGCAAGATTATTTTGATTTTGAGGAAGGGATGTATTTTTTTTAATTCCCTTCAAGTAACTGAATTAAATCATGAAAGTGGTGAAGCACCGAAGGAACTCTTTAGGAAGAATGAGTACATGCAACCTCTGCTCCCCCACTCTACATACACACACGTGTGCAAGCAAACACATCCACACACACACTTTATGACTTTTTTTCCACCTGTGCTGACATGGCTGGGAATTTACAACAGCATTGAAAAAGTTACAAGCAGTACCTCAGAAATTCCACATTTTACTGAGCTGCGTTATTAAGGCACATTTGTCAGGCAGCCAAATGCTATGTCAGCCTCATAATTGATTTACAGCAACATCTGTAAGAATATTTGATGAAGAGGAGAAAACCAATGTCTACTTTTGAATACAGTGTTTCAATGAAACCTATGATGGTGAGAGATTCTCAAGCAGAAAACATTAGAAATAACATATATACCTTTAAACATGCTATTTAACTGTTACAAAAAAAAGGGGGCAGAAAAAGAAAAAAAAAAAAAAAACAAACAAAGCATTACTTTTCAGACAGTAGAATAACTAAAGCCTTTCCAGGAATGTTTTAACTTAGCTATATAAAACACCTGGCCCTAAAAAAGCAGACCTTTTCCCTTTTCTTTTTTTTTTATTCCTGAGGAAAATTTGAACCTTAAGCAGGAAGCCCACATAGGCTCAGAACTCCTCTGTGAAAGACCCCATTAAAAAAAAAACAAAATCCCATCAAATTTATATATTACTTACTTTAGTTACTTTGTAATTGCTATGAACTATATGAACAAATCTCTACTTTTCCATTCAAAAATGCTTTGTGACAAGAGGTCCAAGACCTACTATTGAAGAGTTGGAAAGGTTTGGATGGAGGAAAGAGGTAGGAATGTCTTTCCCAGATCCCTCTCCTCAGCCTCTGCACCTGCAATAACTTGCTTTTCTATTTGCTTATGAATATTTTCTCAGCAAGACAGTAAGTCATTGAAGACAGCAGGGAAGATAGCTGATATTTGGGAATACTGAATGTAATTTCCATCATCTTGTAACATGGTGCTGTTTAATGTTTGTTTTATTTTTAAAGGAAATTAAGTTGATCAAACATAATAAACCTCAAGAAGTTTCCTCAGCTCTCTTGAGTTGTGACTGTGTGATGCAGCAGGAGGTCAGGCTACGTCCTTCCCACCTGGACCATTCTGTGATGCTGTGATTCTATAATTTGAGCTTCAGTTTCACAAAAGGTATGATTTGGGTGATGCTCACACAGCTTCTGAATCTGAGGTGCTGTTTGAGATCTGCTGGAGCAAGGCTTGCCCCGTGGTGGGGGTGTCATTGTCACCTCTGTCATTGTGTCTCCCCTCTGCACATGTGGCAACACCTTTGGAGAGACCATTCAGTGCCAGTTCAGATGCAAAATCACCTTGGGTCATGCAGAAAATGGAGGGACCAGATTCCTACAATTCTCAAAGTGTAGAGTCTGGAATATTTCTAACTGGATGGAAAGATATTAAGCCTGAGTGTTTGCAACTATAAAAACTTGTTGAGTCAGAACTGCTAAGAAGAAATCAGTAGGAGAAACATGCTCGGACAGCAATGAGAATCAATCCCCAGAGACCTGCCAAACACAGATGGATTTGAGAAGAGGGACGTGTGGTGGGGAGAGAACAAGCAACGGCTCTGACCACACCAGTCTCTGTGCTGGGTCTGTGTTGCCCTGATAACCCAGAGGGCTCTACACTCTGTATTCTGCTTGTGGATGGAAAAGTAAGAATTTAAAAGTAAAAATGAAAATAATTTTGCACCAACAATTAGTTTCAAAATAAAATAAAAAAAAAAAAAAATCAAAGCTTTTCCATTTTTTTCAGATTTTTTTCATGTTCTGATTTAAGTAATTTAGTAAAAGAACAACAGTGGCTCAGTGTCACTGAGCTTCTTGATTTAATCTCCTTTTTTCTTTTAAAACTACTTTGAGTGAAAATGCCATTATTTCAGAGGAAACTGCTAGAGCGTGCTGGTAGGTGAAATAATATAGTTGTTACAAGCTACAGAGCAATAAACAAAACACATTTTTAAAATGAGGCACTGAAGAACCTCAGTTTATACTAAAGCACCATTTTGTTCATTAAGTTAACGCAGCTTTCTGATTAGTCATATTTTCCATCATCACCATCGTTTCACCACTTTGCCTACTGCGTGGTCACAGTTATGTGAAATTTAATTCCTTCTTAGTGATATTTTACACACAGGTTTTTGTCCCCTTGCCAAAATCTGAGGGCAGATTAACTTTTCCCTGCTTACAGCAAATACCTACGAGGCTGCTGCAAGCACCCCTGACACTTCTCATTCTTTCACCTGCATGGAAAGCTGTGTAAGCCACTTACGATGGGAGCCGTGTTTCCCCTTTCCTGAGGGAAGGTTAATAGAGAGAGAAGTTTACGCTAATAAAGAATATGATCAGTGTGTGGCAGAAGCCAGGCTCTGGGCAGTTGGCTGCTGGAACATCAATGCTTTGTTAATGCTGTTGGCATACAGACCTGCAGCAGGTAGCAGTGCAAGTACGGTTTATTTTAAGTCAAGAGTAGCTACTTCAGTTATAAGACCTGGCTTGTTTATATATGTCCTGCAGCTTCTCCACTGCTGTGCTAGTGAGCCCCAGCTGCTAAAAAACTATTCTACAAAAGCCTCATTTGTAACAATTATTATGCGGTACCAGTGGAGCACGTATTTTTTGTGTGAGCTCTCTGGTTTTCAACTATGTCAGTCAATAGTCTACAATACCTTTCTGCATGCAAAAAGGTAATGAGCAGAGTAAGGGTAGACGTGATGCCAAAAGAAGGACTAAGTCTTTCTGGCTATTTTTAAGAGTCTAGAATCGCAACGAGGTAGAAAAACAGTTTCAAAAACTCCTCAACATTTCTGGGGGAAATATGCGTATCTCTTCAAATGGAATTCTCCCTGCCACCTGAAAGGCTCTGTCAGCAACAGTTCTGCCATACGTGGACCAAGCATCAAACAAGTATCTCACCAAGTATCTCCAGCTCAACTGTACTGTGTCCTGCAGAAAATGATACAGCTGCCCCATTCAAGGGCTGATTGAGTGGCAGCTCTAACTCCTTGAAAAGCTTATTGAAGTGTGTTATGAGAAGTAAACATTAAAACCTTCACAAGTTATTTCCTTGGAACAAGGGAATTATTCATAGCCACTTCATGATATGACAGGAATCACAGAAGCACAGAATACCAGGTTGGAAGGGATCTCAATAATCACCTGGTCCAACCTTTCTTGGCAAAAGCATGGTCTAGACTAGCTGGCCCAGCACGCTGTCTAGCTGAATCTTAAAAGTGTCCAATGATGTGGAATCCACCACTTCTCTGGGGAGAATATTCCAATGGCTGATTGTTCTCATTGTGAAAAACACTCTTCATGTCCAACTGGAACCTCCCCAGGGGTAACTTGTACCCACTACCTCTCATTTGTTTCATGTGACTCCTTGTGAAAAGGGACTCTCCATTTTCTTCCTAACCACCCTTTAAATACTGGAACACGGTAATAAGGTCTCCCCTAAGCTTTCTATTGTCAAGGCTGAACAAACCCAGTTCTCACACCTTCTCCATGCACACCAACAAAGGAAGGTGCTGAAAATAAATAAGATGCAGGTTGCTGTAGCAAACTGGGGACTCTTTAGACCATACTACATACAAGTCTTTCAAAGTAAAGGCCTACAAAATCCCAAAGCTTGTCTTATATCCAGAGGATCTTATTATCTCTGTCAAGTAATAAAGATGTAAATTTCCTGTGCGATGATAGTGGAAGTTTACTGAGTTTAAAATTAGTCACTGTCCATTTCAGAAAGCATTATATACGGGTGCTCAGACTGCAAACTCCTGCATCGCACTTGTTGGTGAACAGCCCATGGTCAACAGTCAAGCTGAAGGGGTATAACACAAAAGCACTTGTTGATGGCTGAGGAAAAGTGACCATGCCGAAGTGCTATCAGCAGTCCATGATCTAGAGTAATTTATGGTTCTGTTCTCTCGTGTGGGAAATAAAATCCTGGACTCAAGTCACAAAGCCTAAATTTGTTTTACAAGCAATGAGCTTAAATTACTACCAACTTCACTCTCGGGTCCTGTTGTCCCATGGCATTCTTGGGTCACATTGATCACAGACATGTTGACACAGAGGAACCCATGACTCTGGGAAACTACGTATCACAACAGCAATATTTAGTCTTGAACACAAACACAGAGCAACAAATGGATCTTGTTTTTTTTGTCTACCAGAAAAGGAGATTTTGGATGCAGTTAAGATGTAACTCTCCAGCTGACATGCTCTTTGGTGCATCAGCTGCTCTGGGCATTTTAATTGCACAGAGGGTAAGTGGAATAAATACACAGAAAATATTGGCAAGATGACGATAATGCATGTATTTTTTTATAAATATTTTGCATAGCTCCCCCATTATGGATTTAGTGCATATTCATATCAAGAGGTTCATAAAGCTGTGCTAGTCTGGCTCCCCACACCTCCCCTCCTCTCCAGCACCCAACCACTACAGACTTAATGCCTTCAACTACATTGTGCTCTGTAAACTCAATACATCTGTCCTAGTCCGTAACCACAGTGACAGGGCAAATAAAGAAACGGCAAACAGAGTAGTGTGGGATGCCGAAGAGGGTTCCCAAAGGACACGGGAGTAGTATTGAACTACGAGAGAAAAACAAGCATGGTAAATGAGAGAGGGCTCCAGAGCCTTTCAATAAGTGATAGGATGTGTGTGTGTGTTTTTTCAGTGGAACTACTGAACCCTAACACTTAGGCACAACAACAGTTGAGCAGCACTTTTCACCACACCTAAGTGAGCAAAGACACTATGGCTTTTATCTCCTGCTGTAACACTTCCCTAAAAAAGAATAAAGGAAGCTGTCTGGTAAGCTCTTCATCTGACTAAAACCAGATGCATAAAAAGTGCACTGTTACACATTAGTTTCCTTCCTCTCCTTATAAGCCTAATAAAATAATTTCACACACTTGCTGAACTAACATCCAACTAGCTCAGTTCTGGGCCCCAAGAAAGACATTGGCTGGAGCATCTCCAGAGGAGATCTACCAAGCTGGTGAGGGATCTAGAGAACAAGTCCTGTGAGGAGAGACTAAGGGAATTGGGCATGTCTAGTCTGGAGGAGAGGAGGCTGAGGAGAGACCTCATTGCTCTCAACAACTACCAGAAAGGAGGTTGTAGAGAAGTGGGTGTGGGTGTTGGCCTCTTCTCCCTAGTGAGTAATGACAGGACCAGTGGAAACGGTCTGAAGTTGCAGCAGGGCAGTTCAGATCAGGTATTAGGAAGAATGACTTTACTGAAAGAGTGGTCAGACACTGGAACAGCCTGCCCAGGGAGGTGGTTGAGTCACCATCCCTGAAGGTATTTAAGAAACATGTAGATGTGGCACCTCATAGCATGCTCTAGTGGCTGGGATTGCAGTAGGGTTTTTTGGCGTGTGTATGGTTGGACTCTGCCATCTGGGAGGTCCTTTCCAACCATGACAATTGTGTAAAATTTCTGCTTACATTTATACTTGAAAAGAAACATAATCCACAATTATGGTCCTGGCTTCTAAGGCTGCAGTATGAATCTTTGTGAACGTTTAACGGACCCTCAATCTCAAGTCTTAGTTTCAAGCTGCTTTGAAGCAGTTCAAGGAATAAGACCCAAGTGTTCAAGAGATCCTCGAGACGGAAGTAAGAAACGTTCGGTGACACTAACAAGTTATCAGTGGGAAAAGTAGAAATATTCCTCAGCAGAAAGTTGGAGCCTAACCATTTGCCATCATTGCACTGTTTTTACAGTTAAGAATTCAGAATTAAAGCATTTGGTTCTGAAATACTGTGGTGTTCTTTAAGGTTCTATGTGTTTAAGGTAGTAAAAGCCTTCAGTTGAGAAACTACACTGGTATCTCCCCATGTCATCTCAGACACATCATTTAGGTTATTTGGATAGGAAATGTTTGCTCCAGACAGATTCTACTAAAAAGAAGTTACTCCATTTATCTGTCCAGAATTATTAAAATTATTATTCAGGGCTTGCAGAAATTATATGTCAGCAATTGTTTGTACAAGTTTGTTGTGTAAAGCATTAAGCATGAGCTTTACTCAGTGTTGGCCACAAATTTATTCCCCTCATCACATTAACTTATGATTTAGCTTTCAGCTGTGTAAGTACCGAACTACCATCTCATACATCTGGATCATCAGAGGAAGAAAGAGGGGGGAGAGAATAAAGGAAAGACTCACAAGCCTTTAAAACAGATGTTTGGTTAAATCAGAGGTCTTAAAAAGAACCATTAAGATACTGCAAGTATGTTGCAATTTACAGATTGCCACTGTATTTAAGCACAATCAACTTACTAAACATGAAAACTCACACTGGCAGAGAAGATGCCTCAAATACCCAGAAATAGAAATTTCAGTTACTCGTTTTTTTAGCATCTTAAGTGAAATTTGATGGGAAGCATTTAAAATTCAGTCATTGACCCCGAACGTTTACTTGGGTACAGAGATCCATGTCCATGGAAGTTTCCTTATATTCTTCAACAGTAAGTCAAAAAAAAAAGTCTTGAAGGGAAAAAAAAGGAAAAAGGAATAAAGTGACACTGCCAATGTTCCCAACCTTGCCCCACAACACAAAATAAATTTAAAGCTTGTTTCTCATGATGGACCTTTAACATGGAGTCTTAAGTATAAACATTAATTCTGGAATGAAAGATGTACTTACTGTTTTTAGCTTTCTTGAGTCTTTTAGAGATGTCAAAAAAGCAATGTCTGGTTACAAACACAAGCTATCATAGCCCCCAGCCCTCCTCCCCCTAAAAAAGCTGGGGTCACTGTGGGGGAAGAAAAAGAAGAGTGATCAAGTGAATCAAATTGAAGATTTCTTGCCATATTTATAGCTTTGTGCCTTACTCAGGAAAAATTAATCTCTTTCAAAAATGCACTTAATTATAATCAAATACCCATATCAATGTCTGTCACCACATCAGCACATCTGGCAGCAATGAAGACAAATTAACAATAAGAGTCAGAAGATCTGGCAATATGACCAACTAAAGCACACAAAATCCATTTCTACACTTAGACCACCGGTGACTAAGGATGGATTAACTTCCTGTCTCTAATACTGGCGCCTAAATTAAAGGGAAACTGCATTGCAATCTGGATACCAGGTTTCTGGCTACAAACAACAAAAAGCCCTTAGCTCAGCTACGCCAGCAGCAAAACCTTTGCTCAAGCTTTAGCCATGATGCCTGTGATGGCCTAACAGCTGCTTTTCATTTAGTTTAAAAGAAGCAATTTGGCAAGCATGTAAGTTTGCACCTTCAAAGTAGACAGACATAAAAAGCTGATGTCCTGTAATATTAACCATTTTGGAGTCTTGCTGGTTTAATGCAGTGATGACAACAGGATTCACAGCTTTTTAAAATAGTAGGTATCTGTACATAGAAAACCAAACTGAAGTGTTTTCACTTAGTTTTAATTACCCTTTTATAGCGAGCAATTCTCCTTCTCTTGAACAGTTAAAGGCATTGGGTTCATTACTGCAAATTTAACCCAGCAAAAATTTACAATTGCTCAACTTGACTGAGTGACTGAACAAAGCACAGATCTCATCTATGACCAGAAAAGGGCAGCTGGATAAGGAACAGGAGCATAAGTTAAACCAAAGAAAACAGTATCTCGTACTTGGACTACCTTCTCATGTTGGGCATGGAAGTGGCTGCGGAAGGATAAAGGAGAAAGGGTATGGGAAAGCAAAGACTCGGGCATGCATTGCATACTTGGCAAATGCTTAACACTAAGCCACTTGGAAAAGAGTGATGCTACCAGGCAGGCATCCAGTGCCTTTTTTCTTCTTTAGCTGAATAGCTCAATACAGATTTGTCCACCTACTGTGCCCACCCCTCCACCAGAGGCACGCTCCCTGTTCGCACACAGGCACAGGCAGACTGCTGGCACTACATCCTTGCGTGCGTGAGAACTGAGAACGTGTGCGTGCACATCAGACACATTCACAAAGTGGAAGATTGGCATAGTTAGGTCACTACAAACCTCCTCAACCCTCCTTACCAACCACCAGTGTTTGTGGCAGGAACCACACCCACTCTTAGAAGCTGAACATATTTAACACAGTAAATCCAGAGATACGAGTTTTAGTCAAATAAAGGTGCAGACCTGCAACAGAAGGCACCTACATAGGCAACATTCCTTTATCTACAAACATAATTCACGCTTTTCCTTCTTAAAATACACTAATGTGGGTCAGAGACCACCTGGCAGCATATTTTATTAAAAGTAATGTGCAAATAAGATGCATGATACCTGCAAACAGCATGGAATTTCCATTTGTAAAAAGGTACAAGTAACAGTACAAAATTAGAATGATTACTACTCGTTTCAATAAAATGAAGTCTGACATAGAAATACATATGCTGTATTATTTACACCATTAATTTACAAAAGATATTATTTGCATAAAACAAAGCTATAAAATAATTAGAAATATAGTATTTTTTTTAATAAGGAATGTTTTCCCTGTATAAAAACATAGAGCATTTTGGCAATTACGCTTTAATTGAATAAAAATGCATTCAGTTGTTCTGAATTCATAGCATCACGTGGTTTCGTTCTTCCCTTCTTCCTTTCCTTATTCCCTTTTTAAATAAAATTCCACACTGAGGTAGTAGTATGTCAAAGTATTTCTTTGGTTCCAGAAGTCAATGGCAGGTCCAAAAGGAGCTATGTATCCAAATCACAGGACTGGAAAGCTGAAGTCCTAAAGTTTTCAAAGGGCTGCCTGTAAGTATAAATGCTGTTTTCTCCCCTAGAAGCTGTCCTTTCCTTTCCATCTTCGTCTGCCTCTTCATCAAAGTCCAGTGAGGCACGAGGATTATTATGGGAGGTTTTCGGTTGGCAATTTGCTGGCTGTCTACAACTTGAAAGAGAGTCCAGCTGAGGCCTCCATAAAGGCTTCCCAAATGTTCCTGAAAGACAGTGAGTGAGTAAGTACAGAAATACTGATGCTAAAAGTTTTCTGTTTCATTAAGCACTGCACATTACAATGCAAGCCAAAGATCAACACAAGCAAAAGCTCAAAGTCAGATTTTACTTAACTGTCATTTTACCCTTAAAAGAAAATATCTGTGTGATCACAAGCGTAAGGCAAGATTCTGCCACCTGAGAGATTAAAACCAGTTCCAAAGTAAAGGTATAGCCACACATAACTTCATTACTTTTGTTTTTATGACTACTCCCATGTTGATTTTCCTTTGGGGAGGAGGGTGAGGGGGGAGAGGGACACACAGACCGAACTGCAAACATTCTAATGCAAAAGTCAGAAGAGTGTCCCTGTTTAGTTCTTCAGTGAACGGGTGGCACATGAAATCTGTCATGCTATTCAGCAAAAATAAATAAAATAAAATTAAAAAAAGAAGAAAAAACCCAACACGTATAGGTTTACACAACATCTTCCCACTGTGCAACCTGAATGCTAATCCTATCTTTTCCTGGCTAGCATCTCCCATTAATAATAAAGGTTGTGCCAAGCAAATTCTCCGTTCACACCTGTTCATGTCTTTGCCCACAATTGTCTAAAACAGATGTAACCCAAAGAGAATTTGGCATTTCAGCTGTATCTTTATTAATAGTTATCTGGATTCACTAGCCAGAAACTAATTAGTGTGCCTGTCACTCTTCACCATTGGGAAGTCGTTAGCATCAGCCTCTCTGCACGAAGGGCCTTCTCTTTTTCACTGAAGAAAGATATGTGCATCGCAAATCATAGTGTCTGTGACACCCAAAAGACTTATTTTCAGAAGACAGCGGGCCACAGGAAGAACTCAGTTCTTGTTAGTAACTTAACACTATAATCATTAGTAAATTTTGCACCCAAAAAGCCATACTTCTAGTTCTGTTTAGTTGCTAGAAGCAACAGTTAAGTGAAACTGTAATCTGAGAAGTTACTAAAAATTGATTTGGACACGGTCTATCTTTGCATCAATGACTTGCAGAGCAATTTTGCTCCTAACACAATACAAAAGGATGTGTCTCACAGCATCAAAGCTACAAATTAAAGTATCCAGCTCATACAATGTTAATGCCAGCTGTCATTTTCCTTGTGTTTGCAGAGACAAAAGAGAGGCCAAATTTGAAGACAGTGAGGCTGAAGAAGAAAATCTACAACTAAAGACAGAAGTCTGTCAGGACTTCTGCAGCTACCACTTCCAAGACCTAACCATAGGCTCTTTAGGGGAGAACTTTGTAGAGTAGGGCTGATGGTTGGACTCAATGATCCCAAGGGTCTCTTTCCAACCAAAATGATTCTATGATTCTGTGATTCTTTAAGTGAAGAGTGCTAACGGTTACAGAGCATCCAAGGCAATGATGATGTGATTAAGGTGGGGTAGTGAGAGTTGCCAAAAAAAAAAAAAAAAGTAGCTATGCATAGATTTTTAGGGCAGAAAGGGGAATATGATCCCTGGATGTTGTATTAACTTCCGGGTATATCCACATACGATATAACTACTTTCTGCAGGAGACATGTGGTAAAGCCCTATCTGCACTGTCCCACCACAGCAACAGTGGCAGGCAGCCAGAAGAACACATATAGGCCCAGGGCCTCTAGCAGATGTCATGGCATCTGCAATGTTTTACAGTCCAAACATCTGGCTTTCGAAGAGGGAAAACTTCAGAGCTTGTACCTCCCTACCCACCCCCTGAGAACAAAGAACCCACTGATGCACATTCCTCCAGGTCCTCTTGCAGAGCCAGCAGACCCAGGCCTTGATCAACCATGCTGACACACCAGCTGGGAGACAATCCATGGTACCAGGGCTGCACTTGGCACTGGGATATCACAGAGATGAAAGCAGTACAGAAGTTCATATGCATTTTAAACCAACCAACTGAACTAACACCCAAAATTTAGGGAGCTTCAAAGGTAAAGCAACACTTTTCTCCTTCCCCCGACCTCTCCCTGCAATCTGAACTGAAACTGCAAACCTTGAATTAACTTTCAGGAACTCTATGTCTAGTTAAACCATGACAAATTATTTTGTCATAAACACCAGGACATAAGATGACAAAGGAGGAGTAGAGAAGGCATTTTTCCACAATGCTTTATGCTTTGGAGAATAAATTGTTCCTGCTCACTACATTATACAATATAGCTTCATACACTGAAGTTCAAGTCTCCCTACCTGCTCTGAGCTCTCATGAGACCTTGCACACCTTTTGCCTGTCAAGCAAAACTTCTGGTATGCTTGAAGTTTAAGGTGTATTTAAGTATTCTAACGTTTATGGAAATCTGCCAGCTACATTAAGATGAAAGATAAGATTGATGAGATTTTTATGTAAGCACAAGCTACTAATATCTCCCGGTAATCTCAATATGGTCATTATGCAGTTTTACTGTAATATTTTTTTCTGTTTGTGACCTTTAAACATTTGGGACATTGCATTTAACTGTCCTTAGAATGTTTCCCAACAAGCAGAAGAGGGCTCAACATGTACACCCAGAGGTGAATCACCTCGCTGGACTGCCCACGTTTGACCTAAGGAGTCCTTCGATATATGTCACTTCTGCCTGCACCCTTTGTAACACAGGATAGGGCTCATCTCCCAGTTAACTCCTGGCAGGGGGGTCTAGAGGGCATCCTGAGTTCTGGGTCATCCAACTGTCCTCATGCTCTGCAGTGGACAGAGCCTGAGCCTATGAAAAACAGTTCAGTTGTGTGAGCCTTAGAAAGAATAGATACTGCAGTGTTGCAAGTGACTCAGGGAGGAAGAAGGTGGAAGAAAACAAAAAGACAAGAACACACACACAAAAAAAATCAAAGCCAACTCTCAGACTGTCTTTACTCAGCAACACACTGCTGGTCTCCTCTCCTCCTTTCTAAGGTAATTATTTCCCACATGCTGCATTATGCTACTCAATTCACAGAAATCTGCTAAAAGAAACCAATGAAGAATTATCCAAAATGAGTTTTTTCACATTAGCTATATAAGCACCTAAACACTACTACATAATTACTCCTATTAGGAGTGGGAAAGAAAAAGGTCAGAAATCGGTTTGAATTAATGTTGGAAGTAGGAAAGGGGGCAGCAAGAATACCAACAGCTTGAATAAAAACCAATAGGTAGAACATACCCATGAAAGTGCTGTTACTGATAATAGATGAGGGTTCCAAACTTCTGTTTAAATCAAATGTGTCTGAGTTCAGACTTTTGCTTTTTAGTCCAGTTCCTTCATTTTGAGTATAAATGGAGTTAATCAATTTGCTACTTGTAGCCTGCATCCCAATGATGCCAACACACTGATCAAAGGGATCTTCCAGTGGAGGTGAGTATTGATAGCATTCTTTTTTCTTTAGATATCCAGACTCATAAGGGTCCAGGCATACTGTTCTTTGGTCAGGGCTGCAACCTAAACAAAAATGCAAATTTGCTTTTACATAGATTCACCACAGCACAAGGTCAAACTAGGACTAAAACTTTCCCACGCACACTTACTTGCATTGTATGCTTCAAATGCCTCAGAGCTGTATGTGCTTCCTTTTAAATACAAAGTCCCTGAAGTCCCCAGATAGTGGCACAGGAATGGATCTGCAACACCCTCCAAGTCTGTTTCACTGCCATTATCCAGATGGCAAACGCCTTAAAAATAAAATTGACATATCAGCATATAGTCTTTTCTTAAGCTTTAGCTTACCTTTTCCTGAACAACTTTTGTTCTTTTAAGAACCTCATCTGTTCAACTAAACTTCATAGTGTATTTAGAGCTTGCTTAAGTTTAACCATACATCTAGTATGTAGCAACTGTTCAATTAAGTAGCTTGACAGAGAACGGGTCACACTGCTTCATCATGCAATCCCTGGATAACAGAACTAACCCAACCGCAGGGACCAGAAACAGGGACTGACTTCCTCTAAAGCACTGGAATCCAGGCTCATGCTTATTTTGGAGCACAGAGTGCTATGAGGAAGTCCCAGGTGGAAGAGTTTGAGGGAGTCACGGGCTGCTTAGACAGCTACACTGATGTTCAGCTCAATGGTTCCTAAAAGCTGAGGACATAGTCTGCAGTTCTTGCTCCACAAAGAGCCTGCCCCTCTCACTACCTGACAGCTGCAGAATTATCTCACCACTGTTCCACTGCCACCTGTCCCAACTCCTGACTGTATCTCAACCCCAATCCCTAACCAGTAAGGTGCTTGTCTTCCCCAACCCAAGCATGTTCTGGATACTAAGAATCCAGATGTATAAATATAATATTTATATTTATTTATATTTTATTTATATATATTAAGTACTGCCTCTTAACTTGCGGTCACCTTAAATCCTTTATTCACTCTGACCTTAAAGACTTTTCTAACAGGAAAATTGAATCAATTATATGGTATCAAAGTTACACTGGTTTTACCACCCAATGCTGCATTCCATTTCAAGCATCCTTTTCAAGCTACAGAGGAAGACATCCTGTTTAAATTTACCCTTGAAACTAGAGAGAGAAAAACTTCATGATTTAAGCAAAGTCATCTGGATGACTAGAACAAAGTTTCTGTTATTATCTCACTGAAGCAATCCCAAGGAATAAAGTTTACACCCTCTCAAACTTCAGCAAAGATGTTTCTTTATTGTTTTTTCTATTAGTTAAAAAAACAATAGTCAAGCTGCAGATACTCAAGCAACATGGAAAACCTGCTCAACATTTTACACCTACCAGTACTGTCCCTCTGCTGCAAGAAGTAACCTCCTACAGAAGATGTGAGGAACTGATGATGACTGCCATTTTCAGATGAACCATATCCATCCTGCCTTTCAGCCAGTGTCCCCTGGGATGACAGGTAACTTGGAATGTCAGCAGGCAAATTTGTTTCATCTGTGGGGAAGCAAAACACACACACCACAGACATCAGCATACTTCAGTTTGTAAAAGCATTTTAAAAACTGTCAGCAATTTACTGAAGGTAACATGCAATTCCTTCTTCTGACTCCGAGTCAAAGCACACAAATGTTCTTATAATAAAGTCACTGCAAAGTGACCACAATTTTTTTTTTTTCCTTTCCAAGGTAGACTTTTGGTTTACACACCTGTATTTGTAATGCTGCAATCTTCATTTCTCCTTCTGGTGTGGTAGATGATGACCACCCACACCAAGGAAGTGCCCACCACACAGCAAACCACAGCTATGATCACAATGCCGACTGTGGCCCATCCATCGTCGTCAAGTGATGGGGCCATGTTTTGAGGAGAATCACAGGTGGGAGTAGGAATTACATTTAGACGGATGTTGCCCCGCTCCGTTCCAAGTGTGTTAGACATTTCACAAGTGTATTTCCCAGCATCTTCTACATCTGTATCCACAATAATTAGTAACTGATTGCCTGCAGCAAAGAAATGTCTTTCTGTTACCACGAGAGGGCTGTCATCCTTAGTCCAGTTCAGTCGGGGTGGAGGGCTACCACCAGCGATGCACTGCAAGACTGCAGTTTCACCTTTTGTTACAGTTCGATCCAACAAAGGCCGCAAAAACGATGGCGTTTCTGAAAAGAGAGTATAAGCCTTATATTATAAATGACCTTGCAAGAATGGGAACGTGTCACTTTCATCCACAGCTCAAGAGGAAAAGGTAAATTAAATGCATCAGTAAGGCCTAATGAAGCTTACTCTCAATTCTCAGAAAAAGCACGATCAAGGAATTTGAACTTAGAGCTTACACTTTACTTGTCAATTGATCAGACCTATACGCTTGATTACCTTAGAAGGTAAAAAGGCCAAATCATACATGCTCAAGACTGCTAAGAACTAGATCAAAAATGGTTACCAAAATGTCAGGAAATCACAAGCTAAACTAAATCTCCTATTTCTAACAAGTAACAATCCCATTTTCTTCTCCCCCTGCATATCAGATATGAGAAACATAACTAATTTTTATTGTTTTGCATCGTAATAGCGACTGTGTGTTAGAGTCTGTGTTGCTAATCTATAACTATGCGTCAATACAAATTATTTCAGAGTACTTGTGTTATATAGCACTTTCATAACAATGCTATTTTTAATCAGGTGACAATTTTAAAATGCTCACCAACGGTCCTGTTCAAGGAGATTACGTGATCAAGGACCACTAATGTCTTACCGAGTACTGTTAACGTTGCGTTGGCTGAAATGCTTCCAGCGGTGTTCTGAGCTGTACAGCTATAAACACCTGTGTCCTCGATCTTCACATCAACAATGAAGAACACGTCATCTTCAGGCATGACATGCATGCGCCTTTTGCGCGCTGCAGGAAAATCTGTTCCACCGTCTTTCTGCCAAGCAATCTGTGGGACAGGATGCCCAACTGCAGCGCATTCCAAACGTGCCATCGCCCCAGCACGGATAGTTAAATCCATGGGGATCTTCGTAAATGAAGGCAGCACTGAAAGAAAAGATAGTGACACCAAAATGAATAAATGAAACACACTTTTCCTTTTTTGTCCAGCACATTCTTAACCCTCCTTCTTGGGCCTGAAAATGCAGGAGAAGCATATAACCTAAACTTATCAGTAGCCATCAAAAAGAAAGGAAGGGAGCTGTGAAGTATGTGAGACTGTCTAGATCAAAATCTCATTTCTGCTAACAGCCTCCTATATGACCTTTCCATAGCATCTTGAAGCAGAGTATATGCTTACCTCCTGCAAAGAAATGATTAATGGTTTTCCATATTATTACACAGATTTTTGTCAGATTTACTACAAATTGGGTCTGTTATTTGTTGTTTTGTTTACTATGGTTCATCAGCAACAGGGCCAGATGTAAAACCAAACTACAATCTCACCCTAATAAGGGATCTTCTACAAGACACAGATGATGAGAATGGAAAAAAACTGTGTTTACATATCTTGATTAAAATCATTCTACTTTAAGTCCACAAGTAAAAAGTAACATACTTACTGTTTACTGTAAGTTTGGCTTTGACAGAGTAGGAGGAACCAAAATGATTGGAAATAACACACTGGTATTTCCCTTCATTACTGAACTCAACATTGCGCAGTCGAAGGATGGTAGTGTACTCCATCACTTCACCGCCCTGCGACCGGAGGTGCGCATAGTTCTCCATTTCAGCATCTTGCAGTAATTCATTGTCTTTCTTCCATGCAAAAGTCATTGGGGAATCACTGCTGCTAGCTGCCGAACATACAAAACTCAAATTGGAGCCTTTGATTGCTGACTGGGTTTCTGGCTGGACAGTGATCTGTGGTTTAGGAAAATCATCTGCACAGAAGGGAGAAAAAGAAAAAGTAACGCAGAGGAAGAGAAAAAGATATATGTGGGTCCTGAGGACTCTTTTTAGAAAAAGTCAGAAAGTCTTGTTTTGTAGGTTTGAGACAAGTGTCAGATAACTATTTATAAAATGGATACACAATGCTTTCACTTCAAATTTTGCTAGCCGTAGGGCATTTAAAGTTGCCATATTTATGAGTTTATTGTGCCAAGTCACCTCTTATTGAGCAGAAAGCACATTTAGAAGCAAACTGTGTGCACAGTTTGTTCAACAGCAGCACTAAAGAGGAGAGAACTACCCCCTGACATCCCTAAGAACTACTCTGAATGTCAGTCATGAAGCCTATCCTTCATCTTTACAACACCTCAGGCTGCTGTGAGGGTTTCTTTATTGAAAGCATAGTTCTTCTGCCATCAGAAACTGCAAGTTAAAGTTGAGGGTTTTCACCTAACCTACAAAAAACAATCATGTACAAAAGTCAATGTTCCAGTGATTTGTGGCTGTTTGGTCCACCTTACAAACACAGCAGTGCCGAAGATCCCTTAAGAAAGGCAGCACACATGAATTTCAACAGATTAGTTTCTGGAGATCCTTTTATTATTGGAAAGTTATCTTCAAAGTGCCATTTTGTGAGTTTACAGAATTAGCTTCTTTCTGAACTATTTATTCTGTCAATTACGTGTACGTCGCATGCACAAAAGGGATGGGCAATTGAGTGCTTGGTCTTCCAAAAGCAAAACTCTTAGAGTATTCTCAACTGTCAAGATGTCGCCTACCTCCTGAGGACACGGGCCCAAAGCTTCACATGCATGGCAGGAAAAGCCCTGGGCCCCAAAATGCTCCTTGTTACAGACCCTGTCTGTACCATACAGGGCAGGCCTCACATAGCTGCTCTACCTCCCTTTGTCTCATCTGTTTGGAAACAACATACCAGGGTCGAAGTGTTATTCCTTGAAGAACCCCCAACGCTGTGTGTTACCCAAAGAAAACAGGATGTGCAGACAGCCTGTACGTGACCTGCCAGCAAGAACGCTTGCAGGTGTGGAGCTGTGCTCCAGCACTAGGGCAATACGGAGCCCTTAAAATTTGACCCTAAGCTTGGGCCTTCAGAATCTCCCAGGCCATTTGGGTTGTCACGTTTCCTACCCACGCCTTAAGTCCCCCGTAGACTAACTATATACCACTTGCAAATTGACTCGATTCTTTCCCTGACTTTGCCCAGGGATAAGTAAGTAAAACATTGTAAGTATTTAAATTAGACCTATGAAAGGACAGAACATACTTCATGCTGTTTTAGTTGTGCTATCAATGGAATAATGAAATATTTTTAAATCTTAGTTGTTTGGCAGGAAGCGGGGGATGAAAGGTCCCTCACATAAGCAGGTACTACAGAATACAAAAGGACACTCTAGGATAAGACTGGCAACGTGTTTTGTCAGAATGGAGTAATTAAGTGTGCTTATGAATACACTTACCATAGAAACACACACAGAGATACATAAACACACGTACACACAGACATACACCATCTCTCCGAGAAATACATTTCTCATTTTATAGAAGCCACTTGACTACTATCTAACAGAAAACAAGCTATTCATCACCTAGATGGTACTCTTTTAGCATCATTATGTTAACTTTAATTAATACAGGTCACAAAAGCATCTATTCAATTTTTCTTCCACAGTTATCTTTAGTAAAAAAAAAAAAAAGCCTCAATTTGTTTCAGCCTGAAAGACATGATTTTAGGTAGCACAAGTTACAGATTTTCTATTTGGATTTTTTTAGTTTCACAGATATGGAACCCTTGCCTAATGTGCTTTCCTTTAACAAACTTAGGATGACTCCCCCCTATCTCCTCAACGAGTAACTTGGCACAATTTGGAGGATTTACACACTCATACAGATAACACATAATAGACCATTTGCAGTTCAGACAGGACTTAATGCTCTTGAAAATTCTATGAAAGCAAAAAGCAGCCGCTGTAAACTTATAAAGCAAGGTGTCTACACCCAAACATCTAGTGATGTTGGAAGAATTAATTGGAAGAATTAATAAAGAGTGAAAGACATTATTGTATTAAGAGATTCCAGTTACTTCTGCATGACAATTACATATTAAATGTAACAACTTACTCTTAGTACATCTCTTTTGCTAATACATTTTTTAAGGGTTTAAAACAAATTCAGTAGAAGTGTCATTCAGTAGATAAGAGAAAGATCAAGGTGGCCCATGGTTTAACAAATAAGAGATATATATTTAAATCCTCCAATTTAATTTCTTGCCAGAACAAGTTTCTCATAAACAAGGACCTATATTTCATATATACTCCATTAGCTACCAAGTAATCTGTAATTTCCTGCACTATGTCAACTTCTCCCTTTCAGTAGTACCTCGATTATGCACCATCTACTCATTATTTAACAATATATTAAGTATTTCACTGCTAATAAGGAAGGAGAAGACAACATTTTAGTACACCAAGCCTGTGCCTGCTTTGCCACTGAAAAAAAGGTATGAGTGGCAACAGTAAAAATTAAGTGGTATTATTTGCTATGAGAGGAAAGTTACTGAAAAGACAAGTACAGTTACTGCTTTGTCTCCAAAGAATATAGTTTGAATTGTCTTTAGCAAGAAGCAAAATATATACAAGCAAAAGATATGAAATCCAGTTAGATTTCCTGATATTTTTAAAGTTCCCACTTAATGTATCAGAGTAGTCAAACACACATCTTTATTCTGAATGCTTCACTTTGCTATGAACAGGGAACATAACATATGGGTGGTAGTGAACATTACTAGATACACAGAGAAATTTCACGTTTATTATAGATGCTATCACCTCAAATTCTCAAATGTGAAAGTATAGGTATCTGGCATATTAAACTACAAAGTCTCAGTAGCATAACTGCGGTAACCAGATGTTTTAAAATACAGTTTACGTACAGACAATAACTTACATGATCCAAATAATTTCTAGAGTAGACAAGCACACATGAGGGGGGAAAAAAATGGCAGAGCTAAGGCAAGTATGACTATTTTACTTTCATATTTTCTTAGCTCTGGAATAACCTCAAATATGAAAATAATTTACAAATAATCAGAAGCAAAAATTGTATCTACAGTTTGCCAAAATATGTCTCACTTAAAAATGTTAGTTACCTAAACAATATTTAAACCTTGAGGCATATACGTTTACCACCACAAGCTATTCATCTTTCCCTCGCACACTATGCTATGTACTATGTAAGTACAAGTTGTAATGAAACAAAAGTCAGAGAATTGCCACTCCCCATCTTGTACAATGCCACAAGCTTTTAAGCCTCTGTATCACAGTTCGGGAACAGAGAAGGAGATGTTAACTATTAAATCCTTTCCATTTCATCGCAGAATTCAAAACATATCAAAGAAACCACAATAAAAATCGATGCATTCAGCAAAATCTGTTCTATGGAACAAGGAATAGAGGCTGTACTCACCACAGACAAAAACATCCAGGCTGACAGCAAAAATATTTCTCCCTTTTAGCAGCTGAGGATGGGCACAACTGGCATTTACAAAGCTCTGAAAGTTCTTCTCTGACATCCACTGTGGGAGCCATTTTAGCTGACAGTCGCACAAGAGACTCGACGTGTTTAAGTGCCTAAGAAAAAGCAAGTACATTCAAAGCCCGTTTGCTTGGTATTTTTCTATTTGTAATACAGATCTGTATGAACAGTGTGTCAGTAACAAAACTAAATTTTTAGGCTAAATACATTTATCACAAGAGAAAAAATGGCAATATTATTTAGCTCAGGCATGGCGACACCATTGTCATAATTCCTACATTCTACAAGGCAGATGTGATATCCTGAACTCCCAGATTCTGCTACAAGTCCAGGCAGTCAGGTATGTATGTTGTCTGTTGGGTACAAAACTACAGCCAGCAGTAGGACCCACAGAATGGGCAAATAGAGCAGTAAAATAATAAAAAGTGTTGAAATAACAAGCACAGATGGATCTANACATGGGGGGGGGGGGGGGGGTGGAACATAAGAGAGCAAAGGGATATTCTGTGAAGCATCAGGAATCAGGAGTTGGAAGTAGGAAGAGTTTTCAGTTTTGGCTGAAAACTCAGAATCACCTTTAAAAAACATATGAAAAAACACCGTCAGTAATAAAATTCCTCTCTTCAAATCTTACCTGTTCTTGGAGGAAGAGCAAAAATAATTTATGGATCCAGGGAGAGAAACAGCTTTAAAGATAAATGAAGAAATACCAATTCTTGATTTTTTTTGTAAAGAAAAGGAAGAGTGTCCCTGTGTTCTTTTTCCATACTAACTCTGCATGGATAAAACCTAAGGACGTGAACTCACCAGTTCACATTGAGATGAAAGAGGCTGTCTTTCACTGAAGTTCTAGGGGCATTCTTCATTCTTGAGAGGCAAAGAAACCACAACATTTTTTGCTATCTGTCATACTATTTTCAGACTTACTGTCTAGGGGCCTTAAAATACAATTACTAGATGGGAATTTATACTAAATAATCTTACTTCTGGGAAAAGTACTTTCTACCATCTGTCCACATCTTCCTCAGACATAATGGATGTCCACCAGGTGTTTCAACAAAAGTACAGAAAAAGACCCCAACAAATGTTGATCAGTTACTTTCATTGAAGCATTCAGAGCCTGGTATCTTGTAGCACCTTACACCTCCCAGAGCAGTGTTAGCCTGTCATTCCATCACATTTGATCACTCTTCAGAGCATCAGCATCAATCCCTAATTGTCAGCACTCTGCTTCCACTCCTTCTCTTGTGCCAAGTCTAGCAATTGCCCTGCAGCTGGCTGAGCAAGCTCAGCAAACTAATCAAGCAACACAACCACATCCAACTCAAGGAAGAGGAAAGGCAGAAAACCCCTAGTTATGGGTAGAAGAATGGCTGCTATTTTCTAGAGCAGCCACAGCTACATCAGGATATGGATAACACCAAACCAAATTTAGAACAAACCAAGTATTGTCTAGATACAAGAAAGAAACATTTTACAGTGTAAACAATCATACACTGGAACAACTCCCCCAGGGATGTCATGGAGTCCCCAGCATGGGAGGTTTTCAAGATATGAATGGACATGGCGATAGATAATCTCATCTAAGCTCCCTTTTCCATGAAAGGGTTTACCAGATGATCTTTTGAGGTCCCTTCCAACCTGGGCTGCTCTATGAGTCTAAATACGCAAGGCTCCTCCCTACGTTCTGTGTGGCACCCAACATGGAGTAATACCGTACGATAAAGAGAGCCAGCTGCCAGGGTGATTCTCAATGGGAGCCTGGAGAACACAAATGAAAAGCTCCAGTTTCTCATCATGAGATCAGCATCTTTTGTTATTCCTTAGTTTGTCAGCAGAACAACAACCCACAGAGCAGCTCAAGACAACAGATTTGAGTAAAGAAGGCTGCTATGAACAAGAGGATACATAAGATATATGCAAGAGGAAGAACTAGCTGTGCTCAAAACACACCTAACTGTGACAGCATTTTTCTGCATTCATCAACAGAAAAAGAAGGTAACAGTAGAAAACAGAGCACCCCAAAAACTCCCTAGAACTTCCTAGTGACCGCTTCATGACTTCTCCGGAGATCTGCCCCTCTTGCTACTACAGGACAGAAGGACCCAATTACAAGCACTGACAACCAGGTCTTTACAAAAGAATTACAGCACTGCATTTCACTGGTCCACTAAGCTTTAGCTCAGTGATCGCACTGCTGATCTTATAGCACATTACATCAAAGTCTCCCTTACCTAACACCTATTAGAGATCAGCCAATTTAAAATAAGGACACTAGACACCAAATGTAGCAGAAAATGACCACCTCCCACCCTATGCTATCTCACTTAAATACAGAGATCACCTAAAAATATAAAAAACCCGGAACACTGACACACCCTTTTTATGTGACTTCAAGGAGACTACTATGGGAGTTTATCACTGCATCAGGCAGTATCTTAATAAGGCTTTTATTTATATATATAAATACATCAAACCATATAAATATATAACAGAGTTGATGTCATTAGATAGAAACTTACAATTCTTTGAGTTTCTTCATTTGTGAAAACGCATTTCCTTGCACCGACATAATTGCATTGTTACTTAGATCTCTAGGGAATAGAAAAAAAAAAAAAGCAAAACAGTATTAGAAGAGGAAAGAGTAATTCATTAAATTGAATGTATTTAAGACTCACGGAATAGTTGGCTACATTAGTGATATACAAAGGATTCCCCAGCTCAAAAACTAAAGAGGCAGGGTTAAGAAGTTTTATAGCATGCTTAAAAGATAACACTCTCGGCATTAACTCCAAAATTCATATTCAGTATAACTCCAAAATAAAAGAACCTTCTCAAGACCACAATAGCCACCAGAGTGTGTTTCTTTCCAAGTCGTAAGTAAAGCCTACTTTTATTTCAACTAGTAGCAATTTTTTTTTTCCCCACTATCTGGTTAAATGTGAACTGCTAGTACTTACAGGTGTTCCAGTGCATCCAAACCAGAAAATGCTTTCTTTGTTATGGATCTAATCCTGTTTCCTTGGAGTATCCTGAAAAATATAAGTACACAATGCAAAACAGATGCAATAAAATGGAAGCATTTTTTGGGCTGAACAACTGCATTTTTGGCATTTATTTCTAAACTGTGACTAATATTCACTATTCAGCCTTCCTCAAAGCAGCAAAATGTCTCAGCTCTAAAAGAGCACCATTTATTCCACTTGAGGAAGTACCTAGATTCTATCCTGACTTTAGAAGACATTTAATGTGTACAGTTCAGTGATATGGATTACTCTAAATGTATACATATAAGCAGCTTTTTGTTTCATCAATACACATTTGAAAAATTCGATGCAATGAAGCCACTTCCATTGGATGCTGCGTTACCTCATCAAAGACTCTCATACCTTCGTCATATTACTGCCTCACTTCCTTACCCTGTCACTTATTACTTTCTATTACAGGAAACTCTTGTTCTTTGAGAAACGTTTCCATAAATGGTAGTCATTTCTGAAATATTTCAGATTAGTTTGACTTGAAAACTCTGGAATGTCTTTTATAGAAAAGGAACATTTTATGGAGAGCAAAATGGTAAGGGAGAAGAAAAAAAAAATCACCTCAGCTAAAGAAAAACACAACATCACTAAGTGCTGAGTTTGTCTCTTGAAACACACAATCTAAGCTAGTTATTTTAAGGAATGATGAGATACAAATATTGTAGCAATACTCACAGCTTTTTAAGTTTATCTAGGCCAGAGAAGGCACCATTCATATCTTCAATAGTCCATGATATTTCATTGTTTTTCAAATCCCTGTTTAAGGAGGGAGGTGAAAGCAAACCACATGAGCTATTAAAAAGAACAAGGTACATCTTCAAAAGCATGTATTATTTAGAACAATTTCTAAAATAGCTTTCCAGTAGGCTGGGTTTTGTTGGTTTGGTTTTTGGATTATTTTTTTTCGGTGTTGTTGTTTTGTTTTGTTTTGGGGTTTTTTTTGTAGGTGGTTAGGGGTTGAGGTTTTTTTGTTGTTTGTTTTGGAGTTTTGTTTTGTTGTTTTTTCTTTTTTTTTTAGAGAAATTTCTCCTGATTAAAATGAAATGACTAATTTTTACTGAGAGACTTTGAAGGTTATTAATACTTTTCCCATTGATAATTAAAAAGATCAAACTTAACAGTTTTAAGAATTGTTAGAAAACAAACCCATATTCCCCTACAAGGGTATTCAGATACAGACTCAGATACTATTATAAAAAAAGGAGCATCTCATAGGAAGGGAAGTAATCAACTGTTGGCCCTTCAACACAAAATACACTCATGCCTCTAAGTTTGTAACATTAACACACAGAGAACACACAGGGATTTATTAATAAAGGAATCATTTTTACAACATCCACAACAATAACTTTGTTATCTGCAAAGCACAAAGAGACTAGAGATTTGTGAAAAGAATGCTATTTCAGCAAAGAATCAACAGGCTAGGGCTAGAGAAAAAAAAACAGATCTAGGCGAAAAAGTCTAAACACTTAATTCCTAGACACCTCACAAGTCTCTGAATTCCTGTTTTTATAATCTATATGTTTCTGTATATGTAATGAGCACAGCATACACCCCTCTGAATTCTATTTTTGCTTGATGCCCAAAGTGTGAGTGTGTAAGCAAACCCCTAGAAGTAAAACGTTAGCATCCCTTTCAAAGCCTAGAGGGAAAGGCAACCTTTTCATTCATCTGGCTAACAGATGGGTCAATGGTATGTAACTGGAAGATCTTAATGAAGCAGAATATATTCTGATTAGTTTACTTCTTTCTTCCCCTTCCATTAGGAAATGCTATTTCGAAAAACGCTCAAATGCTTTTAGCAATTGCTCAGTCACGACAAGCATCAGCACCCACAGAAGCAGTTTTGAGTTCTGCCTTATTTCTACCACAAGGGAAAATGTTCATTTGGTTAAGACACAACTATGATCCAGACCCCTAAAACTGTAGGTAGCAGTGCTGCTGCTTGCTGCCTTCAAATGGAGACATGCCTTTCCCACAGTAATCCTGAGAGTTCGTATTTTAATCACCACCATCCATTGTGCACAGCCTTAACGAAATAGCACGTTCTCCCTCTCCCAACTATTCTGAAAAAAACTAAGATCCTCCTAAAAGTATAACATATGTTCATCTGGGAAATTAAACAAAAGGTTCTTGTATGTTCTGTAAGGACAAAAAAAACAAAACAAAACAAAAAAAAAACAGCAACAACAACAAAAAAAAAAGGGTATGTATAAACACTGTGGGTTTTTCTTAAGGTTTTTGACCTTAAAAAAATTGAGTTTTACAACTTACAAAGTCTGTAGACTGGAAAGTCCCCGGAAGGCACAATCTGCAATGTAATTTACTTTGTTGTTTCCAATGTACAGTCCGACCAGCACGCTTAAACCAACGAAGCTTGAATCATCTAACCTTGCTAAGTGATTGAACGTCAAATCCCTGCAAATTCAAGGACAAAATGTATTTTAATGTTTATGCTGCAGTGCATATTAGTCAGTTCAAGCCAGGTAAATTTTCAGCAGGAGGGTATGTTTCTTCCCTTACAGCTATCACAAAATCTACTACAGTATTTTTGACCGCACAGCTTGCATATCGTTTCTGATAATTCACTAATTACTGCAGAATTAATTTCTTTCATTTGAAAATAACCATGTTACAGCATTAGTATCACCGTCACAGTGAAATGCAGCAGTCATGGTTGGCTTCAACTTCTTTCAGCAAAATACAACTGTCCCACACACAAAAAGTCCTTGTCACCTTGGAAATTTTGTTAGGAAAAATTCACAGTGGTAAGAATTTCATGCTTTGGCATGTACCCGGCTTTCAAAACTGGACTAGAATAAAAGCTACTCACAGCTCACTGAGTTTTTGGCAAAATTCCCAGGCATCAGGACTGATCCTGCTGATGGCATTTTGGCTGAGATGGAGCTGCTGCAGCATCAGCAAGCCATAAAGCCAGCCTTTGGTTACTTCTGTCAAGTTGTTATGGTCCAGCTGCCTACAAACACACACAGAGACGTACAAACAGATAGAAGACGGTTCAGAAACTCAGTGGCGCGCGTGCATGCTGTGCCACGGGTCCACATCTGACTTGACCATACTGGCTAGGGAGCTGGGGCCTCTATTTACATTTACAGTTGTATGCATGCATTCAGAATGTGCTTTGCAAACCATACTACAACAGTTGAATTCAAAAACATCTTTACATTTTATCAAGCAATACTAGTCATTTTGCGCATTTCTACTCAGTATGTTTTATCAGCAGAAAGTTGATACTTACAGGACTTCCATGTTGGTTAATCCCCAGAAAGCACCATCCATGAGTCTAGTAACACCATTTCTCTGCAGTTTTAGTGATTTCAAAGCTGGAAGTCCTTGGAAAGTAAGCCCATCTATTTTTTTAATTTTGTTGCGATTCAGTTCCCTGCATCAATAAAACATATAGTTATAGCACAGCAAGATTAGCTGCAAGCCAGCAACCTTTCTACCTTCTCTGGAAACAAAACATTATTTAAATGCTTTTCTTGCACATTAAACAATGGAGACAAGATGTAATAAAAATCAAATATTTTACTGTAATACATTATGTTTAACCATGCTAACACTGTTCTGCCTTTCTGATATTGAGAAGTTCTTGGTAGCTCCTTGATTTTCAGATTTAAAGATTTTTTGTAGACCTAGAACATAATGCTTAGTCCTGTTCACAAATCCAGAAGTGAAAGCAAGTTCCTGGTGTTTATCCATCTGTAGAGTCCTTAAGGGTAGTTTGTAATTGCAATTGATAATCAGTCAGAAAGAAAAAGTTAAGTTTTAGTTGTGGTATTTGGACAAAATTGAATATCCTGGCTAATCCCTCTCTCTCTTAATTTGGAGTCAAGCGTTCAATATACATATTCCCTTCACCCTCCTCAACCAGTTGCAAACAGGTACTTCGCTCTTTGCAAGTGGTCTTGGCACTTAGTGGTCACTTCTGCCCACTACACCCAACCTTCGTAGGTCAGAAGCTGGGACCCATGTTTATCCTGGAAGGGAGTTATAAAGCATAGCTAGCTGGAGGACAAGCTACAGTGACAGCAGTACTCCATATTTTCTGTTTTCTTGCTCTTTACAACACTGTCTTGGCTTTGGTACTTTTTAACTCCAAATACTGCACCCGTCCAAGGCAGTTTCCCAACCTTCTGAGTTATGTGAAAAGGGAAGTCTAGCTTCATACAGGCACAAAGAACAATGTTAACTAGTTTTATAACAGTGAATTTTGAACTAACTATTGTTTGCTAAATTAACAGTTATATTTATTAGCAACATTTGATATATAATATAAAAAGACAGGATTAGATAATAGTAAGAAAAGACCCCCATGGAACAAGAAGTGATGGCCTGCCTCTTCCAAGAGGATCTATTAAACTGAATCCTACCAAACCAAGAAGCTTCTTCTAGAACTTACTTCCTCATAGGAAGTAAAGGCCTAAATAATTCTCTCTGCCTAGTGCCACCACAATTATTTATCAGAGTCTCAGTCTTGCAAGAATTCAGCTTTCCTTTCTGCTATCCCTGATAAGTACCCTACCTGGAAACAGATACCCGATAGAGAACACTCCTCCTCCTGTGCTTATATGTGCATAAAGCAGTGAAGAACATTCAACAAGAACGACATTCAGTTCTTCCCCACTCCTCCTCTGAACACTTCTTCCAGGTGATAACACAAAATTTTTGACCTTCATTGCAGAGTAGCTACCTAACATAACTAGATCAGCCTACTGATTACATTTTGAATGAACTTTTTTAGGCAAGAATATCACTGAAATGTAAAACTTCAGATGAATCCAAAGATCTGAAAGTCTACTAAGATCGTTAACAAATCCTGACCTTTGAAGGACTGTCTACTACTCTTCTACTGAGGCTTGAGTGAAACTCTTGCTGCATTTGTATACAGAAAAGGCATAGTCACTGTTTCCAGATGTGCCAAGCATCCTAACACTTTACTGCTCTTGTGACCTTTCACTTTCAAGGTTAACCTAAGACAGTTGATAACTCTTGACTATCTATCTGTATCTGTCTATCTATACATGGAAAATGCCAACTTCCTGTATGCTGTTTTCCACAGAAAAAACAGAACAAAAATGCATTCCCTTCTTTTCATTATGAAAGCACAAAATACCTAAAAGACTGCTGTCGTGAGCTACATAAGTTTACTTCACTTAATATTTTCCCAATGCTTTCTTACAGGAATACTGCTATTACCTTTCTACAGCCTTTTTTTTTTTTTTCCTTCTAATAGGTAAACAAAATTTTAAACACAAAGACTATTCACATCTCACCAATATATAAGACTAGTTTTGTTCAGCACATAGCTGCAGTTAGTAAGGGTTGCAGTAATATGTTTTCTGTGTCTGTCTCACTCTGCCTCTGGTTAAATTAAAGGTTAAAGTTCAAGCACTGCCAGTGCTTTGGAAAACCTGAAAACAATTAGTCAATTGTAGGTTGCACTTACAGGTGCTGCAGATGGGAGAGTTTAAACATCTTTTGAGGGATTGCTGAAATTTTGTTCCTGTTCAGTTTCAATACTTGAAGTGTGGTAGACAAATTGTCAAAGGTACCAGGCTCCATGGAGGTTATTCGGTTACTGTTAATGTACCTGTTGAAACAACGTCTAGAAGGTTAAATTTACAGTTTTTTAATAAATTCTTAATTCCAAGTAGTGAACACAAAGCTCTTGCACTGCCTACTCCTTGATAAATGGAATTTCATTTATCATATTAATTAGAGTTCTTGGCAGATCAGTCTATGGTCAAATAGTATTGCACCACCAACATCTTGCTCTACTCTGCGGAAGTGTATTATTGGCAGAAGACAGCATGTTGCAACCCCGTTACTTTATTCTCACTCACTATAGCTCTGACATTGCAGTATTACTGAATAAATATTAAGGTCTATTTTTAAAAAGTCCCACCAAACCCCAGTAACTCAAGGCTAGCTCAGCCATGGGGAACTTAAGTTCCTTTTATTACATAATTATTTCTCTCAAGAGACATACCTGTTTAATCTCAAGATAATATCCTTCACTTTTTATGAACCAAAACACCTCACTGCAACAACTTGTGTATTCCAATTAGCAGCTTATGTTAAAACTCAACAGGTGAAAGTAGGAATAAATACTGAACTTCTGTCTAACTGAAAGAAGATTCAGTACCTTACCAAACAGCTGCCAATCTGGGTTTGCCAACAAGTTTTTTTGAAAGTAACCTGAAAGAAAAAAAAAAAGTAATACTGTTTTACTTACAGATACTTGAGCTGTAACGATGGAAATGACGATATTTTTAGCTCTGATATGTTGTTGTTGCTCAAGTCCAAAGTTTCTAGACTCTGAAATGGCTTCAGATGTTCAGACAAGATGTTGGCGATCTTGTTACTGGTCCTGAAATTTAAGGACAGTAGTCAGAAGACGGTCATTTCCAGAGTAAACACTTGTTAACTACATGACTGACGAAAGTCAGCTCTTAATTCCTCCACTTGAAAATAATTTCTAGTTAAAGAAAACCTGTAAAGTATGCTCTCTAGACATAACATTCATTTCTAGCCATCCCAAATCACAACTTGGAATGCACTAAATAGATGTGTTCATCAAAATTTCTTAAAACCTATTCCCAGCAAACGAGGAAAAAAACTGCCTTATAATCCAATTACAGCAATTCAAGGCTTTTAAAACAAGATACTAAACTTTTAAAACAAGATCATCTATTTCTGAACAGTAGAAATATCTGGTATTTGTGTTTAATGCCACGCCACGGTATTGTTACACAATGAAATTAGAATTGTTTTCTATTTTAATCAAATTAACATCATAGTAGCTAGACAACATGTTCTGTTTTTAAAAAAAAAAATCTACAGGACGAAAGAAGAGAAGGAAGACAGCGCACTCCCTTAGAAAGAAATTCTCCAATTTTGCAACTACATTTAGTATTTTATCCTATGGAATTTTCTAGTGAGTTAGCAAAGACTAAAATTTCTGCTTATTACAGCTCCTTGCAGAGGTTCTGGACTTCACATCTGGTTATACTTCAGCTAGAGCATCACACCCAACTCCACATGATCTAAGAAATACCCTTCTTCTTTCACTTCTAATGAAATGTACTTTTTCCAACGATCATATTTCATGTCCATACACAGCAATCTACCAGTTTTTCCACCACAGTTGCATAACGTACAGAATCATACAAGCAGATCAGCAGCATTAATAGGGTTACTCATTTGGGGCAAATGGTAGGGAATAGGGGAAAACAGACCACGACCACTTAAACAAATGTAACCCAAAATGACCTTTGCTACCTTAGGAAGTTCAAGTCAGTTCTGGCTGTGGTACATTCTGTACCTGATATGATAAATGATCAAAATTTAGGAGCTCTCCCCAGCTTCTAGAGATTGCAGGCAAAGGTAATTTCAGTAAAACTATCAACAGGAATATTGGTTCTAGAAAGCGTTTGCCTTTATTGGAAATATTTGCTCTGGATCAAATAGCAAGCCACACAGTTAGGATTGCATGGACAACCCTCACATATTCAAGGGGTGAGGTGGGGATTACTGCTCAGGACAAAAAAAGTCCTGACTCAAAAACTGAACCAGAAGTTAGATTAATGGGCCTCCCGACCACATGTGGGAATGGGTAAGTGATCCTGCAGCCCCTCCAACGCTGTGCTCGGATCGTGTTTCATTCCTCAGGCCGTCTGGGAGAGGCACACTGCAATTTTTTTAGCTCTTAGCTGAAAGTATTTATAATAAATGGAAACAAATTACTTTAATAAAAAACAACAACAAACACCACCACCATGTGTCAGTCCCACTGGCCAAGTAAGACTGTGAGTTAGATAACAGGTCACAGAGCCTTGCCTTTATGCATTAGTTTGTTTATAAGGTAATTACTAACAAGGTATTAAAACTGCCAATTACTTGAGTGACGAATAAAATTTTCCTTGCAGTAAAAGTGTGCTCCAGCAGAAGCCAGCAATTTCCTGAACTGCACGCCTCCTAAATTGCAGTGTGAAAGTGTTCAGTTATAGAGACGGCTTGCACAGTGCTGTCTTTGTGTCAGCGCTGCTCCATAAAACAGAAATTCCTCACAACCGGCAGGATAATAGCCCCTGTATTACAAAGTTTAGTTGGACCTAATGGAACAGAGAAAAACTCTTACACAGCCTTCAGATTAGCACTTAAACTAACTGGCAAATTACCTGACACAAACCAGGTTACAACAAACACAAACAAACAAAAAAACCCAGCTTGCTTGTTTCAGGGAATGTTTTTCTTTCTTGGTGAGATGGTAAGGTCATATCATGGGGAAAAAGCAACTTCTGCTCACTGAAACTGAGCTACCCATCAAAGTCCTAGTCCATCTCACTCTGAAAATCAATCCAGCCCTCACGGCACCTTCTGTTTACTCATATTCATAGAAGCTAATCAAATGCAAAATCTCTGAATTCTTATTGCTGCAACCTCCTGGTCCAGTTTTCTCTTAAAAAACCAAAACCAAACCAAAACATTAAGAACCATAATTCACATGCAGAAGATCATCTAGCACTGAACACAGCCAAACAGTTCTACTTTGAGGCTCAACTTTAGTTAAAATAAAAAGTGCAATTTTAATTTGATTTTTCTTCACAATCATCACTTAAGTAAATCAAATATAAACAACGCATCAGCATCCTCATAACTGCCAAATCAACGTCAAAATTAGTCGTGATGGATATGCACAAAAATGCAAGCCCATCTAATTGCCATGGCCGCACTAAACCATATCCTCTGTGTCAGCACAACAGCATACAAGTCTGTTCACTGGTCAGGGAGGAGGAACCAAAAAAACCTAACAGAAACCCAACTTTCCAGGAAAGTGCTGCTATTACTGTGCTCAGACAAAAGGAGCAGCAAAACCCTGCATAAGTTTCATTTCACAGCCCCTCAAGGGGAGATCAGAGCCACAGAGATCCCCTGCAAGAAGAGAATTAGCACATGAAGTTCTCACAGAAGCAGACCTGCAGCAATTTGATCACCGTGTCTTCATGCATAAGGAACAGCAATGCACTGCAGCCTCCTTACAGCTTCTCCTCTTACTGCTAAAGCAGCAGGAGCACCGAGGAACACAGATGAAAGCACTGAAAATACCTGCCTGAATTCGAACGTGTCTTCTGCAGGTTGAGTGCCTACACCCTGACTTGTGGCAAAAAAATAAAACCCAATAACCCAGGAGTGCATGCAGACTGATTTAATTATTTTTACATGACCCCGTAAAACAGATTATCAGGTTTTTTGTTATGGCTATGAGAAACCTTAGCTTTCCCTCTCAGCATTCATGACTTCAGCCACACCACTGGGCCAAAACATCTGAGCCCTATCAATCACAACCTCAAAATTCATTCTATATAAACAACAGCTACAACATAGTTGACATATTGACTTGTGCTTTCCTTGCCTCTGGGGAAATATATAGCAGGGCAACAACTTCTGTATCCATTTTGTTAGGGATCTAGTTAACACCACATAGACATAATAGTTCTTGTGTGCTGAAAGAAAACCCCAACAAACCAATGTTTAAAGATCTGAGACAGTATGACTAAGTATCTCTTGATAAAGATTATCAATATGTGATGTTTTCTACCTAAGAGAAATATCTATGCAAGCTTCGTTACTCTGATCCTATGAACACAGAAACCCCACCTCAGAAACAGATTAAACCTAAAGTCCCATCTTTTGTTTCTATTCAAAATCTCAGCACTAAAATTAAAGTTTCTTGGCAGTTTCTTCTTCAGCAAAACTTTCTTCCAGGTAGATCTCGATCTGCTGTGTTTTGAGAACCTTAGTCTGATCTTACACGACACAAAGGAAGATGTGTGGGAGACTGGAGGTGGAACAATCTGGTAAAAAGAACAGTTGTCTAGAAAGGCGGTCTTTGGAGAGCTGTGTCTGTGCAGCCTGTTCTCCAAAGGTGTTAGATGTGAAATACTGGTTTAATATCTGTGTGATTCTGCATTAAGAGTATCTTCTGCTCCTCAAACTAAGTCCTGAGAGGTATATAAGATATACCAAATTTGCCATACAAACAGGCAAGATGAAACGATGGTAGAGTGTCTTCTAGAGATCAAGAGGATACAATAAGAGAAAAAAAGCACTCTGCTAAGGAGATAAATCTTTTTGAGCAGTGCTGAAGACAACTCACTGGAGTTCATCAATGTTTAGTTTGCCCGCCTTGTGTTTACAGGGCTTCTTTCCAGATTAGAGCTGGCTTGGAGGCAGACATGTCAGAGCACAGGCAAAGCAGACGTGACTGTCCCCATCCCAACATGTACAGGGTGGTCACTGTTATGTGCCACTATGGCTCATAGCCTCCTTTTTCACATTTCCGTGGTTGCTTCACCTGTTCTTCCCTCCATTCACCCAACATCATACCATTCCTGGCCTTTCATCTATTCTTTCTTGCACTCCCCCTCCTGACCTCCCAAACTCCTTTGGACTTTTGGAGCTCTTGTAAGAAACAAGGATGTCAAGACATTGACTGGAAGAAAACTTAAGCGAAAAGGAAAAAAAATAGTTTATAGTTAAGATGAAAGATAAATACTGTAATGAACTTCCTCAGAAAGTACCAGAAGACTCATCATGTTTTGTGGCTTCTAGGATAAAGCTGGACAACTTCAAGGAGCATGTAACAGAAGAAAGAATCTCTTCTTTCTTGTAGGAGTTAGTGAGAGAACAGAGATACTGCTTTTTTTTTTTTTTTTCAATTTCTACTCTTTTCACTATGAAAAACTAGCCAACTGTAATGAGCAACTACATCATTTAAAATATTGTAATTAAGGTTTCAAACTGAACGCTGCCCTTAGAAAAATCCCAATATGAATGGGACTACATGCTCTTCTCACCATTAGACACCCAACTGCACTCAATTAAGAACTTTTTTTTTTTTTGAGCCTTTGCAGTAGTCAGATACAGAAATATTTCAAGTGAAACTGTTTTTCTCCAAGACAAAGATGCCAAAAATAGAGTCAGGATTCTGGCTCACTTCCAGTCCTACCGGTAGGTCTACAAGTCTGATGCCTCCTTCACACACAGGCTTCTCAAGTTCGTAAGACCAAGCAGTCATTCTTTCTTCTCAAGGTCTCCTTCATTCCACAATCCATGCCTGTCACAGCTCTTTCAAGCCAGATGTCAGTAACTCTAATCTTATTTTTTGTGCTCTTTGTGGTATACAGGCATAAAGTACAAAATGAAAACTCAGAACTCTGTAGACTACAGATGCCCTGTCCAAAACTTGAGACCAAAAGCTTACTTACTCCTAAAAAAACATAAACTGGGAAAAGCAGAAAAGAAAGATGCAAGAATGCAACAACGCTGGTATCAGAGATGTTTTCATCACCAAAAAGACAGAGGTAAATCCAAACTTCCAAACACGCGATACTCCATAGCCCTTCTGTCCCCATTCCAGTCACAGTACTAATATGTAATTAATTACACTTTCCTTCCAAACTCTCTTCTTGATAGCCTGGCATCTGTTTCCCTTTACATTTTCTGGCCTTTTCAAAATAACCACAAGTTACTAAGCACATGATAGCAAAATGAACGTTTAGATTCATTATTTTAAAGAAGGTACACAGAAAAAATAGCTACGAAATAGCATAGCTATTTCAGCATAAGCTGAAACCAGGCATAACAACCCATTACAGACTTGATGCACTCTGTTAATGCTAAAATCTTGGGACAATTGTAAGCATGACCTAATTTAAACCCAGCATAAAGCCTCCAATACTATAAATCGTATTTCTAATCTGATGTCTGGAGTCATTAAGTAAAAACACTTATCCTTTATTGTTACAGAGCCAACCCTCCCCTTTTGGAGGGCACAGATCAAGGTCTAGGCACTTCAGATTGCACATTCTTCTAGATTTACTCCTGTTTTCAACTGTTAGTACAAGCTGAGGGATGTTTTTCTGTCCAATTCTATTTCGTTCAAGGCACCGAGTCATTACATCTCACTGCTTTATACCAATAACCACTTGTCTAAAATATAACCCCAATACC
>VZTM01033001.1:0-10928 GCA_013400555.1 Jacana jacana
GATTCTATGATTCTATGAAAGCAGTTTTACATTTAACATTTTGACAGGCATTTTTCACCAGTTGCCGTAGAATGAATACTTACTTCATCAGCGAGACAACAGTGGAAAACGGAGAAAGATCCAGAAACAAAGTTAAATATGCTTTCTTTTGTATCCAGAAAGTCAGAACAAGAGTGAAACATTCTGGGGAAGTCACATAGCACATTACTGATTTACGACATTTACCAATGCTAGATGACTACATTAGGCCTCTATGTTAGCAGTTAAAATAGCATGTTGAAACAGTTATTTGGCTCTCTGAAGTGGGGATAAAACTGAAGATAAAGGAAGTAATTTGTTAGCATGAATAAGGTCTATGCAGCTTGCTTACATGAGAACATTTAAGAAAGGGTCTTAATAACAGGTATGGCATTACTTTACTATCAGGGTCAAAAACTGTATCCTCCCCACAGTTTTTTACTGTGTTTCTATCCCCAGGATAGCTCTTTTTCGTCCACAGAAAAACGATTTCTAGTGCACATACTAGAACAGCCACTCCAACAGATCTCTCAGAATAAAGGCACTGACTGAAATCTGATTTCACTAATTTTCAGAGCTGCTGAGCACTAACCATTTCCACTGGTATCAGTAAGAGGTCAGAGTTTTAAATATCAGTCCATGGGTTCTTATTTGGACTCCATCTATCACAGGTATTGCTACTTTTATCCTTTTTATCCCATGAGTTCTAGGCTGGGAAGATGAATAATTAAAATTACTTTTTGAGTCATCTTTTGCCTCTGTATCACCGACCTTTTCATTCTTCAGTTCATTCTTCTTGTGACCATGATGTTCTTTAGAAAATAAACACCAGGGAACATTTTATGGTTTTGTTCTACAGCTGCTTTGCTGGCTATGTGGAACAGAATCACTGCATTTACCAATCCAGTTCCCTCCGTCACATTAACCCCAGTTCACCTGGTGCATCTATTTGGCATCTACCAGTCTGGCATTCCTACACAAACACACACCTGCATAAGCTTACATCTGTGTATCGCATCACAAAGGCAAAATCAAACAAGACGGATAATAAATACGAGTGCAAGTAGAAAGAGGCATTGTTAAAGTCAGCTTTCCAAAAGCACCTGAGATGAGCTCAAAAGCCTGGAATTACCAGAAATGTTGTCAGTGCCTGGTACTGAGCTCCTGTGAGCAGACTGCAGAATGCTCCTGCTGCTGCCAGACTCATATACTCTGAAGGAGGTGATGACTTCCTAAGCACACTGCAAGCTACATTCTCTCCTGGAAATTTAACATTCTCCTGTACGTGGCCAGGCAGCTGGTGCCAGAGGGACTTGTCAGTGGGCAACCAAGACCAGGTTTTAAAAAAACACATTGCTAACTGCTGGGAATGTTCATTTCCCAGATGTTCATGGAACATATTCAAAAGATCTCCAGAAGCACACATATTTTAGCATTGAGAATCTCCTGAAGAATTTGCCCATAGCCTGCTGAAAGTAAGCTTTTAATGGAGGCACAAGTTTTTGAGATAATGGCATTTAATGTGTGAGATAATTTGACAGGAGTACAGACCCAGAGTAAAACCATATATGTTCCTCAGACCCTACCTGTGCTGGCCATAAGAGTCCTGCATGTGGATTTCTTATACCATAACAGGAAGTAGCTGGTACAGAAAGTGGCAAGTGCTCAGCAAGGGGCTCTGCCATGGAGGAGGCAGCTTGACCCGACACCACCTCAGAGAGAGCCTCACAGCTGCAGGCAGCTCAAGGCCAGAGCCTATCACAGACCCAAATGCCACTGTGAGAATGATATTCCAGAACTTGGCATCCAAATCCTGCAGCTACCAAACACACCCTGTTTGAGGCCACAGTTGTCAATTCTCCATCTAGACAGGGATAAGGAGAGAAGAGCAGTAGGGGGAAAAGCAGGCGTACTAAGTACAAGTAAAAGCCCACATATTTAACTTTTAGAAAACGGTTCTGCATACTCCAAAGCTTCCGAGAGACCCTGTATTGCTGGTGGGAGTGTAAATATGGAGGCTCCAGTTCAGACTCATGACAGCGGTGATTTCAGAAAGGAGAGAAACATGTCCCAGAAAGATACAGCTACCTCTTTTATAGTTGCCAGTATTTATTGGCTGTCATTGCCTTTGCTTTACACTAGGCTGACAACTGACAAACCAGGAAAAGCAATAGTGAAACCAGGCACAGTTAGACTTTGTAAATTAAAATGCCTAAGGATGCACAGAAAAATTCTATGACTGCTATAACCGTATGCACAGTATATTAAAAGATTATTTCATTCCATCTACATTCCCACCACAGGCTTTTTGCATGGTCTTGGAATGCCATGCAAGATCTCTGCACCACACTATTCATCTTACTTTAATAAAAAGGACCTATACTTCCTTTTTGCATGAAGGAAGGTTACTGAATTAAATAGTTGTTATGAAGTGCACTGAGATGTTTGTATGTAAGGTAGTATTCAAAATTCCAAAGTAATTGTTAATTTCTTACTGCTAAGATTACACAGAGAGAGCAAATTAGGGCACAAAATAGAGGGAGAATGAGAAAAATAATTTGGGTTTGTACATTAGTTGCATCAGAAATAAATCCCAATCTTCTTCCCAAGCAGCGTTGCAAAGCACTGAAAACTTTTAATTTATTACTCTCAGAATGCAACATATGTTTACTTCTATACAGAAAAGAAAGTAAAAATACACATCCTTGAAAGGAGATATGTTAACGTTTATACCTAATTTCTACCAAAAATCATTACACTGTAGTGTGGAAACTTTTATTTCTCAAAGTGCAAACTAAGTTTATTGTGATAAAATTGCTATTAGTAGTACGAGATAAAATACACAGAGGCCTTCTGTGACCTTAGTAGAACTAACACATGACATCAGTAGGAATCATCAGCTAGCCTAAAGTAGTAAGAGAGCATTTCTGAGACTCATCATCTTATATGCTATATAAAAAATTGCTTCACGTTCTCAAGCCCCTTCACAAATTACCAAACTTTAAAAACACAATAATAACAAACAGAAGTTAATCCAAAATCACCACCCAGAAAATATACCTCAACCTTTTATAGCATCTTTATTAAAAATTGGAGTACTTCAAGGCCATTCTGTGCTATAATCCTATTGCAGATAAGGTCAACTAGGCATTAGGACAAAATTATAAAAGGGGGTACCCACCCAAATCCTTCTCAGCAGTGCCCATGGGAGAGGGTTCGGTGAACATCTTGGGCAGTGCTTTCAAAATTAGCCATTAGGTGCCCAGTTTTCCAAAATGCAACAAGACTCTAGTAAGGAGAGAGAGGCATGGGAAATCTATTCTGAGAGTTTGCATGTTTCCCAACACAAAAGAAACCTCTCCACTTGCACGTTTGACTGCCTTATTTAGAACTGGACTGATAGGCAAGGCAGAATGTGTCATAAGAAGAAACCTAAATACCTAAAATATCTGTGCCAAACACTAAAATTCTAGTATCATCTATATTTTTCTAGAGAAACTTATAGAAGGAACTACCTTGTGTATGTTGTCATAGAGGTCAAAGACTGCATATATTCTCTGTGCTCACAGTCACTCATTGTGCAAAACATGCAGACCAAGGGTGGGGACTCTAGACCTGTTATATGGAAGGGAGAGATTCTTGTCTTAACTGTCAACACAGCTCTAAATAAGTACATTTCCTTTTTCTCCCACAGAAATCAAAAGAGATCAGGTAATTGGGTAAGAGAATACCTCTATCACATGCTCTCCAAGGGCTATTTAAGTGTTTTTTAAACCTGTATAATCTAACTTGGGACCAATACTAAGAAATAAGAGAAATATTAAATAATATTTATAGTAACTTAGAAAATATTATTAAAAGTAAAGGCAAAATAAGGGGACAATCTAATTAAGAATTCAGGATACAGTTTTCATGATATGCATGTTTACATCTGTTCCAAGCACAAGCTGCTGTTGTGCGACCATATAAAATGGACATTTCTTTTCTCAATCTTAAAGCTTTAAGAGTTTCCAGTAGCAAACCTTAACTAGCAATTGACAACAACATTCCTTTTCCTTAACTGCCAATAACAGGCATCTGTACACAACTACACAACAAAGCAATTATACATTTAGAAATTATTAATCATTACAAATTCTTACGGTCATAATGTTCTGTGGATCAAGTATTCAGCTACAATTAATGCTTTCCATAAAATGAAGAAAAACAATTGTGCCATTCAATTCAAGTGCAATTCAAGCGCAAACAATTCAAAAGAGGAAAGTATTATAAGAAAGGCTGAATGATTTGCCTGTACTGCTGCATGACTGATGAGAGCTCTCGCTAGAGCTGCACCCACAATGAATAAATGACCATATTCATGTTACACGTCACTGTTTTTATCAGTGCCCATCAGATTAAGCAGACTGTTTAATTCAGACAATTGTACAGGCAGGAAAAGACTGCCATATCTTAGCTTCATATGTTTAATATAGATCAATTTATAATGCAAATTTACCTCCAAAGTCGTCGGGATTTTTCCTGCCTAACCACTGAACTACTCCTAGAAGTAATATGGTCACTATTTGGGAGCTTAGGAGAAGAAAAATGTCTTTTTTGATGGAGCAAAGCTCTTGGCAATCAGCGCTCAGGCAAAGTGATTTGGGCTTGAAATATTACTTTGAAATTGGAGTGCTGAACCCAAAGCAATTACCTTCTGTGACCAGCTGAATTGCAGAGTTACTGAGAAAGAGCATTACCACAAAACTAGAAAGTCAGCCAGCACCAAAGAAGGAAATGGTATGCTGCATCATAAATGGCAGTCACTTTACCTTAGGCACTGGATATGTTAAGCTCAGTGAGTGGCGACTTTTACGGCAGCTGGCAGGGCTTTTTCTCATGAGCTGCCAATCTTTGAGGACGGTGGAACTGTGATGAAACTGCTGCACATAAACAAAAAGCTCCACTCTCTTGTACAAAAGTGCCAGGCAGAACACAGGTCCCTCATGCCTATTGAGGCCAACTCAAAAAAACATGGGTAGTCTTTGTTCGTCAGTGGTCATCATATATTTGGTTACTTATACACAACAGCTATGTACAGTGACGAAAGGAGTCCTTTCAGTTGCATCTTCACAGGCTCGTTCATCATGCTGAAAAAGTCATCTATGGGTTCCTTCCTAGATGGTCAGTCATCCTCAGAGACTTTCCTGGTATAATAGTTTTCTTTATATAGACTTGAGACACAATAGTAAGTCTGACTGTTACTATTTTTTCAGTACTGCAGGTGGCTTGCAATCTACCTGTCACTTCGCTGAAATTGTCAAGATGTGGCAGCATCTTCTGCATCTCTCTCATGGCCCAACCTCTCACCAGACACTCTTGCTATTTGTGTATACTTATTCTTGGCAACTGAAAGCTGCCTGAAGCATGTGACAAGATTCATCTCACTCTAACTGGAGTACCACTCCACTGAGTCTTGAGCTACTGGCATTTGCTGAAATGGTTGCGGGCTTAGAAACATTGTCAAATGCCAATTCCCAGGATGTGGTCAGTAAGTTATTTAGAACATCTTTTCAGAATCCATTCCTATGTTTTATCCTCAGCCCTCACAAGGTTGGCATCACACAGTTCATAAAGAGCATGGCCTTTTGTGGAATTTATACAAAATATTCATCAGAGGAAGAAATGTCATCATTTCAAATATATTTTTAGGTGGTGACATTTGACTTCAACTTCCTCCAGGCCTGTCCCCCTGCCCTTTTGATGAATCACAAGTTACTAGTACTGTAATGTGTTTCCTATAGTTAACGTTTTGATAATTCATTCTGCCCAGAACCTCCTATAACTGTGAAGCCTCATAAAGATATGCAAGGATATTTTTTGACTATAACAGATCGTATAAAAGTACATAACCCTCATGGTTCTTTTCTCCCTTCTGATTCTCCCTTCTCTAAATGAGAAGGGAGAAAAATCATTCAAGCAGTGCTGGCTAAGTTCACTGTCTTTCTAGCTGGCGGATGCCATCACTGTCCTAGCTTTTCCCAATTAACCTGTGGCCTATCTCTTTTTTAAAGTACAGTTCAACTCCTTTGATGGCAAAGGTGTCATTCACTTGGCTCCTTGCCTATGTAACCTCAGGAAATTCAGAAAGCCAATATTTTTAATTCCTTCAGCCTAAGTCTAGGTTTTTCCCTTGCACAAGTCTTGTTTCAAAGCAATTGTCTGAACTCTGTAATTAATGCTAAATATGAAAAAAAAAATCAAGTACAAGTATACAGTCTTTTGTGCCCCCAGATCAGGTTTCTCATAACTCTGAAGAACTGAAGAACTTTCCTGGATCCATTTATTGGAACTGGTGAATTCTCACTTTTCTTCCTCTTTGCAGTTCTTGGCCACGATTTTATAAGCTGAAAGATTGGTGAATGAGGTCTTTCAACTCAGAAAACCCTTCAGCGTGGTATTTTTATTCTTTACTTAATCCTACTTCTGTGTTTCCTGCAGGAATTTCTACTTTGCTTCTCATGATTTCCCCTTCACTGCAGTCTTTTTGCTTGTTTAGAATCCATTTGGTTATGTTGCCTATTTAATGCATTCTTCCAAGGCAGACTTGCATGTAAATAGTCATAATGAAAATTCTTATTTTGTGTCCTAGCCACCAAACTATCATTTATTTGTTCTGCTTGTCCTGGGCACCTTTGCACCTTTCCAAATGTCTATCTGCTGAATCTCAGCATGTACAGTCCTTTATAAACAAACAAACAAACAAACAAACAAACAAAAAACACCAAAAAAATGCAATTGTTTAACCATTATTCCTTTTTTGGGTATAATGTTTGGCTGATGAATTTTTATGACCATTCTTCTAATGTTTTATGAATTTTTTTAATGAGCTTTCAGAATCATTTTTTCTCTCATATCATTTGATCCGCTTCATTTTTATGTGAATCTTCAGTAGCAAGTAACTGAAAAATTAATAATTTTGTGACCAGCTGAACTTTTATCTGTACCAATTTACATTGAGGCTCTCTCTAGAGCTAATTAATTGTTAAAGACACCAGGAAATGTCACTTTTTTCCTGTCATTAAGCAAGGAATTTTGTTAGTTACCTCTCCTCATGAAGTCCCTGCTACAGTTTTCTACAACTCATCCAGATATGGGACATAATTTCTATTCAGTCGTGCCCTACCAGCACAAAGACCATTATTTTACTCCTTTGTGAAAAACGTGGCTTCCATTGTTTCTGCTGCTGATTACCCTATCCAAAGGGAATGTCTGCTCCTCTGTCAAAGAGTAAAGAATACTCAAGGAAGCTAAGGAGCAAATAATCAGCACTTTTGTGCATGAAAATGTGTCTCTGCCATTCTAGAGAGATCCTTTCCTGATGTTGAGAACTATTTTAGGGCAATCTTTTACTAATAAATATTTTGCTCAGATTTTAAGCTGAACATGGAACTACAGGAATTGAGTGTTTTGTGGACATTGATGCAATGTAGACATGACAGTAAATGCTACAATTGTAAATTTTAAGTGCTGCTCAGCTATGAAGTCTGAGTCCCAGAACAATCAGGAGTGTTATGATTCTTGTTATCACACTCCTGCTTCTGCAGGAAAGAAGTCACTTCACCATGTTGCTTTTATGCTAGAGAACAAGAAATATCAAGTATTTTTGTTTTTTAAACCAATTACTGAGAAATCAGGACAGGTCACTCAAGACCCGAGAACAGATTCTGGAAAAATACCCATAGATGATGTCATTCATGTGTAAACTGAAGCTAACAGTATGCTTCACGTTTAGTCTAACATAGAAGAAGACTGTAGCCAAAGTCAAGGATAAAATTTAAAAGACAGAGAAAAAAGAACAGTAACATTAAAAGAGAAAGTAATATTATTCTGAATTTAATTTGCCATGCTGTATAGCTGGCTGCTTACCACACTCTTATATCATCCTCTTTCTTCCTCTGTGATTTAACTTCAACATGATCTTAAACACAAAGGACTGGGCTATGAAACAAAAAATATAATTGGTACAAGTTACTTTTGGAGGCTCAAATATTTGGCAACATAAAATTCAAGACACATGACTCAGAAGTCTATCTGATCAGGCCATGGCATTAGACTTCAGCGTCATTATGTTCTTACAAAAAAAGTTACTTATGGGTATTGGATTTAATGTCCTTTATCTTCAACAAAGGTGTAATTGTTTTTGAGACTGAAGAATATTACAAAGCAGACTATAGATACTGTTTTGTTCCTGTTTTCCAAAACAGTATTAAATGGGGGGAAAAAAAGCAAGGAGGTAAACAAGACTATGATCTGGAGATTTGTTTATGAATCTGCTCTTTAGAGAAATAGCTGTTTGAGGTCTCTATAGGTTTCCTATAACTGTGTGTCTAAATGAATGAAAAAAACTAAAAATGTATCAACAAAGCTCTTGTTTAGTTAACTGAACAAGCAACTCATTTAATTTAAAATAGAGTTGCACTGAATCTACTAGTAATTGTCAGTCTGGGTTGTTCCTATTTTCCATCTAGTTTAGTAGCACGTTTCGAGTACCAGCAACCCAAACCAGAGGCCTCAGAAGAAACTACTTGAACTCTGTCTGAGGTAACATGAGAATACTCTAGTCTTGCCTGCAGTAAACACATACATTGAGCTCCTTTCTCTGTGTTAAGAGAGAAGAAAAAGAACACATTCCATTTAGGCCTCTTTGGGCCTAAGTATTTCACTGAGTCCTCTCTCTCAGTCACCTTAGTTCCATAAAAAAACAAAACAAAACAAAACAAAACAAAACCAAACCTCCACATCATTGCTTTTAACTCCTCCTTAAAAAGACATACGAAATGTTTGATTACCCATTGCCTTTTAGAAAAGGTATTTTCTTGCTAGAATATCATCTCCAAAGCGTAGTAATTCACACATTGTCTGTAAACTGGTATTCCACTATTATGAGAGGTTAAAGGTACAGTTGTTTGTACAATCAACGCCTTTCATAACATTCTTAAGTCAAGCAAGTGTCTTTCAAAAATACCAGACCTTAAGTTAGATCAAATAATATCTAAAATATGTACCTGAAAGGTGCTATTGAATTTGCTGCAATAATTGGATCAATTTCACATTCTTTTCTAAACACAAGGTTAGGACGTTATTTCCTAACAAATAGAAACTCGGGAAAACTGCACCTTTTTTACTTCAGTCTTGGGAACCTCTTTTTGTTAATATTTGCTTTCAGCCTTATTGATTAAAAAGGCTTCTATACTGAACATTGACAAATAGTATACAAAGCTTTGTAAAAAGAACTTTCTCCTCGGTATAGGCTTCCTCTTCAACTTGATTTTGCCACTGTTTAGCAAGGGAGCCTTTCAGATTTATAAGAAGTAGTTCCTAAAAATCACAAATTAATCATGCCTCCATTCTGAAGTGAATTTTGATCTTCTGAAATTTCCATGGTTTAAAAAGAAAACAGAAAGCACCTATTCTATTGAAAGGTTCTCAATTTCAACAAAGTGACAGTATAGCCTCAAACTTACATGGCTGACTATAACATCTGGAACAGTGCAATGAATTTTGTGAGAGATGGCATCCAGGTCAGCATTTTTCCAGTCTACACCCAGTTAGACAGTTAAAACAAGGTTAATTTTGAGATCTTATCTGTGCGGGTGAAGGAAATTCAAATTGGTCTAACTCCCAGCCACAAATCTAACAAATGGCTGTTTTTAAAAGAAAATCTTAGCTCATGATAGACTACTGTTAATATATTGCATCTAGGATTCACACCCTAACCAGAATTTCTACTAATGCAATACATTCATAAACTACTCACTCTCCCCTTTTCCCTTTATAGGCAATGTTCTTCAAAAAGCTCTCAGCTCTCACAGCTTTCATTGGGATGTAGGCAGGCTTTAAGATCAGCTTCAAGTGCATGACTGAAATTCCCCTAGTACTTTTGCTCCACATTTCAGTTGTATAGCTGCCCCCACCTTTTGAAACTGCGCATGTGTACAGCTCTATTCATTGCAATAAGCTGGCAGTATCTTCAATCATCCTTTTATTGGTACCTGTCTGCAGATACCCCAGCACCCTTGCCATGAACATAGCAGAATTACAAGCAAAAGACGTTGTGGCACACGGAACCAACATTCTCCTGGATATTACCCTTCTGTTGTTTCTCAGCATATTTTTTTTTGTATTTTCTCTAATTTCTTCTCAGATTTCTTCTTGTCCCCATATCTACACTCATCAAATATTGTCTAAAACTATAAACAAAGATGAAAGGATCAGGCAAACACATGGTCACGTATAAAAAGATTCTTTTACTTTCACATCAAAACAACTTCCATTTTAATTACTTCTTTGAAGAGGTAATGAATTTAAAATGTCCTGTGGTTAGCCTCTTAGATGTAGCCCAAGACAGAATGTTTTTGTTATTACAGACATTTCCACAGTACACACAAAAGAATTTTCTCTCTTAATCCCTCACCTGAGAAAAATATGAGAATCTGATGATAGGACAAGGAATACAAAGTCCACTGTGAGGAATAGCAAGGACTAAAATGGATGGATATCTAAAGTTTCTCTTAGTAGGTGCACATTGAAGCCAGAATTGTGGTAAACTGTGACAATGGCTGAGGTCCACTAAAGCTTTAAGTAAAAATTAGGTCTATTTGGAATTCAGCCCACATTACTCAGTTATTTCATTAGCCATCCGATTTTGACACACATGTAGGTAAAGAATAAAACAAGGTCTAACCTTTTTAGTGAAATGCAGGATTGTCCTGGTTCCAGGAGGGACAGGGTTAATTCTCCTAGCAGGGCAGAGGTATTCCATCCCATGTGAGCCATGCCCAGGGGGTAGTGGGGAGCTGGCCGGGCAGGGGGAGGGGAACAGGAGCTGGCCGAAGGGGAGGGCGACAGGAAGTTGGGGGAGGTGCGCG